>JAMPIV010012774.1:80000-215031 GCA_024509875.1 Oreohelix idahoensis
CAGTTTGGCGCAAAAGAGGATTCCTCATTATTTTAAATAGTGGGCTACATCTGTGCAAGTACATGTATACGTAAGTTGCGCCTGGTTTTGAATTGTTTGTAATGTTATTTTGAAAACATTTCTCTTTCTTAACAAAAATAATTAATACAAGTAGTACATGCACTGCAGTGTAATGAAAGATTTTGGTGATACAGTGATCTAATACAGTGTGGGTATTATTATTACAGTACAAGTAAATATGTTTTATAGTGTATTTTCCTTGTGATTGTTAATTATTTTTAGAAATATGTGTACATGTACTCGATACATCATGTAATCCAATTATCCGAACATTTGATTATCCGAACGATGCTCGGTCCCATGGGGTTCGGATAAATGGAGTTCTACTGTATATATATATATATATATATATATATATATATATATATATATATATATATATATATATATATATATATATATATATATATATATATATATATATATATATATATATATATATATATATATATATATATTTATATATATATATATTTATATATATATATATATTATAATAATAATTCCACTGATTAACTCAGCGGTGGGGGCTTAACGAGCTAGAATAAACATTGCCTAAATTCTTCATAATAAAAGTGTCGGCAGATTATAGACTTAACGTGCTTAGCGACAGCCAGCATTGTTTTCTTACTTACTTAGTCGTTCCCCTTCTACCGTGAGGTGTAGAGGTTTGGAAGAGAGAGCGCCAGACTATCCTATCGGCTGTCTTCCGCCTGGCCTGGTTCCATTCTAGTCCTCGGTCCTTCAAAGATTGTCTAATGTTGTCCTTCCAGCGGACTCTGGGTCGTCCTTGGGGTCTGGATCCTTGGCTCTTTGTTTCCCATGCTTGTCGTGGCAGCCGATCTTCTCCCATTCTGCAGACGTGGCCAAACCATCTTAGTTGGGACTGTTCTACTTGGGTCTGCAGGGGGTGGGATTTAAGGCCTTGACGTATCGTCTGGTTGCGTACCATGTCTTTTCTTGTTACTTCAACCACCTTCCTCAGATACCTCATTTCTGAGGTTTGGATCTGGCTTTTGTGGGTTGTAGTCATTGCCCATGACTCGCATCCATATGTCAAGACTGGGACATAGGTGGAGCGGTATACAGCCATCTTCGTTTTCTTACCAACCTCTCTCTTGCTGAGGAATCCTGGATTTATGGCCTGAAAAAGTCTCCCAGCTGCTGCTTTTCGAGTGGCCAACTCTTCTTTGATGCCTCCCTTTCGGTCAATAATAGCTCCGAGGTATTTAAAGTGGTCTACCTGCTCCAGGACCTGTTCTCCCAGCTTAATCTGATGTCTTCTTTCTTCTCGTGATATCACCATGGATTTTGTTTTAGAGCTGCTTATAACCACCCTTCTCTTCTCCAGCTCTTCCTTCCAGACTTGCAGGTTGAATTGGAGATGTGCCTCTGATTTAGCAATCAGGGCAACATCATCAGCAAATGCCAGCTCCGAAATACAGACCTGTCTCATCTTCCAGTACCCCACTGAATACTTTCTTGTTATCTCCTTACATGCCTTAATGACATCGTCCATGAGGAGTATGAAAAGGTAAGGTGACAGGATATCACTTTGTCTTACACCAGTGATGGTCCTGAACTCTTCCGACTTATGGTTTGCTGTCCTCACATAATTTCTGCAAGACTTGTAGAAGCTCTGTATAGCATTATTAAAGAGGTGCTGGAATGTTCTTCCTTGCCAAACAATCCCAAAGTTGCTCCAGGGGACCCTGTCAAACGCCTTTTTCAGATCTATGAAACAAGGATGGATCTCACTCTTATACTCAAGGGCCTTTTCACTCAGCTGTCTGAGTGTGAAGATTAGGTCTTGAGTACTTCGGTTCGCTCGGAATCCGCACTGGACCTCATCCAGTTGTGGCTCAGTTAGGCGTCGGAGTCTCTGCTCTAGGATTCTAGAGTAGATTTTACCAGGAACGCTGAGAAGGGATATGCCTCTATGGTTTCCACACTGTCAATTGTCACCCTTTTTGAAAATTGGTGTTATGATGGCAATCTCCCAATCCTTTGGTATGGACTTGTTGTACCACGCTGCCTGTAGAACCCTTAAGAGTAATAGGTCGCCTGATGCTCCCATGTACTTAATCATTTCTGGTGTTATACCATCATGCCCTGCTGCTTTGCCCATCTTGATTTTCTCCAGTGCTGCCTTCAGTTCTTCCATCTTTATGTCATCTTCACCATCATTGGTTTTCTCTTCTGTGCTAGTGGTTATCATTTCTGATGCTTCACCATGCTCACCATCCAGGAGTTCTGAGAAATATTCTGTCCATCTTTCCATTACTTCCTTCGGGGCAGTAAGCAATTTGCCTTGCTTGTCCTTTATAAATTTGAGAGGGCATTGTTTTTCCTTTCTCATGTTCTTTAGGGTCTTATAGAACAATTTCTGGTTTTCTTGTGCATCTTTTTCTAGCTTTTTTCCAAATTCTTCCCAGGACTTCTGTTTTGCTGTTAGTACTTTGTTCTTTGCTTCTGTTCTGAGTGTCACATATTCTCTATATTTTTCCATCTGTCCTGTTGTGTTTTTAGCTCCTAAGTATTGTTTCCATGCCATTTTCTTCTCTCTTATTTTCTCTTTGACTTCCTCTGTCCACCAAAGTGTCCTCTTTCTCTTGTTCCCAAGTCGGACTTCACCGCATGCTTCTGCTGCAGCTGTCTTTATGATATCCTTGAATTTATTCCAGAGGGTTTCCAAGTCATCAGGTCGAGCATTGTTTTCGCTTATCTGAATATCTTATGAAGACTCTCATGTGACAGAAGCTTTACTACTCTTCTATCGACATTTCTGCCAAGAGTAATCTTGTGTAAAGATAGACTCCACTCTTGGACCACTACTGCAAAGCAGGGGAGGCAATACCGTCACATCGTTAGATAATTAACGTACCCTAAATAGTGGGTCCTAATGTCTATTTTGCTTGTTTTCCCAGATATTGTCATTCTCCTTCAAGTCGATGATCAGTCTCGTAGTGAACTTTCGTCTTCTGGTGCCGTATTGTTGCTGTTTATTTCCTTGTGTGTTAGTGTGGATGTCTGGAGCTGTGGCAGTAATTAAAATGTTTTCTTCAGTTTGGGATGTTGGTCTTTGTATTGTTATTGATGAATATGTTGGTGGTAGTTTCATCAGTGATTTTGTTTTTCCTGGTGCCTCAGTGGTAGCTTTTGATGTTGTAGCTTCGTTTGGGCTGTCTCGGGCTGAGTATCGTCGTTTCCTATTGTTCCAGTATGTCACCACTTGAAAACCGTCGTCTGCAATTTGTGGCTGTACGGGCCTAGGTGCGGCCGGTGCTTCTGGTATGCTGTTTGTCGGGGATCTTGTCAGTGGATTGATTGCTTCTCTGGCTGGCTTTTTATTGCATTTGTTTGCCCAGTGAGTATCCTCACCACAATGAGGGCCCACCGTTTTCCGCCCTGGTACTATAACCAGGACATTATGTTTTTGTGCTCCAGTTATTCGGAGTTCTAAATAGTGCGGAATGTCTGTTGTGGCTCTACAGAGTAGACCCCATTTGTCAGGCGCATTGCGGATCTTGAAAACTTCCGCCTCTGGATCGCCTGTGATTTCAGTCGCAATGGCTTCTACGGCTTCTTTTTTTATTGTTGGTGGAACCCAATGGAGAGTTAGTTTGGATCTTTTTTTTTCTTCTGAATGTTCTATGGTGATAGTCAGCTCGGGGTTGGCCAGTTGTAGGGTTTTGCCATGCGGTAAGGTTGAAGTACCAGCGATCACTTGGTTTTCGAACCGGTACAACGAAGATAACCCGTTTGCCGGTAGCCCGCCCGGGCTCACTGATACACTTGATAAAATGAAGGGTGAAGCCTTCGCCGAAGCTAGAGGTCAGAACCAACGAAATACGTTCCAGGGATTCGAAATTATTATCATTAAAACTGTAAGCTGAAAGATTACCTCAAATACATCAGTTGCCATCTCCACAACGAAGGTTGGCTGTAATGGATCTCAAACGTCTTCTGTCTCTTGTCTTGGTGGTACACTCTGATAGACTCTTTCCCGTCCATCTCTGATAAAATGAAGCTAGAGGTCAGAATCAACGAAATACGTTTCAGTGACTCAAAATTATTATAATTAAAACTGTAAGCTGAAAGATTACCTCAAATACTAAAACTGAAGACTGGCTGAAAAAATTTAACTAGCAAAAATTGTTATTTTTTTTTAAAATAAACACGTATATATTAATACATTTTTACCCTAAGTGGTACATAATGTTTATTTTTTCCTTAAAAGTGTTTAATCCGTACAAAAGGAATGAAAATTATTTACAACCTATACAACATAAAAATAAAAACTGTTTGTTTAATTTTTATTTCCCTTGGTTAATTAACAAACTCATTTTTTATTTACGTTGAAAATACTAACGTGCTCAAAGTATTTGTTATCTCCCATAATGCCGCGTTGTCCTGACCGCAAAACAGGATACAAGAATAGGATTTTGGAATGTCAGGACAATGAACGAGACAGGTAAACTAAAACATGTCGCAGCAGAAATGAGAAACTATAGATTACACATTCTAGGGATAAGCGAGAGCAGATGGACAGGAGCAGGAAAAGTTAAAACAGCAACAGGAGAAACAGTACTTTACTCTGGAAGAGAGGATGGACAGCACAATGAAGGCGTAGCCATTATTCTACAGAAAGGAATAGAAAGGACATTACTGGAATGGAAACCCATCAACAACAGACTGATAAGATTAAGATTGAGAGGTAGATTCCCCAACACTACAATAATACAATGCTACGCACCAACGAATTATAGCGATGAGGAGGTCAAGGATGAATTCTATCAACAACTGCAGAAAGAAATGGAAGACACACCTAGGTATGATCTTGTTATAGTAATGGGAGACCTCAATGCGAAAGTTGGTACACACAATACATATAATGAAAGAACAATGGGAAAATGCGACAGCGGAACAGCAAACGAAAATGGGGATAAACTAATAAGTTTCTGTAGCATTAAGAACCTGGTCATTGGAGGAACACTTTTCCCCCATAAAGAAATTCACAAATTAACATGGGAATCACCAAATGGTCGGGACAGAAACCAGACAGACCACGTCATGGTTAACGGTAGATGGAGACATGCATTACAAGATGTGAAGGTAAGAGGAGGTGCAGATGTGGGAAGCGATCACCATTTAGTAGTAGCAAAACTGAAAGTGAAACTAAGAAGGGCTGGACCAACTGTAACTACACAGAAAAGGTTTGACATCAGCAAATTGAAGGACTCCCTTACCAGAAAAGCTTTTGCGGCCGACATAAAGAAACGATATCAATTTGCCAAAAGTCAGGAAAAGACATTGACTGATGATATAGACCAGAATTTCAACACCATTTCAACAATATACAAGGAAAGCAGCAAATCATGCTTGGGATTCCAGGAAAGGAAGAAGCAAGACTGGATAACACCAGAAACATTAAACACCATAACGATGAGAAAGGAAATGAAAAGAAAGAAAACAGAAGTGAAGTCCCCCAGGTTAAAGCAACTATATAGCGAACAGTACAGTCAGCTGGACAAGGAAGTTAAACGCCAAACCCGAGCCAACAAAAGGAATTTCCTAGACGATCTTGCAAGACAGGCAGAGGAGGCAGCACTGAGAAATGAACAAAGCACAGTATACAAAATAATTAAATTCATCAGCGGAAAACGAGGTGCAAACAATATTACATTAGTAAGAGATAAGCAAGGTAATCTCATCACGACAGCGGAGGGACAGAAACAAGATGGGCAGAGCACTTAGAAGAAACTCTGAACAAGGAACCACCAGAGACACAATTGAATGTTCCTGAAGCTGAAAACTATCTAGATGTAAATACAGACATTCCACGAAAAGAAGAAATCATCACAGCAATCAAAGGGTTAAAGAACGGCAAAGCTCCGGGCCATGATAACTTAAATGCAGAGCTATTTAAGACAGACCCTGAGCTAGCAGGAGAACTATTAGAACCACTATTTGCACAAGTCTGGAAAACGGGGACAACACCATCAGAGTGGAACAAAATAATAATTGTCGAATTGCCCAAGAAGGGAGATCTTGCATACTGCAATAATTGGAGAGGAATCACTCTTCTCTCAGTTCCCTGCAAAATACTGGGCAGGATAATCATACAGAGAATTTCAAAGGCAGTAGACCACAAACTGAGTAAACAACAAGCAGGATTTAGAAAGAACAGAAGATGTGTAGATCATATATTCACTCTCAGGAACATTATAGAGCAGTGCTCAGAATGGCAGAGACAGCTTTACATTAATTTCGTTGATTTCGAAAAGGCTTTTGACAGCATACATAGGGACAGTTTATGGAAAATACTGAGGGCTTATGGAATTCCAAGCTGCATAGTGTCAATCATAAAAAGCCTCTATGCCAACTTTACGTGTAGTGTTGGGCAGAGCAACATAACCTTTGAGGTGAAGACAGGAGTACGACAGGGATGCCCTTTATCAACCACTTTATTTTTAACAGTCATAGACTGGGTGATGCGCCAGACAACAGAGGGCAGTCCAAGAGGAATAAGATGGACAACATTTTCTACATTGGAAGATCTGGAATATGCAGATGACATTGCACTACTAGCACATTCACATCAACACATGCAGGAAAAAACGGATAGACTTAATAAGTTTAGCCAGCAGGTGGGCTTGAACATCAATTTAAAGAAGTCTGAGGTCATGACGCTCAATGTGAGCAACCCTGAGCCCATATCAGTAAGGAATCAGCAACTGGTACAGACAGATACCTTCACATACCTAGGAAGCATAGTAACACGAGACGGCAGGGCAGGCAAAGACATCAACATCAGAATGAATAAGGCAAGAACAACCTTCTTTAGCCTAAACAACATCAGGAAGTCCTCCCAATACAGCACAAGCACAAAATTAAGATTATATCAGAGCTGTGTGCTTTCTGTGCTTCTCTATGGTGCGGAATGCTGGAGAGGTACAGACAAGGAAATGTCGAAATTGTCCTCTTTTCACACAACATGCCTAAGAAAAATTCACCGAATCTTTTGGCCGAATACCATCACTAACCAAGATCTGCTTACTCGTAGCAAGCAAGAGGACATGCACACCATCATAGCTGGCAGACGCTGGAGCTGGGTTGGCCATGTCCTCAGAAGAGACCCCGATGCCATCACAAGAACAGCTATGCTTTGGACCCCTGAAGGAAAACAAAAGAGAGGCCGACCAAAAACAACCTGGCGGAGGACTGTAGAGACAGAGATGCAAAGAATGAACCAGAGTTGGGGCACTGTACGAAGGATGACCACCGACCGAGCAAAGTGAAATCAATCTGTTGTTGCCCTACAAGACGCCACTAGGCGTGATGGCCACTGATTGCTTTGACGGTCGGCGGCTAAGGATCAAAGAAGAAGAGGAATAATGCCGCGTGTTAACACTGTCAGAGGCACCACTTGCCTAGTAACATCATCATCACCAGCTGCCATATGCACAGGAAGGTCAGCAGCAATGGATCTTCGGCGTCTTCCGTCTCTTGCCTTGATAGTTCTTTCCTGTCCACCTCTTGATGCTATCTTCCCATTTATACCGCTGCAATCGTCTTGCACGTTTTCCTTCAGCTCTGCATTCCATTATGGTTGTTAGCACGGTGTTATGTCTTTTCATTTGGTCAAAATATGTTAGCTGTCTGATTTTGACCGCTTTCATTAATTCTCTTTCCATGCCTAGGTTTTCTAGAACCTCTTTATTTCATTTCTTTTCATTCCCAATCGTCTATACATCCACATCACAAGGGCATCTATTCTTTCTTCTAATTGTTTGTTAATTGTCCATTTTTTTTACACCATACGTTCATGAAGAATATATACTGAAGCACATTAAAAACGCACCACCTGTATAATCCAAGAACAGAGTGTGAAATGTAAATATAAGTGTGTACAAGTTTACATATTTGGAATCTTTATTCATTTTCCTATGAATCCATGCTGGTCATTAATTTGTACATTTGATTGTTATGAAATTCATTGCATTCTGTGCAGGCAAGGGAGAAAACCAAAAATACAAAAAAATGCACGTGCGTTATCCTGCTGGAGAAGCTGCAAGTCTGGATAAATTGGGAACGCAGGAGCAACCAGTGCATCCAGAACCTCATCTCGATATGTCACAGCATTAACATTTCCACGGAAGACGTGAAGAGGCAAGCGATGGTGAAAACTGAATCCTCCCCAAATGTGAATACTGCCACCTCGAAATCGGTTGACACAGCAATCTGCAAAGCGCTCTTCACACAGTCGCTAAATCCGCATACGTCCATCTGCAAAGGATATGTTGAATCTATTCTCTTCTGTGAATAGGACAGCATTCCACTGCAGTCTAGTCCATCTGATATGTTGCTCTGCCCATTGCAGGCGCTGCTGACGATGTCTGTGAGTCAAGTTTGGCCCAACATAAGGCCGTCTTGCAGTAAGGCCTGTATCTCTGAGTCGTCGTATGACTGTCATTCGAGAGACTTGCTCATGTCTACCCACTATTGCTCTTGCTGTTTGACTTGCCGGGAGAGTCAATTCCTTAGGTGACTCAGCACAATATGACGATCTTGCGCAGGGGTAGTAACTCGTGGTTGGCCACTCCGAAGTCTATCCCGGGCACTGCCAGTGGTTCCGTAACGTTCATTGAGACGTACAATAGTGCTGTGGTGGCAATTCATCCTTCTAGCAATGGCCCGCGATCTCATTCCGGTCTCCAACATACCAATGGCTCGTTGGCGGTCGTTTTCAGATAGTCGTGGCATTTCAAGCACATGTACTGGGTGTTTTGTCTCAACGGCCTTTTTATACCGAGTATACTGCCACAACGCGTACACATTTTCAGGGTCATAGCTGTTGAGAATCGTGTTGCACGTGTAACTTTCATCGTTTTCATGTAGTCTGTACACACACCCATGGGTTGAATCTTGCACTTTCCATTCCAGCAGCCATTCGCTCTCTACCTCATGGCAAACACGGGGAAAATCCATTCCCACACTTTTTTTTGCCAGCTTCTCGGCATCGGTATATATAATAGTGGTGCGTTTTTAATGTGCTTCAGTATATATGACATTTGATGATTATCAGTTTTAGTTTGTAAGCTAATTGTTTAGATTGCTAGTATTTGTCTCATGCTGTTGAATGTAGCTTTGGCCATTCCTATTCTCTTCCTGATTTCTGTTTCATATCAGCTGTTGTCTGCTATTATATGACCAAGATATGAGAACCTCTTAAATTGGTCCAGAAGTTATCCATTTAGTTTTATTTTTAATGTTGGCTTATCGTCTGTTTTGCTAATTATCATAGTTTTTGTTTTCTCAATGTCAGTGTCCAGTACATATTCACTACTTATGCTGTTTACTTGCTTCACCAGTTCTTATAATTCTGATCACTTTCAGCTAACAAAACTGTATCATCTGCACATCTATTATCTGAGGGTGTTTATTGATCTATTTCAAATAAACAACCCTTCCCCCAAATGATAATAAGCGCGTAAGTGGATGATACGAATCAAAACACCATACAGTGGTGATTGCTTTACAAAATAAATTAAGCCTGAAATTAAATTTCTTATGAGCGAACTTTTCGACTGTAAAAACTCGCGTGTTAATTAAAAGCCCGGGATTTATTCCTTTTTTCATCACGCAGACCAGACGCCAGAGAGTAGATATAAATATTTTGCTAGGAAGTGATTAACTCTGGGGCAGTGTTCCCATATTTGGAATTTTCTGACTTTTTGAGTTTGCATACAGTTTTAAAGTTTAAGGGTCACTTCTTTTCAAGTTTTTGTTTTTTAAAGTACCGTCTGGTAAAGTTATGAACAGCTGTAGGGGAAAGTGAATGTGAAATAATAACATACAAAAGTGGGACGAATCCATACAAACACTTAGTTCAAACGTACGTGCCCCGAAAAATGGGCCCCCATCTCAAACGCCAATGAAATTCGGTCACGAATATTGGCCTGTCGTCCTTTGAGTGTTAATATAAGGAGTAACTTTGTGAAATTACTGTTGTTCAGTCCTAGCATTTTCTCTACTTGTCCATATAGTATTTATAAAATGCATCCATCAGATCCTGCTCTGTCTTAAGATCATGGTATCCATCAGTAAAATATTTGGCTCATGAGAGATGCAAGAGAATATGAAAGATCTTCATCATCATCAGCATTTTCCTTTACGTTCCTCGTGGATCATGGGCTACCACTGCAGCTGGTCCCTTACAGGAAGCCTGCCCCAAGCAGTCATCCGTTCTTGTGGTGGTGTTTAAGTGGCAATTTGTATTACATGATGAGGTAGCCAGCTCCATGTACAACCAGCTAATAACGCCTTGTACGACATACCTGAAGATGCAGTAGGCCCATTCTTTCTTTGTCTATTCAGAGACCCCGTGAATCACACCAGGAATACAACTAATTAGAGTAAATAAAAGAAATGCGCAAAAAGTATGGATGCCGACAACAAAGAAATCTTGCTAATAATACATTTTTACAAATTGAAAACATTTTTTTAAGTGCCAAAGCGAAGCCCCTGCTTTGCCGTAATAAAGTTCATTTGTTCGGTCATTCGTACTCTTCATAAAGCTGGGCATAGTATACCGAAGGCTTTAACCATTCACCCTCTACCGCAGTATCTGCTTTGGGGCTCAAAGCTGCTCACCTCTGACACAGTGTTCCACATACCCTGAAAAGTATACTCATTCAATTGCAGACTGTTCGAATATTTCATGAGTTCTGATTATGTGCCACCTTAACGTGAATATGTTTCAAATCATTGTCTAATGTACTGAATGAATGGTTCGTCTTTTTTTCGTTACTTTTTTTCATTACATTAAAAAAAAAATAATTTAATTATGCTTGGATACTTGTATTGTAAATGTGTGACGAAATCAGTCGTGCAGTTTTCATAACTCTCGTCTCTTCCGGCAGTACACTTCATTTCTTCATTTTCTCACTCATGGTCCTATTATTTGGCATATTTATTGCTCTTACATTCTTTTTGCTGTGACCGCACTTAGGCGTGTTTACGTTTCACCGGGTGAACTATAACAATAACAGGTTCATTACACAGGTCAGCGGGTAATACGTTTATCAGTTGAATCGCCTGGCCACCTTTGTTAGAGACACTCTTTATTGACAAAATATGGTCTACTACGAGCGATGAATAGAAGGCCAAATTCTCTGTCTGCGAGATCCGTTTGACGGAGGCACGAAAACACAGGTGATAATGAGATAATAGCTTCTGCCGGGCCATCCCTGTGGAATTGTTACAGGTAATCTGTCTGGGAAGACAATATTGGCGGAAAGCATCTGGACAGGAATTAGTTCATAAATGTGTTGGTGAGTTTGCATAAAGATGCAAGTGGAAGCGTTACAGCATTACTAGAATAAGGCCACGCGATTATAAAATGTAATATTTTAAAACATGCTGGGTATGATGATTTAAACACCTCTACCCATATAGTGCAAAAGAGATCGGATTGGTGTAAATTGAGAGCAGGAAAACACAATGGTTCTCATGGGCAAATTCTTCGGAAGCACAATCTGGGATTCGAACTGGAAATGAGAGATATAATCTAGCAAAATCGGAGACACATATCAGACTGCATCGCAACGTCAAATTAGCAAGTCCCAGGAGCCAGGGGACTATAGGACAAGGAATTCCAAAATTAGATGTGACAGATCAGAGTATTTGGGCAACTTTAAAACTTAAAAGTAAACCCACATCTTAATACAAAGACTGCAAACTTAAGGAACCATTATAGAGTATTTGGGCAACTCTAAAACTTAAAAAGTAAACCCTCATTTTTAATTAAATTTCATTCGTGACGACTCATGTTAATTGACTTGTCAGGGGATAGTAGGGGATACCCTACGAAAAAAATTACGCAGTCGAGTCACTCGCCTTTGGGGTGATTGCAAAGGTCAACCCAATCGGAAGGAATGAACGAACGAAAGAACTTTATTTTTTAAAGGGTTAAGAATTGAGCACGCAGACTCGTCTAACATTCTGCCCTTCTTTGGTCTCTCTCTCTCTCTCTCTCTCTCTCTCTCTCTCTCTCTCTCTCTCTCTCTCTCTCTCTCTCTCTCTCTCTCTCTCTCTCTCTCTATCTATCTATCTATCTCTCTCTCCTCTTGCAAACTGTATCCTTTCATTCCAACATGTTACTTTAAGCATTAATTCAAATGCATGCAACATTATAAAGGTAATACAGGGTGATCAAGAAGACTGTCCGCGGTGGGTTCAGTGCTTTAATAATATGGATGTAACATTTTATGATACAGTAAACAGTATTATTTTAATTGACTTTAATTAGATTTATTTTACTACTACATAAAAGAAGTATTTTTTAAATATATTTTCGCATATAGCATTAGTGTCGTTTTTAATAATTTAAATTATTATTATTAATTTTTTTTTCGTACGCCCGCTAATACTCGAGGCGAAATCTCAGGTTATTATTATTGTCTAACCTGACATTGATTTTATGTGAGTATCCCTTTTTCTTGTTGTCATGAAATATTCTAATCCACATATATAAATTAAAACGTAAATGCAAAGCCTAACAAATAAATTTAATAAAAGGAAAGAAGAATGGTAAAGAACAGTGCTGTCACAAAGACTGTACTCGAAATTCCCCTTGTTTTCTACTTCGTCTGCAAATTGTAACGCTTTCACGTTGATAGTAAAAGCCTACTGTGTCGCTGCACGCTTTCTTCAATGAAACGTGTACTGTATTTCTTGGAAAAACCTTGAGATACGCAAGATGATCAATGACCTAGATTTAATATTTCATTCATTCCATACACGGCGTAACTAAAAGACAGATAAAGCAGGAGAGAGAGAGGGGCGAATGAAGGCAGGAAGCATGCAATACTAAACACGCGTCGCGCGATACACAATTGCTGCCATCACGCGTGTAAGGCTACTAGCACTAACTTTTTCAAATCGACAGTGATAAAATTCACTACCCATACCAGAGTTAGGTTTTAAAATCCTGAAAAACGCTTATTGGGAATTATGACATTATACCGGTTTACGTTTGAAAACATGACAGTACCCAGACACCCTCAAGTTTGGAAGTGAGAAGGTAGTAACAGCACGACTATCCTAGAAGAAAATGCATATTGGCTCCATTAAATTCGTATATTTGGGTTCCTTAGGGCTTGCTGACAAAGAATATGTAAAACGTTACGCAAATAGTCTAGGAATTACCAAATTATAACCAAAATAAAATAGTGGGGGTGCCTGACAGCATGAAATCATTTCTGCTCATAAAATTTTTTTATAACGTGTTTGAAAAAACATTACGTTACGGAAATAGCCTACCATGTTAACTCCTATTTGATTGGAGCGCAACAAATATAAGACTAAACACGATTGGTCGGGCTATAAATACTATCTTGTGTTGTCAGGGGAAACGTGAAAAGGAGTACTTTTTTGAAAAGATGTGTAGACATGGTTTGATTGGGTAGAGCTGCGAATATACTCAATTCAGAGCGTCTGTTCCTTGCCACATCTTGTAATAAACCTACTAAGAAGCAGTGCGTTGAGCACCAGTGTATATTTTTTATAAAATAAAGCCTGGGACATCGGCAGATCGGAGTTGTGCTATATTCATTGCCAGTCAACGAAACTGTTTATTATTTCCATGAATTGTGGTAAGCTTGAAATATTCAATATCTTTTAATGAAAATTGAATGTAAATTGATAATTTATGTCTGTATATATGTGTAGTTCAGTAGCGAACATGATGTAAAGCCTATAGTGCTCCAGCCTGAACAGAAGGTGTCGGAGGAAAGTAAAACTGCATGGAATGGCCAAACAGTACACTGACACCTAGATTATTGACTAGAAAGAAATAATGCTGGAATTGCAGAGGCGTAGTAACCATTAGGGAGGAAAATACTGGTATAAAGTATTTCAGATGAAGCTGACAGTTGGCCTAACGCTCTGAACTCAATGTTTGTGACGTATTGTGCTCAGTGTAGAAATAGAGTATAAATTAGTTATGAAGTAGGAGGTACAACCTTCTTGTTTCAGGGACCGTGGTCTTAAAGTTATTGAGCAGCACCTGGTCAGAGCTTTGCTGAAGCCAGAGGCGGACAGCATACTCCTTGGTCCATATAGCAACCAGTGGGGTGGCTCCAGAACTCATTAAAGTAATCGAGCAGAGGAGGCTTTTACTGCAGTCATCACGAAAGATAAGAGAGTGTGGCCATGGAGCTCAACATTATGTACCCCCATCTTAAAATGACATTGTAAAATAAAATTAAGAGGGGAATTTAATTGTTTTAATGCCAGGAACTGAGAACATCTCTAATACTAGTTCCAACAAAAACAAACTATTGAAGTCATGATGACAAATACCAACAGAGCTTGAAAAAACAAAACAAAACCAGTATTACCTCATATTACTACTACACAACTGACACACATAGGATACTATTAAAAATATATGTCACTACAAGATTCATATTGATAAATTCTGTACATATAACTTGTAATTAAAATTGATTGTGATTCCTGGTTCCCTTTGTATTTGAATCAGGACACATATACATTCATGACAGCACTGAATACATATTGTTATTTGAAAAGTTATCAGTGACTCCTTTAAGATATCCTCGTAGAGTGTTTTATGTATGTGAGTGTCACAGTGTTGTCAAGTGTGGTGGAATAAATTAAATTGTTTATCTGTCTGTTGTTGTTATGACTTACACTTCATCATACACATACCCTAGACATATAACGTTGTCATCACACTATTCCAGAATAATTCTGACTGAGGTATACATATGTGGCAGCAAGTAAGGTTATCTATAATACACTACTCTTATTAGATATAGATACCTTCACAGCTGATCTCAGTCAGTACACTAAGTCCCCTATAAATATTTATAACATCCCACTTTACCACATATATTGGGGTCTCGCTCTCGGGATTTTGAATCTTTCCCTATTACAAATATTGGGGGTAATTCACTTCAGGGAATAATAAGAATTAAAAGGTATCCTTGGGTTAAAATAAATAAGGTTGAGCTCACAGTGCCTGTGTTGTCCTGAGTTAGTTAGTCATAGATAAAATTGTTTAGTTACATATTTTAGACATTTATCTGTTAGACAATGGCCGACCTGGCAAAATTTCGATCTGCTGCTGTACAGACTGCGAAAGAGTTAGGAATGGACGGGCAGATTATGATTTCTTATGTCACTGCTGAATGTGACAAATATATTGAACGGGAAGAAAGAAGATTAGAAAAAGAGGCCGAAAGAAAGTTAGAGGCTGAGGCTAAGAGGTTGCAGATTGAGGCTGAGGCTAAGAAATTGGAAGCAGAAAGAGAAGACAAAAGATTAGCTGCAGAAAGGGAAGACAAGCGATTAGCTGCAGAGAGGGAAGCAGAAAAGGAGGAGAAGAGATTACAAAGGGAACATGAGTTACGACTAAGGGAGTTTGAGTTTCAAGGCCATGCTCCTGAAAATGGTGCCAGTCCCTTTGCCTCTGATGCCACTGCTAGCCAAGGAGCCTCAACCTCAGCTATGAATTTTCATTTAGATCATTTTGTTGAGAAAGACGATGATATAGAGAGCTATCTAAATAGGTATGAACTATTAGCTACCACGTATGGGTTAGAGAGAGAAAGGTGGAGCTTAAAGTTATCTCAAGGACTTCGTGGGGCAGCTTATGAAGTTTTTGCAAAAATGAGCAGAAGTGATCAGGAAAATTATGACATGCTAAAGCAGGCTCTTTTGTTAAGATATGAAAAGAATGCAGAATTTTATAGGAAAAAATTTAGGAATGCTAAACTACTGTCAGGTGAAACCTATCACCAGTTCTCTGCACGAATAGAGACATACTTGGAGAAATGGACTTCTCTGGGGAAAACCCAAGATCTTAAGGAAATGGTCCTTATAGAGCAATTAAGAGAGTCCATGGCTCCAGACCTGAGAAAGTTTCTCATGGAACAAGGTGCAGAGAGGCTGGGTGAGTTGCTAAATGTTGCTGAAAGGTATCAAGCAGCTCAAGCAGAGGTAACAGGTAATAAAAAGAAACAAGTGGATAACTTTAGGGCACCACAGAACTTTAATAAATTTGATCCTAGGGATCAAAACAAAGGTAAGCACCAGTTTGATAGGCCACGGTATGAAAATAAAAATAAAACCCCACAATTCGATGAAAGGAAATATGATGAAAGAAAATCTTTCAACCAAGGAAAAAGGTGGTGTAAAAATTGTAAGATGAACAATCATGACACTGACCATTGTAGAAGGAAACCTCCTCATTGTGCTGCTATGACATCGGGGAAAAAGGAAAAGAAGGTCAAACCTGAAGAACTACAGGAACCATACCACCCCCCAGTGTGTGAAGATGTCATCTGTAATGGTGTCACTATACGGTGTTTATATGATACCGGTTTAGATTACGATTCCGTTGTGAGTTCTCACCTGGTGCAGGCCGATCAATACACCACAGAAACAGTGGAGATTCAAACTGCAACCAAGGATGTAGCTACCATGACACTTCCCGTCGCCCGAATAAAAGTGAAAACGCGATATGTGGAAGGAATCATAAAAGCAGCAGTGATAAATGAGCCAATCTACCCTCTGTTATTGGGGTGTAGATATGTCTTCTTGGGGAATCCCAAGAGACCTGTGATATTGGCAACAGTGCAGACCAGATCACAGTCTAAAAAGGAGGAGGATAATCCAGTAAATACTCACCCAGATGAGATGAGGAAGGCACAGGCTGAGGACAAAACACTCAAGCCATGTTTCAAGAAGTTGCCCAAATCTCATACACCTCCAGGCAAGGGAGAGTTTTATATGAAGAACAAACTGATATATAGGAAGGCTGGATCTGAATCCAATGGTCACGGACAGCTGGTCCTTCCCACTTCATATAGGACT
The DNA here is from genome assembly GCA_024509875.1 of Oreohelix idahoensis. Lineage (NCBI taxonomy): Eukaryota > Metazoa > Mollusca > Gastropoda > Stylommatophora > Oreohelicidae > Oreohelix > Oreohelix idahoensis. Next base: position 96,966 of record JAMPIV010012774.1, read on the forward strand.
AAAGTGTTGGAACTAGGGCATGCGATTCCCTTCAGTGGTCATATGGGAATCAGCGCAACAGGACAGCGAATAGCTTGTCACTATTTCTGGCCAGGAATAACTGAAGATATCAAACGATATGTAAAATCCTGTCCAGAGTGCCAACGAGTAGCACCTAAACATTGGACTGCACCAGCAACTCTTGGGGAAATGCCCATAGTGGGAACACCCTTTGAGAGAGTTGCCGTGGATCTTGTGGGACCTCTCACCCGAACCAAGAGAAGGAACAGCTACATTCTGACTCTGGTGGACACTTGTTCTATGTGGGGAGAGGCAGTAGCCCTGTCATCGATTGATTCTAAACATGTGGCAGAGGCATTGCTCACAATTTTCACAAGGTTAGGCTTTCCCAATCAAATCTTGACTGATAATGGCTCTCAGTTCAAGGGGAAACTAACTGAAGAAGTTTTCAGGATCTTCCAGGCCAAACACTTCCATTGTAGTGTGTACCATCCCCAAGGGAACGGCCAAGTGGAAAGATTTAACGGCACGTTGATGTCGATCCTGAGAAAGTTGGCACACGGAAAACCAGATACATGGGACCAGTACCTGCACGCCGCCCTCTTTGCTTATCGGGAGGTACCCCATAGTTCAACCGGTATGGCCCCGGCAACATTATTGTTTGGAAGGCCAATAAAAGGTCCACTCGAAGCTTTGTTAAGAACGTGGACTGATGAAAAGGCAGAGGAAAACATTACATCTTCATACCAATATGTGAATGAGCTGACCACTCGTTTAAAAACTGGCTGGAAACTTGCCAATGAAAATTTGAAACAAGCCAGGAAGAAACATGCTGCCTATTATAACAGGAAGGCGAAAGACAGAGATTTGGCTGTGGGAGAGAAGGTACTGCTTCTTCTCCCCGGGAGTCAGAATAAGTTACAAATTGGATGGCAGGGTCCATATACAGTTCTAGAGAAGGTGTCTAGAACAAATTATAAGATAGATAAGAAGGGGAAAGAAAAAATCTATCATGTGAATCTCCTGAAGAAATATTTGGAAAGAGAACATCAGGAAGAGACACACTTGTTGACCTTGTCCATCGCCATGGAGATGAAAAAGGAACCACTTTCATCATTTGAATATCCATTACACCCCTGTGAGACAGCAGCACAGGTGAAAATCAGTACACATTTAACGAAAACTCAGAAAGAGAGAGTGCAACAGGTTCTAAATAATCATGCAGAGGTGTTAACAGACCGACCAGGGCATACAAACCTATTGGAATATGATATGAAACTGATAGACCCCACACCTGTCTGTATGAAACCATATTCGATTCCGTTTGCTAAGGAGAAAGCTTTGAAGGAAGAGATAGACTATCTGTTGAAGGAAGGAATTATTTCACACAGTGAATCCTCGTATAGTTCCGGTGTTGTACTCTTAAGGAAGCCCTCTGGAGAACATAGACTCTGTATAGATTACAGGAGACTGAATGCTATTACAGAAGGACAGGTGGATCCATTGCCGGATACAAATCAGCTGTTTGCCAGACTAAATAAAGCTAAATATTTCTCAAAAGTGGATCTGAGTAAAGGATACTATCAGATTCCAGTAAAGCCTGAGGTTAGACCATACCTAGCTTTTAGTACCTCAGAAGGACACTATGAGTTTAATAGATTGCCATTTGGATTGAAGAATGCGCCTAGTGTCTTCTCTAGAATGATGAGAAAATTATTGGACCCTCTGAATAATCCATATATAACAAATTTCATGGATGATATCCTTATAGCAACAGAAACATTTGAGGAACACATTGACTCTCTGAACATGCTGTTTAATCGACTTAGGGAAGCAAATTTAACAGCCCGACCAACCAAATGTTGCGTTGGATGTAAAGAATTGGAATTTTTGGGACACACAGTTTATCAGGGAAACATGACCCCTGACCCAAAGAATTTAGAGAAACTACAGAAAGCCCCGAGACCACAAACCAAGAAGGACGTGAGATCCTTTGTATCATTATGTGGTTTCTACCAGAAGTATATCAAAAACTTTAATTCCATATGTGCACCGTTAACTGATTTGACACGTAAAGGACATCCAGATCGCATTACATGGACACCACAATGTGAAATGGCTTACCAGGAATTGAAGGAAAAGCTCACAAGTAAACCTATTTTGAAATTACCTGACTTAAGTCAAGAATTCATAGTAAGGACGGATGCCAGTAATATTGGGTTAGGTGCAACTCTACTACAGAAATCAGATGCATTGGATGGGGAATTAAGCCCAGTGGCATATGCTAGCAGAAAGTTGAATAAAGCTGAAATCAACTACTCAACTAGCGAAAAAGAATGTCTTGCAGTAATATGGGCAATAAAGAAATTCAATATTTATCTGTATGGGAAGGCATTTAAGTTGCAAACGGATCACAAACCTTTATCGTTTCTAGCACAGGCTAGGCATGAGAACTCTAGGTTACTCCGATGGTCCTTACTTTTGGCTCCATATAATTTTAGCATTGAGTATATATCTGGAAAAACAAATTTGGGAGCGGATTTTTTAAGCCGCCATCCGTGTGATGAGAATCACCGTAAACCCCAGAAATAATAATAAATTTCTCTATGTGTATATAGAATAAAGGACTGACATATAATGTCTGTTTTAAGAGGGGAGATGTCATGAAATATTCTAATCCACATATATAAATTAAAAGGTAAATGTAAAGCCTAACAAATAAATTTAATAAAAGGAAAGAAGAATGGTAAAGAACAGTGCTGTCACAAAGACTGTACTCGAAATTCCCCTTGTTTTCTACTTCGTCTGCAAATTGTAACGCTTTCACGTTGATAGTAAAAGCCTACTGTGTCGCTGCACGCTTTCTTCAATGAAACGTGTACTGTATTTCTTGGAAAAACCTTGAGATACGCAAGATGATCAATGACCTAGATTTAATATTTCATTCATTCCATACACGGCGTAACTAAAAGACAGATAAAGCAGGAGAGAGAGAGAGGGGCGAATGAAGGCAGGAAGCATGCAATACTAAACACGCGTCGCGCGATACACAATTGCTGCCATCACGCGTGTAAGGCTACTAGCACTAACTTTTTCAAATCGACAGTGATAAAATTCACTACCCATACCAGAGTTAGGTTTTAAAATCCTGAAAAACGCTTATTGGGAATTATGACATTATACCGGTTTACGTTTGAAAACATGACAGTACCCAGACACCCTCAAGTTTGGAAGTGAGAAGGTAGTAACAGCACGACTATCCTAGAAGAAAATGCATATTGGCTCCATTAAATTCGTATATTTGGGTTCCTTAGGGCTTGCTGACAAAGAATATGTAAAACGTTACGCAAATAGTCTAGGAATTACCAAATTATAACCAAAATAAAATAGTGGGGGTGCCTGACAGCATGAAATCATTTCTGCTCATAAAATTTTTTTATAACGTGTTTGAAAAAACATTACGTTACGGAAATAGCCTACCATGTTAACTCCTATTTGATTGGAGCGCAACAAATGTAAGACTAAACACGATTGGTCGGGCTATAAATACTATCTTGTGTTGTCAGGGGAAACGTGAAAAGGAGTACTTTTTTGAAAAGATGTGTAGACATGGTTTGATTGGGTAGAGCTGCGAATATACTCAATTCAGAGCGTCTGTTCCTTGCCACATCTTGTAATAAACCTACTAAGAAGCAGTGCGTTGAGCACCAGTGTATATTTTTTATAAAATAAAGCCTGGGACATCGGCAGATCGGAGTTGTGCTATATTCATTGCCAGTCAACGAAACTGTTTATTATTTCCATGAATTGTGGTAAGCTTGAAATATTCAATATCTTTTAATGAAAATTGAATGTAAATTGATAATTTATGTCTGTATATATGTGTAGTTCAGTAGCGAACATGATGTAAAGCCTATAGTGCTCCAGCCTGAACAGAAGGTGTCGGAGGAAAGTAAAACTGCATGGAATGGCCAAACAGTACACTGACACCTAGATTATTGACTAGAAAGAAATAATGCTGGAATTGCAGAGGCGTAGTAACCATTAGGGAGGAAAATACTGGTATAAAGTATTTCAGATGAAGCTGACAGTTGGCCTAACGCTCTGAACTCAATGTTTGTGATGTATTGTGCTCAGTGTAGAAATAGAGTATAAATTAGTTATGAAGTAGGAGGTACAACCTTCTTGTTTCAGGGACCGTGGTCTTAAAGTTATTGAGCAGCACCTGGTCAGAGCTTTGCTGAAGCCAGAGGCGGACAGCATACTCCTTGGTCCATATAGCAACCAGTGGGGTGGCTCCAGAACTCATTAAAGTAATCGAGCAGAGGAGGCTTTTACTGCAGTCATCACGAAAGATAAGAGAGTGTGGCCATGGAGCTCAACATTATGTACCCCCATCTTAAAATGACATTGTAAAATAAAATTAAGAGGGGAATTTAATTGTTTTAATGCCAGGAACTGAGAACATCTCTAATACTAGTTCCAACAAAAACAAACTATTGAAGTCATGATGACAAATACCAACAGAGCTTGAAAAAACAAAACAAAACCAGTATTACCTCATATTACTACTACACAACTGACACACATAGGATACTATTAAAAATATATGTCACTACAAGATTCATATTGATAAATTCTGTACATATAACTTGTAATTAAAATTGATTGTGATTCCTGGTTCCCTTTGTATTTGAATCAGGACACATATACATTCATGACAGCACTGAATACATATTGTTATTTGAAAAGTTATCAGTGACTCCTTTAAGATATCCTCGTAGAGTGTTTTATGTATGTGAGTGTCACAGTGTTGTCAAGTGTGGTGGAATAAATTAAATTGTTTATCTGTCTGTTGTTGTTATGACTTACACTTCATCATACACATACCCTAGACATATAACGTAGTCATCACACTATTCCAGAATAATTCTGACTGAGGTATACATATGTGGCAGCAAGTAAGGTTATCTATAATACACTACTCTTATTAGATATAGATACCTTCACAGCTGATCTCAGTCAGTACACTAAGTCCCCTATAAATATTTATAACATCCCACTTTACCACACTTGTACAGAGACAGGTGTCCCTCGCCATACAGGCAGATACTCGCCGATTTCGGAGGTACCCATTAGAGCTGGGTCGGCTCAGGAGCCGCCAATCCCTGGTCGGCGACACTCCTTCAAATGTACTCGCCAGGTCTCGAGTTAATCCAGTCCAAATCCCGGTCGACGAAAAAAATTGTTATGTAAAATAGAGAAACGTAGAGTTGTAAATTACGACCTTTTAATAATAATTTTATCATTTGGATTGTTTCTCTTGATTCATAGTATTCAAGCACTGAACCCACTGCGGAGAGACTTTTCGATCACCCTATATAACAACACACATTTTGTCACGGATTCCCTCTCCTGCTTTGCAGTAGTGGTCCACCAGTGGACTTTCGTCTTCTGGTGCCGTATTGTTGCTGTTTATTTCTTCGTGTGTTAGTGTGGATGTCTGGAGCTGTGGCAGTGCTTAAAATGTTTTCTTCAGTTTGGGATGTTGGTCTTTGTCTTGTTATTGATGAATATGTTGGTGGTAGTTTCATCAGTGATTTTGTTTTTCCTGGTGCCTCAGTGGTAGCTTTTGATGTTGTAGCTTCGTTTGGGCTGTCTGGGGCTGAGTATCGTTATCGTCGTTTCCTATTGTTCCAGTAAGTCACCACTTGAAAACCGTCGTCTGCAATTTGTGGCTGTACGGGCCTAAATGCGGCCGGTGCTTCTGGTATGCTGTTTGTCGGGGATCTTGTCAGTGGACCGATTGCTTCTCTGGCTGGCTTTTTATTGCATTTGTTTGCCCAGTGAGTATCCTCACCGCAATGAGGGCCCACCGTTTTCCGCCCTGGTACTATAACCAGGACATTATGTTTTTGTGCTCCAGTTATTCGGAGCTGTAAATAGTGCGGAATGTCTGTTGTGGCTCTACACAGTAGACCCCATTTGTCAGGCGCATTGCGGATCTTGAAAACTTCCGCCTCTGGATCGCCAGTGATTTCAGTCGCAATGGCTTCCACGGCTTCTTGTTTTATTGTTGGTGGAACCCAATGGAGAGTTAGTTTGGATATTTTTTTTCTAAATGTTCTATGGTGATAGTCAGCTCGGGGTTGGCCAGTTATAGGGTTTTGCCATGCGGTAAGGTTGAAGTACCAGCGATCACTTGGTTTTCGAACCGGTACAACGAAGCTAACCCGTTTGTCGGTAGCCCGCCCGGGCTCACTGATACACTTGATAAAATGAAGGGTGAAGCCTTCGCCGAAGATAGATTTTTTTTTTAGGTGAACTTTATTTTCATCTCTTTGCAATTTTACAGATTAGTGTACATTTTACAACAAGTAAGAATGAAATTACATTGACAAGTTTTCAATTTAAAATCATGAGCATTTTACACAAAGGAAACATGATAAAAGGGGTTACATGGCAAATCAAAACTCTTCTGATCTCGCAAGTACTTTTGTACACATGCAAACCCAAGTGATAGAATTTATGTGTTTGTGACAAGGGCTTGGTATATATAAATCCCAAGAAACAAATGTGAGAAGAAAAGGAAACAGGATGTGTAGTATTGATGCACGTATGTCTAACCATATACATACATATTCTTCTTCTTCGATCCTTAACCACCGACCGTCAAAGCAGTCAGTGGCCATCACGCCTAGTGGCGTCTTGTAGGGCAACAACAAATTGATTCCACTTTGCACGGTCGGTGGCCATCCTTCGTACAGTGCCCCAACTCTGGTTCATTCTTTGCATCTCAGCCTCCACAGTCCTCCGCCAAGTTGTTTTTGGTCGGCCTCTCTTTCGCTTTCCTTCAGGGGTCCAAAGCATAGCTGTTCTAGTGATGGCATCGGGGTCTCTTCTGTGGACATGACCAACCCAGCTCCAGCGTCTGCCAGCTATGATGGTGTGCATGTCCTCTTGCTTGCTACGAGTAAGCAGATCTTGGTTGGTGATGGTATTCGGCCAAAAGATTCGGTGAATTTTTCTTAGGCATGTTGTGTGAAAAGAGGACAATTTTAACATTTCCTTCTCTGTGACTCTCCAGCATTCCGCACCATAGAGAAGCACAGAAAGCACGCAACTCTGGTATAATCTTAATTGTGTGCTTGTGCTGTATTGGGAGGACTTCCAGATGTTATTTAGGCTAAAGAAGGCTGTTCTTGCCTTATTCATTCTGATGTTGATGTCTTTGCCTGCCCCACCGTCTGGTGTTACTATGCTTCCTAGGTATGTGAAGGTATATGTCTGTACCAGTTGCTGATTCCTTACTGATATGGGCTCAGGGTTGCTCACATTGAGCGTCATGACCTCAGACTTCTTTAAATTGATGTTCAAGCCCACCTGCTGGCTAAATTTATTAAGTCTATCCGTTTTTTCCTGGATGTGTTGATGTGAATGTGCCAGCAGTGCAATGTCATCTGCATATTCCAGATCTTCCAATGTAGAAAATGTAGTCCATCTTATTCCTCTTGGACTGCCCTCTGTTGTCTGGCGCATCACCCAGTCTATGACTGTTAAAAATAGAGTGGTTGATAAGGGGCATCCCTGTCGTTCTCCACATACATTTCTAAGAAATCCATATTCATTACATTCCTTTAGATACTAATATTAATGGAAACCTCTTAGTATGACCTACTTTGGGAGAAAGGCGATAAATAAAAATTCGCACGCGGGCATGCACATGGTGAAAAGAAAGATAGGACTGTATTCTGAAGATAAGCCGGTACAAACTAGTTTTCGGAAACAATGAAGCCTTGGATGCTTCATTTGGACAGGACGAAGGACACTTGAAAATTTTGTCTGGGCGAGGTATTGAATGCCCCCGGGTTGAAAGTATAATGGCCAATTTTGTGCCGGGTAACGCTTTTCTCCTTGGCAAGTTGAGCACACAGCCTTGAGCCATAAATGGCTAGGCACACCGGATTTCGAGAAAGGTACAAGGGGTAGTTAATAATCATGTTCCCTAAAGCATATATAATTTGAAATTCCAAAACAAGCTCAATTTACCACATACAACAAAATACATTCATAAACTGTAAATACAAGGTGAGGAAAGTAAAATACTAAAGTTGGGCATTTCTGTACATTCATGTAAATTTGACATTAATAATTCCAAGGTGAAATAGGAGGGGGGGGGGGGAACTTAGGTTGAAAACATATTTATATTCGTGCAACAATTTATTTTAATCGTTCCAAAACAATATAATTTAGACTTTAAAACCACAAATTGGAACCACGCACACACGCACACCAAGAGCGCAGGTGAAACCTGGAAACCCTGCATCCACTCCTACACACACGTACTTGTACTAAAAACTTTGTTACACATTGATGCGTTCCCAGAAACAAAGAACGGCATTACAAAGTTGCCAATCATACTTTCCATTTTTTTTTTTTTTTTTTTTGTGAACTTTATTTGCTTTCATTTCAATTTACAAATCAGTGTACATTTTACAACAAGTAAGAATGAAATTACATTGACAAGTTTTCAATTTAAAATCATGAGCATTTCACACAAAGGAAACATGATAAAAGGGTTACATGTAAAATCAAAACTCTTCTGTTCTCGCAAGTACTTTTGTATACATGCAAACCCAAGTGGTAGAATTTATGTGTTTGTGACAAGGGATTGGTATGTATAAATTCCGAGAGACAAATGTGAGAAGAAAAAGAAACAGGATGTGTAGTATTGGTGCACGTATGTCTAACCATATACATACATATTCTAAGAAACCCATATTCATTACATTCCTTTAGATACTAATATTAATGGAAGCCTCTTAGTGTGACATACTTTGGGAGAAAGGCGATAAATAAAAATCGCACGCGTGCACGCACACGGTGAAAGGAAAGGTAGGACTGTATTCTGAAGATAAGCCGGTACAAGCTGGTTTTCGGAAACAAATAAGCCTTGGATGCTTCATTTGGAGAGTTTGGCTGACAGGACAAAGGTTACTTGAAAATCTTTCCTGGGCGAGATATTGAATGCCCCCGGGCTGAAAGCATATAGCCAATTGTGTGCTGCGTTACGTTTTTTTTTCTCCTTTGCAAGTTGAGCTAGGCACACTGGCATTTCGAGAAAGGTACAAGGGGTAATTTGTAATCATGTTCCTTAAAGCATATCGAATTTGAAATTCTAAAACAAGTTCAATCTCCAAAATACAACAAAATACATTCATAAACTGTAAATACAAGGTGTGGAAAGTAAAATACTAAAGTTGGGCATTTCTGTACATTCATGTGAATTAGACTGTGTCCATTAATAATTCCAAGGTGAAATAGGGGGGGGGGGGGTGAATCCCAGGGTTGAAAACATATTTATATTCATGCAAAAATTCATTTTTTACGTTCAAAACAATATAATTTAGACTTTAAAACCACAAATGTGAACCACGCACACACCCACACCAAAAGCGCAGGTGAAACCTGGAAACTCTGCATCCACTCCTACACACACGTACTTGTACTAAAAATTGTGTTACACATTGAAGCGTTTCCAGAAACAGAAACGGCATTACAAAGTTGCCAATCATACTTTTCACAGATACCATTTTCTCATATTTTTCCAATTGGTGGTTCTGTAAACAATATTTATGATTTGTGTTTTGTTTCCAATAAAAAAACTAAAACTTGTACATTTCTAAACAATTTATAAAAGTACATATACATGGTATATAGAAAAGAAAAACTAGCGCGCCTACATTAGCAAATTGTATACACATGCATACACAAATTTAAATTTACTTTTACAATACAATAAGCGGTGCGGGGAGAATAGAGAGCTATGAAAGACCCCAGTTTCAGGAATAGTGGTCGGTCTGCGTTGGAAAAACGCATCAAGAAGACAGGCAGAATGGGGCGGGAGAGACACTATTGAAGGCCCCGGGTAGGAGTAAGGTCGGTATGTGTTACAGATTGCTTTATTCTCAGTCGTGCAGGCTTCAACTTGTAACAGTTGAACACACTTCTGAGTCGCCTTTCAAGAGGCTAGCCCGTACTTACCGGTACATGAAGAGAAGAAGGGAATTAAGATGAAGAGAGCGGAGGAGTGTTGCTCCGCTGTACATTAAAATCAGGTGAAATTGTAAGGGCTTTTTGCAAAAATACCTGTAAAAGTATATGTGGATTAAAATGGCGGTATTTGAAAACTGCTAAATTCCTAAAACTCCAAATGAGATATCTATATTGTGACAATAAAATGAGAAGTTTTGTATGTGTTTCGGGAGTTGATCTTGGGAGCGTGTTAAGAAAAATAGATTTGTAAAAGTCAACGTTGTTGTGTATATTTGAGGCAATTATATCCTGCAATGCTTTCCTCATAGGTATGACTGTATTGCACGTGTAGTAAATGTGATCTTCGGTTTCTTGAATGCGTGTTTTTCACAGCTGGCACTGTGATGTTTGTTTGGATCTGTGAGCTTGTCTTTCTGTTGTGGGTGTCATGTTGTATATGAGTCTAAAGGTAACTTCTCTTGCCTTGGCAGTGATGTGAGGGTTGTGTAAGTTGGTGAAAGTGTCAGTATAATTTGTCTTGAAGTATTTCTGTCCCCTTTTAATCCTGAGATGTAGCGGGGGTGCTTGTAGTTTGACTAAGTGTTTGTAGATTGCATTTGTTTTCTGGTGAATTAAGTTGTCGTGTCCGTGAATGGCTTGTATGCATGACTTGTAAAATGATGGTAGTGGGCCGAAATGGTGTGGCGTTGAGTTGTTTAGGGGTCTCAGTCTGGTGAGTCTAAGCCCCACGTAATAGAGTGCTAGCACGTGTTGTTCTGGATGTTTGATGATATTCCCTACGTGTTTGATTCTAAGTGCTTGGATCTTTGTCTGTATGTCCTGGAGTGCAATCCCTCCCTGTTTCTTTTCTTGTATAAGGGTCTTATGTTTTATGCTGTAGATTTTGTGACTAAAAATAAATCTTCTGATCTGTTTGTTTATGTCTGTAATAGTCTGTTTCGGGAATCAAAAACTGTGGCTACGTATAGTAATTTGGGAATGACATAAGTGTTTACAATCGTGCTTCGTCCAAAAATTGTTGTGGTTTTGAATTTGTATTTATGTAGCATGTCTGTCATTTGTGTTGCTAGGTTCTGCCATGTGTCTTTGTGAGTGCGGCTTGGGTGTGAAGGAAAAGGGATGCCGTAGATTTTGATGTTATTTGTTGGTACAAGCCCAAATGGAAAGTCTGTTTTGTTTTTCCATTTGCCTATGCCCATTATTGTTGATTTCTGTACGTTGACTTTAGCTCCGCTACCTTTACAAAAGTCTGTGAATGTGTTTAGAATGTTTGCAATAGACCTGTCGTTTGGTGGGGAAAAGGTGGTGTCGTCTGCATAAGCAATCAGCTTCTGCTCGCCTTTCCCTGGTATAAAGGTGCCCTTAATAGAGCTGTCTTTTCTAATTTTTTCCAGCATGGGTTCTAGCGCTAGAACGTAGAGTAGAGGGGAGAGACTACACCCCTGCCTCACGGATCGCGTTAGCCTGAAAGTGTTGGTAAAAGTGTGATTCACCAAAACCTTGCTTTCGGGCTTCGCATAAAGGATTTCAATCCATTTCCTAAAATGTTCACCTATATTGCAATGTAGTAATGTTTTGTGAAGGTATGAGTGTGATATTCGATCAAAAGCTTTCTCTTGATCGAGAGATAGGATTGACGACAGACAATCCTTCTCGCGTGTGTAGGTGATTATGTCTCTGATGAAATGTGTGTGCTGGTGAATATTCCTGTGTTGGACGCTACACTGCTGATCTTCATGTATGAGGGTGGTCATGAAAGGTTTTAGTTTGTTTGTTAGCGTTTTTGTTAAAATTTTGTAGTCTATGTTTAAGAGAGATATAGGTCTTTAGTTTTTAAGGAGTGTTTTGTCTGCGTTGTCTTTAGGTATGAGAGTGATGTATGACATGCTCAAGCTTGGCGGGACTTCTTTGTTCTCGAAAGCTTCTGTGTATACTTTTAATAGAAGGGGGCCTAGGATGGGAAAAAAGTGTTGATAAAATTCTGCTGTGAGTCCGTCTGGCCCTGGTGATTTGTCTTTTTGCATAGTGTTTATTGCGAGTGTTATGTCTGTAAGTGTCAGCTCGGCATCTAGACCTTGCTTGTCGTCATCTGATAGTTTCTTTGTAAAGTGCATAAATGTGTCTTGTATGCATGACTGGACGTTTTCTCCTGTGTACAGGTTTCCGTAGTAATCTTCAAAAGCCTGTACTATGTTTTGTGTTTCTGTCTGTGTGGTTCCGTCTAGATCTACTATTTGCCCTAACTGTCTGCAGCGTTGTATGTTTTGTTCTATTGCCATGTATTGTTTACTGGGTGTTTCTTGTGTGATTGTGTTCAGTTTCGTCCGTAGTAGGGCGCCCTGAAACCTATGGTGCTTGTATTGTTGTAGCTGGTCTTCTAATGTGAGGATGCTGGGTGAATTTCTGTCTGTTTGTTTTGTGAGCAGTATTGCATCCTCTACTAGTTTCTCTTGCTTTATCCTATCCTTGTGTATCCTAGCTGACATTAACTGCGTTCATCCACGTATTGTATTTTTTAGTATTTCCCAGTGGTGTTGTATGTTTTCTGTTGGCACATCAGTTGCGTATGTAAGGATGAGTTGAGTCATATGTTCCGTGTATGTCTTGTTTTGGAGTAAAGTGTTGTTGAATTTCCAGTGTGGAGAGCGTTTGAAATGCGTGCTTGCCTGAGTAGAACTAATGGCAGTGAGTATTGCTTTGTGGTCTGTAAACTTTAGAGTTTCTGGTAAGTGTCTGGCCTGAATTATGTGGTGTGTTGATGGTATATAGATTCTGTCTAATCTTGAGGCTCTGTTGAGTGTTTTGTTTGCGTTTGTGTGTGTGGTGTCCGTGCTTTGGGGATGTGCGTGTCTGTATGCATCTGTTAGGCTGTGGGTGTCTATTATGGTCTGTAATATGTCTAGTTGGTGTGTGTCTTCTCTGTTGGTTCTTCTAATCTGTGCTCTAACCTCACCACCTACCAGATCCATATCTGTTAAAACACAGTTAAAATCACCACCTAATATAATGTTGTGTCCCCTGTATAAGTGTGTGAGTAAGTTATCTAGGCTGTCGTAAAATTGCGGCTGGTGACTGTAGTTGGCTGGGGCGTGTATGTTAATTATTGTGTATGTGTGTTTCTTATTCCCTACGTGAACTATTGCTATTTTACCCTCGGTGTCCCTGTTTGTCCTAAGTATTTCCCACCTGTCTGATGTTTGTAGTATAGCTGTTCCTGAACCCGTGTTGTGAGTTGCTAAGCTAAAACAAGAATGTCTTAATCCTAACTGGGTTGTGATCTGTGATGCGTGTTCGTCTGTGTGTATGTTGGTTTCTTGTAAAAGTATAAAATCTGCTTTGTGTTTATGTATGAGTGGTATGATGTGTTGTAGTTTGGCGCGGAGGCCACTAATATTTACACTTAACACTACTATTTCGTCTGCCATTATTAATCTAAAATACATTTCAGTTGCGTTATAAGTACAAGTAAATTAATGGTTAAACAAACATACCCGTTATGGAATGATAATTTACATATGTAGAGTGTTCTCTTGTTCCTCGTCTTCTTCTGTGTCGTTTGTGAAATCGATGATCAGTTTGGTGGGTGAATCTGTTTTTGTTGAGATTGTCTGATTTGCATTCTGCCTGGTGTTTCTGTTAAAGTCGTTCGCCTTGTTTGTCCGGGTGGATGTTTGTGCTGTAATCTTGGTCAGAGGTGTAGAGTTGGTTGGGTTTTGGCTGGGTGCGGTTCTTTTCCCTTTATCCGCCAGGGGTGGCTTTGAGGTGTTCTTGGTTGCTTCTGTTCCATATGTGTCGGGGCTGCTGGGCGCAGAATGCCGCCTTTCTCTTTTCTTGTCTTTGTCTCCGAGCTGGAAGTCATCATGTGCCGGTGGTGGGTCTCTTTTCTGCGACAGTTGAGGTCTCTCCTGTTCTGGCGCCGCTGTTTCCTTCCGTGACAGCTGTGGCCACGAAGTGTTTTTTGCTGCCGTCTGCCTAACAGACGTTGGTTTCATCGGACACTTGTTTGCCCAGTGGGTGTCTTCACCGCAATGTGGGCCTACCATTCTCCGGCCTGGAATGGTGACGAGGACCTTGTGCTTTTCATAGCCGGGTGCGGCGATTCTCAGATCGATAAAATTTGGAACTGATGATTCCGACCGACAAAGTACTCCCCATTTATCGGGAGCATTTCGAATGCGGTGTACCTCCGCATCAGGGTCGCCAGTTGCTGCTCTTGCAATGCTTTCAACGTTCTACTGCTTGATGGTAGGAGGAAGCCAGTGCAATGTTGCCTTCGTTCGCTCCATCTCGAGGTGCTCGATTGTTATGGTTAGTTCTGGGTTTGTTAGCTGAATTTTTTTGCCATGCATTTTTTGATACAGACGTGCACGCACTTCGGGTGTCAAATTTGCATACCATTTCACAGGGTTTTCGAAACGGTAGAGGGCAGAAATCCCGTTTGTAGGTACACCTCCAGGGCCCACCAAGACACTGGTGAGAAATGATGGAGACGCCTTTGCTGCCGACTGAGGGCCTGAAACCGAGAGAACCAAGGTTCCCGCCCGATGAAGATCTCCTCCCTCGAAAGCATCGTTTCCGATATCGATAGTTTTAGTGATTTCCATTTCCCCAGCAGTAACAGGTGAAAAACGCAGAAAATTTTAAAAACAGGTAAAATCCGTGAAAATTTTAAAAACAAGTGAAATCCGCGAAAATTTTAAAAACAAGGTGAAATCCGTGAGAATCTAAAAACAGGTGAATACGTTGTCCTATAGATGGGAGACAAAAGCCAGCATATATTGTTTGTCCTGTAGACGGGAGACAAAAGCCGAAGATAGAGGTCAGAATCAACTAAACGCGTTCGAGTAAGATGAAAGAATTATCATTAAAATTGTAAGCTGAGAGACTAGCTCAAAAACTAAAACTAAAGACTGGCTGAAAAAATTTAACTAGCTAAAATTGTTATTTTTTTTTTATAAACAGGTATATATTCATACATTTTTACCCTACGTAGTACATAATGTTTAATATTTCCTTAATAGTGTTTAATCAGTACAAAAGGAATAAAAATTATTCACAACCTATAAAATATAAATATAAAAACCTTTTGTTTAATTTTTATTTCCCTTGGTTAATTAACACATTTATTTCTTACTTCCGTTGAAAATACTAACGTGCTCAAAGTATTTGTTATCTCCCATAATGCCGTTTGTTAACACTGTCAGAGGCACCACTTGTCTAGTAACATGATCATCACCAGCTGCCATCTGCACACGAAGGTCAGCAGCAATGGATCTTCGGCGTCTTCCGTCTCTTGCCTTGATAGCTCTTTCCGGTCCATCTCTTGATGCTATCTTCCCATTTATACCGCTGCATTCGTCTTGCATGTTTGCCTTCAGCTCTGCATTTCATTATGGTCGTTAGCACGGTGTTATGTCTTTTCATTTGGTCAAAATATGTTAGCTGTCTGATTTTGACCGCTTTCATTAATTCTCTTTCCATGCCTAGGTTTTCTAGAACCTCTTTATTTCATTTCTTTTCATTCCCAATCGTCTATACATCCACATCTCAAGGGCATCTATTCTTTCTTCTAATTGTGTGTTAATTGTCCATTTTATTACACCATACGTTCATGAAGAATATATATGACATGTGATGATTATCAGTTTTAATACTTACTTACTTACTTAGTCGTTCCCCTTCTACCGTGAGGTGTAGAGGTTTGGAAGAGAGAGCGCCAGACCATTCTATCAGCTGTCTTCTTCCTGGACTGGTTCCATTCTAGTCCTCGGTCCTTCAAAGATTGTCTAATGTTGTCCTCCCAGCGAACTCTGGGTCGTCCTGGAGGTCTGGATCCCTGGCTCTTTGTTTCCCATGCTTGTCGTGGTAGCCGATCTTCTCCCATTCTGCAGACATGGCCAAACCATCTTAGTTGGGACTGTTCTATTTGGGTCTGCAGCGGATGGGATTTCAGGCCTTGACGTATTGTCTGGTTGCGGACCATGTCTCTTCTTGTTACTTCAACCACTTTCCTCAGATACCTCATTTCTGAGGTTTGGATCTGGCTTTTGTGGGTTGTAGTCATTGCCCACGACTCGCATCCATATGTCAAGACTGGGACATAGGTGGAGCGGTATACAGCCATCTTCGTTTTCTTACCAACCTCTTTCTTGCTGAGGAATCCACGATTTATGGCCTGAAAAAGTCTCCCAGCCGCTGCTTTTCGAGTGGCCAACTCTTCTTTGATGCCTCCCTTTCGGTCTATAATAGCTCCGAGATATTTAAAGTGGTCGACCTGCTCCAGGACCTGTTCTCCCAATTTAATCTGATGTTTTCTTTCTTCTCGTGATATCACCATGGATTTTGTTTTAGAGCTGCTTATGACCATTCCTCTCTTCTCCAGCTCTTCCTTCCAGACTTGCAGGTTGGATTGGAGATGTGCCTCTGATTTAGCAATCAGGGCAACATCATCAGCAAATGCCAGCTCCGAAATATAGACCTGTCTCATCTTCCAGTACCCCACTGAATACTTTCTTGTTCTCTCCTTACATGCCTTGATGACATCGTCCATGAGGAGTATGAAAAGATAAGGTGACAGGATATCACCTTGTCTTACACCAGTGGTGGTCCTGAACTCTTCTGACTTATGGTTTGCTGTCCTCACATAATTTCTGCAAGACTTGTAGAAGCTCTGTATAGCATGAATCAGAGGTGCTGGAATATTCTTCCTTGCCAAACAGTCCCAAAGTTTGCTCCAGGGGACTCTGTCAAACGCCTTTTCCAGATCTATGAAACAAAGATGGATCTCACTCTTATACTCAAGGGCCTTTTCACTCAGCTGTCTGAGTGTGAAGATTAGGTCTTGAGTACTTCGGTTTGCTCGGAATCCTCACTGGACCTCATCCAGTTGTGGCTCAGAGTTTTAATTTGTAAGCTAATTGTTTAGATTGCTAGTATTTGTCTCATGCTGTTGAATGTAGCTTTGGCCATTCCTATTCTCTTCCTGATTTATGTTTCATATCAGCTGTTGTCTGCTATTATATGACCAAGATATGAGAACCTCTTAAATTGATCCAGAAGTTATCCTTACTTACTTACTTAGTCGTTCCCCTTCTACCGTGAGGTGTAGAGGTTTGGAAGAGAGAGCGCCAGACTATCCTATCGGCTGTCTTCCTCCTGGTCTGGTTCCAGTCAGAAGTTATTGTCGTAAATTTATTTTGAGAGAAAGAGTCTTAGAAATAGTGTTCCGGTTTAGAGTGGAGAATGATGATGAAATCTCAGTGATAGAAAGGTTACAGAGTAACTAGTTGCTTCACAGTGTGCTGGGGAGAGAAAAGACAGACTTATTTACGACAAATCGTTTCTCTCAATCTTCTCTTCATCCCTCCTGGTCAAACAATTATTTGCCAGTTTCCAGACACACACCTGCGCTCACACCGATTTGGTGCTTCAAACACACAGACGCACGTGGATACAACTATATTAAACAAATAGGAGAAATGTTGGGCTTTGGGTATTTCCAACACAGTGCTAACTAGGTTGATGATGTTTATTAACCAAAAAAACCCAATCACAAACAAATATCAAGTGTTACATAAAATTATCATAAGTACAGAAAATGCAAATAACAAGGTGGGGAGGGGGTGAAGAAGATTGGTATCGACTACGCCCTTCCCGCTTATTAGACAAAGATGAACCCAGTCCAAAGATAGATAGTTATCAGGAATATAGGTAATGTAACCTAACAGTGAAGTTAATTACTCTGAAAGAGGGGTTACAATACTAGGTATGGGTGGTAGAAAAAAACCTGTTATCCCAAATTGTTCTTCCCTTTACTAAGCAATTGAAAGGGAGGGGGTTAAACAGAGTTAACAAAATATCCCACTTAAAGGAACAATGCGGGGTATACAGAAAATGTATTGCCCGGTAGGCAAGTTAACAAATGGTTTGCAAAAACAATTAGATATCCTGTCATTCATGCACGCGCGTGAGGATCCACTCATATACACACACACACACACCGATTGCAGCATCAGACAATCCATAGAATTATATAAACAACAATTACTCGTGATACGTGAAAATGTCTAGTACTTCGATGTCCCGCCCCAGATGTAGCGAGGTTTGCTGATAGCGAATATTCCCACTAATCGCCGGACTTGAAGACTCAGAGTTATTATGTTTTATTATATAAAAGGAGTCTATGGGATGGCACTGACACAATTCAATACAGGGGGTGAAAATGAGGTCTCTTTAATTTCGCTGCTGGAGGTAAAATTCCTTCAAGGCGTGATGACAGCAACTGACCGGTATGGTTTAAATCCAGTGAGGAAAAATTAGGCTCAGTCACAGTCAGGTAAATATGTATTCTCTCACAGTAGAGCAGTAAATAAATTATCGCTACTGGCACTGTTCATCTTCCAGTTTATATTACAGATTGTAATTAAATTTGATGATTTATTTAAAAAAGTTCTTGGGGGTGCTTTCTTTCATGTAATTGATAGCTAGGTCGCATCGGACCGCCACAAGAATTATATTTCAAAATGTTCCATCAATATATCTGGAAGTTAAGAACCGAGTCTGAAAAGGACTCTGTATGATTTCTCTATTGCTTTCTTTATGCTGGGATCGCAAAGGCTACGATCACTCTGTGTGAAAGAAAAAGACATGTAATATACCGAAAAATCAAATAACATTCTAAAGCGCGAAGAATTTCTCTTTAAGACTATATATACCCTCACGTATTTAATTATGTATTTAATAAACACTGCGCAAGTTCTAATGGTTAAAACCCACATCTATATATATATAGGACTTAACTAAATGTATTAATTATAAATTCCTTCGCGACTATAAAAGTTACTTTAACATTTAAGCCTCTATTATTTTTGGAAATAATATAACAGGTATAACATTACATTTACAACTGGGAACTATTGAGATGGTTTAATTTAATAAATTTAAATTAACACAATATCCAGTGAAATAGAATGAATGAACTAGACCACTGATCACTAGACACAGTTATATTTTACCGTTTTGCACAGAATAGAATTCACTGCAAATATATATGAAAATCCAGGGGAAAATCTATAGCAAGATTTCAATATCGCAAGTGCTTCTGTCAAGTTCTGGCCAACGAGTGATAACATGCATTTCTTCATGGTCTGTATATCTACAACTGGAATGCAAGATTGGGGGACATGAGAAATTTGACACCTTTTTTTATCTCAGAAGACTTTTGGGGATCTGGCCGCCAGACTAAAGAGAGAAGCCGCCCCTGGTCTCTCGTATCTTTGCTCGCTGCTTGCGCTGGCTTTCCCGTTCGCTCCTACTGCGATCGGTTTCGTGTTTAACACCGAGATGCGAAATACCGACAGGAAACTTGCGTCGCTCGTTTCAGGGACCACTACTGCTTTTGATAGCATGCCGCCAGTCCTTCCTGAGATCTCCCCCAGTGTCTTTGATCGTGGTCACTACTATCGTTTGATGCTGGCAACGCCCTCCACTGGCCAAGTTAATGAAAATACCTGCATATGATTGCTCAGGAGATGTCCATGGGCGTGATTTAATCTCTCCTTAAATCAATGCGATGACCAGAATGAACGGTAGATAAACTGTCCACATATTAATCAGCAAACGTGTTGACCATCTGCGTGGAAAGGTTGCATAGCTAATGAGTCCAGGTGAAAAAAATCCCGTTTGACGAAAAGTTACAATATATTCGGGGGCACTGATGCTATACGAAGGGGTCGTTACAAAGGGTCGTACTATATCATCCAACGCTTCAGGGTCAATCAGGGTCAGCTAAGTTCGTCTGTCACAGTCCTCCCCTCTTTTGAGACATGAAAACCTCTTTTCATGTTTGATTTATGACAATGAAGCTGCCCTGATCGGTAGCTTTAGGATGATTAGTATCTTCAACTTCCTCCTCTTCCTCCGTAGTCCAGTTTCTACTCAGGAAATCCGCCCCGACATTCTGTCTTCCCGGAATGTATTCCACTTTGAAATGATAAACGCTTAAAAGAAGGGCCCAACGCATGATCATTGCGTTAAATTCTTTATTGGCACCAAGAAAGGCTAACGGAGCGTGGTCTGTTTGCACCGTGAAAGATGTCCCATAGAGAAACTCATGATGGCGTCTGATACCGTCAATCAGAGGGAGACATTCTCTTTCAATTACGCTGTAGTTCTGTTCAGCTTTATTTAATTTCCGACTGCCATAGGCAACTGGAAATAGCATGTTCAGGTCACTGTCCTCGGCTTGAAGCAGTGTTGACCCGATGCCCTGACCTGACGCGTCGACCCGCAGTACAAAAGGTTTCTTGAGGTCAGGCAACCTCAAAATGGGGTTTGCAGACAACTGTCCTTTCAAAGTGCTGTACGCGTGTTCGCACTTTTGATCCCATATGACCTTATCAGGACAACCTTTCTTTGTGAGGTCAGTCAGAGGTGCCGTCAGTCCGTTGAAGTTCTGGATGTACTTTTGATAGTATGCACATAGTGATATGAAGGAACGTACGTCTTTCTTCGTTCGGGGTCTTTTTGCTGCCACTATTTTCTCCACGTTCTTCTTAATAGGCCAACTACAGCCGTGAGAAATAGTATGCCCCAGAAAGTCTAACTGTTCAAACCCGATGAGACATTTGCTAGGTCTGGCTGTGAGACCAGTTTCCTGTAGTCTCCTGAGGAGCATAGCAACCGTAGCAATATGTTCTTCGTAGGTTTCCGATGCAATTAATATGTCATCCATGAAATTATGGATATGGGGACTTTGCAAAGGTTCTAGAAGGTTCCTCATCATCCTGGTGAAAACTCCTGGTTCGTTATGCAATCCGAACGGCATCACGTTAAATGTGTAATGTCCTTCATTAGTGCTGAAAGCTAACAAAGGTTTTATTTCCTCCTTGACTGGTATTTGATAATAACCTTTATTGAGGTCAATCTTGGAGAAAATCTTTGCTTTGCTGAGCTTGGTGAACAACTCAGAAACAGTTTGGAGAGGTTCGGGCTGGAATTCCGTTACAGCGTTTAGCAGCCGGTAATCTATACACAGCCGAACTGCCTTATTGGGCTTCTGCAACAGCACTACACTGGAACTGTAAGGAGATGTAGACTCACTGATAATTCCTGCCTGACGCAGCTTGTCTATTTCTCCGCGAGTTGCATCAGCTTTAGCGTACGGGATGGGGTAAACTCTGGTTCGAACAGGGGTCTCGTTTGTTAATTTCATATCAAATTCGATGAGATTTGTTCGACCAGGTACATCCGTTAAGACTGCACTGTACTGTTTTAGTAGAGCCCTGGGGATCCGCGCTAGCGTAGTGGTTACAACACCGCTCTGGCGACCGGGTGATTCAGGATCAAACCCGGGCGAAGGCATTTGAGGATTTTTCGTCGACCGGGATTTGGACTGGATTAACTCGAGACCTGGCGATGACATTTGAAGGAGTGTCGTCGACCAGGGACTGGCGGCTCCTGAGCCGACCCAGCTCTAATGGGTACCTCCGAAATCGGCGAGTATCTGCCTGAATGGCGAGGGACACCTGTCTCTGTACAAGAAAAAAGGGATACTCACGTAAAATCAATGTCAGGTTAAACATTAATATTAACCTGAGATTTCGCCTCGAGTATTAGAGGGCGTACGAAAAAAAAAGTAGAGCCTTGGTTTCTGTTTGTTGTTCTGGTGAGAGATTGTCGCCGAACTTGTCATCTTTAAAGGATTCTGTGGGTTGCAGTGGGTACTCCATGCAACCATCATCATCTTCCTCGTCTTCCGTTGCTATGGCGACAGCCAGGAGATGCTCGGAGGATGGCACCGATCTTTCCAAATATTTCTTAAGCAGATTTATGTGTAAGACCTTCTCCTTTCCTTTAATGGAGATCTTGTAATTAGTACGTGAGATCTTTTTAAGGACGGTAAACGGCCCTTGCCATCCGATGCGAAGTTTATTGCTTCCGGTTGGAAGTATCAACAAGACTTTCTCCCCTGGTTGTAGTTCACTCTCTTTTGCAGCTTTGTTGTATCTTTTAGCATGTTTAGCGCATGCTTTCGTAAGGTTGGTCGTAGCTAGATCCCATCCTGGCTTTAGCCTTTCCTTGAGCTCAGATACATACTTGCTTGCAGAGACGACTGTCTCGTCAGCCTTTTGATCTGTCAGGGACCGAAGTAAGGCTTCTAGTGGCCCCTTTATAGGTCTGCCAAATAAAAGTGTAGCAGGCGGGAATCCCGTAGACGCTTGGGGTACCTCTCGGTAGGCGAATAAGGCAGCCGATATATATAGGTCCCTGTCTTCCGGTTTCTCCTGACCCAGCTTACGTAACATGGTGGTGAGGCTGCAATTAAACCGTTCCACGATCCCATTTCCGGCCGGATGGTA
Organism: Oreohelix idahoensis; assembly: GCA_024509875.1. Lineage (NCBI taxonomy): Eukaryota > Metazoa > Mollusca > Gastropoda > Stylommatophora > Oreohelicidae > Oreohelix > Oreohelix idahoensis. The sequence continues at coordinate 119,381 of JAMPIV010012774.1, forward strand.
GGGACTTGTGTGGATATGTTTGGCCCTCAAGATCTTAAAGATCTCCTCCATTAACAGGCTACGGAATTGGGATCCATTGTCCGTCAAAACTTGTTGAGGGAATCCCAACCGTATAAAAATTTGCACGAAGGCTTCTGCGACATGCTTGGAATCTATGCATGGTAGTGGTACAGCTTCGGCCTACATAGTGCAAGTGTCGACTAAGGTCATGATGAACCTGTTCCTTCTTTTGGTCTTTTCCAGGGGACCACTAATGTCGACAGCAACCCGTTCAAATGGAGTCCCTACTATTGGCATTTGCCCCATAGGTACTTGGGGTGTCAAGTGCTTGGGTGCTACCCGTTGGCACTGGGCGCAGGATTTCACATACCTGATAATGTCAGAGTTCATCCCTGGCCACCAATAGTGGGTTTTTATTCGCTAAATAGTGGCGTTTTGTCCCATATGTCCGCTAAAGGGAAGAGAGTGCCCCATTTCTAAGATCTGGCTTCTGTACTGCGTCGGTACTAGGAGCTGGTTATTGCCCGTGTCCGGGTTGTCCGTTCTACGATACAATACGCCATCCTTAGAAAAGATGTCTCCGATGTGTCTTTTGGTCCTTAGCCATGGGCAGTTTTCTAAAGCAGAGCTCCAGAGTAGGGTCCTTTTGTTGCGCCTCCTTCAGTTCATTCGGCAACAAATTTGGCGCAGGCTCCCTCTCCTTCTTGGCTTGCCCTCTTGTGGTTACCGCTGCCACAATCGGCTCCTTAGGTCTCCCAATGAACACATATCTACATCCCAGGATAACTGGGTAGATCGGATCATCCATTATGGCCGCTTTAATAATACCTCTGACAAAATCAGAGTGTATCTCTACCAGTGCGATAGGAAGCGTCCTGGGTGCATCACTCCTGAAAACTCCACTAAGTTTGACGGTTTCCTCTGTCTCCTGACCTGGTTTGACTAGGTGTCTGGCGACAATACAACTAAAGCTTAGTCCAGTGTCAAAGAGACAAGTAGTTGAGGTACCATTCAAAATTACAGTTCCTCGCGTTGAGGGTCTGTCCCCCTCAGGTTGAGAATCACTGACATTGACTCTACCTTTCGAGGCTGTATGCAAACATCCGATGCGGTTGGGCCCGGTCTGTTTGCCCTGATCAGACGTTCCTGGTGTAGGGGTCTTCCCTTTTCCTTGACCTTGGTGGCCGCGCTGCCACGTAGGCTTGGTGGGTTGATCAGAATTATTATTTTGGGGAAATCGGGTTTTGTAGAATTTCGATTTTTCATGGGGAGGTCTTTGGGTATTATTATCTCGTTGGCTATACTGTTGAGAAGGATTGGAAGAATAGGATGACTGCTCTAGATTTTGTTTTCGAGATGGCTCATCTGTGGGTTTACGTTTAGTGCTGGGAAGTTCGGCCATTGCATTGGTATAGCGTTCTGCCTTATTGAGGATGTCCTCAAGCCTGACTGCGCCCTGTTCAGCCAAAAATCTACGGGTTCCGTTTGACAAAGTTGACTTTATCTGTTCCACAAGAACAAGTTCAAGTAGTCCCTCATATGTAAAAGGTAGGTCAGATAGTTCAATGCACTTTGTCAAATAGCCCGTGAGACGTGAAGAGAACTGCATAAAAGTTTCTGTGCTCTCTTTCCGGCTGTTTCTGAACATTTGCAGAAATTTTCGGGCGGTCATCTCAAACCGCTCTAGCAAGGCCTTCTTCAGCATGTCGTAATCATGTTGGTTGGTTCCCAGCTTTGTGTACACGTCATAAGCAGTACTTTTCATTGACGTTGAGAGTTTAAGTGCCCAACGGCAACTCTCTAACCCATACAGATTTGCGAGCCTCTCGAATTTTTCTAGGTAGCTGTCAATTTTTTCATTGGGGCTAGGAAAAGGCTCTAAAGCAAAAGACATCGCCGTTAATTGGGCAGATTGAGTGCTGGAGAGATCCATTGACTGAGACTGGGGCGAAGACGGCTCTCCGTTATTTAAAGTAGAGGCGCCCCGACTCTCTAAAGCCTTAAGCGCCAATTCATGCTATCTTTCCTTGTCTCTCTCTTTGCGTTGTCTCTCCTTTTCTCTTTCCCTGCGGGCGTCCATCTCTGCCTCAATTTTCTTCTGCTCCAATTGACGCTCTTCCGCTTCTTTCCTATCTGCCCTCTCCTGTACTTCTCTCCTCTCTGCTCTCGCTTTGTCTTCCTTCCTCTTAGCTTCTGCTCTTTCCTTCTCTTCCTTCCTCTCAGCTTCTGCTCTTTCCTTCTCTTCCTTCCTCTCAGCTTCTGCTCTTTCCTTCTCTTCCTTTCTCTTAGCTTCTGCTCTCCGTTGCTTCGCGTCATATATTTCCAGTTCCTGGTTGACAAACGCGTTTGCAGCTTCTGCGTCTAATCCTGCCTCTTTCGCTTCCAGCCTCAGGATGGACCTCATCTTTATTCTCTCTGCCATTGTCAAAGAATAAGATGTAGTATGACTAGAGAACTAGTAAGAAGAAACGAGAAGGGGAAGAAACTCGGAACCGCTACGAGAAAAACCAAAGTAAAAATTTACTTGAGTTACCTCCTACCTTAAATGTAATAACTTATCGCTGCTGTTTTCTGGCAATTAAGGCTCTAAACGCAAGCGACTAATGCCACTAAAATGGTAAGTTACACTGGAAAAAATTTACTTTTACTAAAAGTAGAGAAAAATTTATATTAAAACAATTTAAAGAAAAAATTTTTTTTCCTGAAATTTTAATTCTCCACTACAAAAACTCCACCCGTGAAGTCAGTTTGTGAGAAGAGACGATGTTAACTAGACTTAAAAAGTCAGAACAAGGCGTCTTTAGCTTAAGCTCAATTCTAGTAACTTCAAAAACCTTTAGTGACTGTAAAAACAATCACGCAATCCCAGCAAATCTTATAAAGAAAAATGTAATGTTTCTCTGCCAGAGAATAATATAATAACAAACATTTTTGTTTATCCGTACTTTCTACTGCTGTGGAAAGAAAACAACCTGTAAATATGCTGTGTGGACGACCCAAATACTAAAAGGCGTTGTCTAGGGGTGTAATTAATTTTTTTTATTTCCCTACTTCACTCAGACAGATCATTCACACTCTATCTAGTTAGACCCAGACTTAATCAGACTCAAAATATCTTTATCCCAGCTATGCGATTGCCTCAAATGTAGCTCAAGATCCCAGGACCCGCCCACAAATATAGTCGTAAATTTATTTAGAGAGAAAGAGTCTTAGAAATAGTGGTCCGGTTTAGAGTGGAGAATGATGATGAAATCTCAGTGATAGAAAGGTTACAGAGTAACTAGTTGCTTCACAGTGTGCTGGGGAGAGAAAAGACAGACTTATTTACGACAAATCGTTTCTCTCAATCTTCTCTTCATCCCTCCTGGTCAAACAATTATTTGCCAGTTTCCAGACACACCTGCGCTCACACCGATTTGGTGCTTCAAACACACAGACGCACGTGGATACAACTATATTAAACAAATAGGGGAAATGTTGGTCTTTGGGTATTTCCAACACAGTGCTAACTAGGTTGATGATGTTTATTAACCAAAAAAACCAATCACAAACAAATATCAAGTGTTACATAAAATTATCATAAGTACAGAAAATGCAAATAACAAGGTGGGGAGGGGGTGAAGAAGATTGGTATCGACTACGCCCTTCCCGCTTATTAGACAAAGATGAACCCAGTCCAAAGATAGATAGTTATCAGGAATATAGGTAATGTAACCTAACAGTGAAGTTAATTACTCTGAAAGAGGGGTTACAATACTAGGTATGGGTGGTAGAAAAAAAACCTGTTATCCCAAATTGTTCTTCCCTTTACTAAGCAATTGAAAGGGAGGGGGTTAAACAGAGTTAACAAAATATCCCACTTAAAGGAACAATGCGGGGCATACAGAAAATGTATTGCCCGGTAGGCAAGTTAACAAATGGTTTGCAAAAACAATTAGATATCCTGTCATTCATGCACGCGCGTGAGGATCCACACTCATATACACACACACACTTACCGATTGCAGCATCAGACAATCCATAGAATTATATAAACAACAATTACTCTTGACACGTGAAAATTTCTAGTACTTCGATGTCCCGTCCCAGATGTAGCGAGGTTTGCTGATAGCGAATATTCCCACTAATCGCCGGACTTGAAGACTCAGAGTTATTATGTTTTATTATATGAAAGGAGTCTATGGGATGGCACTGACACAATTCAATACAGGGGGTGAAAATGAGGTCTCTTTAATTTCGCTGCTGGAGGTTAAATTCCTTCAAGGCGTGATGATAGCAACTGACCGGTATGGTTTAAATCCAGTGAGGAAAAATTAGGCTCAGTCACAGTCAGGTAAATATGTATTCTCTCACAGTAGAGCAGTAAATAAATTATCGCTACTGGCACTGTTCATCTTCCAGTTTATATTACAGATTGTAATTAAATTTGATGATTTATTAAAAAACAGTTCTTGGGGGTGCTTTCTTTCATGTAATTGATAGCTAGGTCGCATCGGACCGCCACAAGAATTATATTTAAAAATGTTCCATCAATATATCTGGAAGTTAAGAACCGAGTCTGAAAAGGACTCTGTATGATTTCTCTATTGCTTTCTTTATGCTGGAATCGCAAAGGTTACGATCACTCTGTATGAAAGAAAAAGACATGTAATATACCGAAAAATCAAATAAAATTCTAAAGCACGAAGAATTTCCCATTAAGACTATATATACCCTCGCGTATTTAATTATGTATTTAATAAACACTGCGCAAGTTCTAATGGTTAAAACCCACATCTATATATATAGGACTTAACTAAATGTATTAATTATAAATTCCTTCGCGACTATAAAAGTTACTTTAACATTTAAGGCTCTTTTATTTTTGGAAATAATATAACAGGTATAACATTACATTTACAACTGGGAACTATTGAGATGGTTTAATTTAATAAATTTAAATTAACACAATATCCAGTGAAATAGAATGAATGAACTAGACCACTGATCACTAGACACAGTTATATTTTACCGTTTTGCACAGAATAGAATTCACTGCAAATATATATGAAAATCCAGGGGAAAATCTATAGCAAGATTTCAATATCGCAAGTGCTTCTGTCAAGTTCTGGCCAACGAGTGATAACATGCATTTCTTCATGGTCTGTATATCTACAACTGGAATGCAAGATTGGGGGGACATGAGAAATTTGACACCTTTTTTGATCTCAGAAGACTTTTGGGGATCTGACCGCCAGACTAAAGAGAGAAGCCGCCCCTGGTCTCTCGTATCTTCGCTCGCTGGTTGCGCCGGCTTTCCCGTTCGCTCCTACTACGATCGGTTTCATGTTTAACACCGAGATGCAAAATACCGGCAGGAAACTTGCGTCGCTCGTTTCAGGGACCACTACTGCTTTTGATAGCATGCCGCCAGTCCTTCCTGAGATCTCCCCCAGTGTCTTTGATCGTGGTCACTACTATCGTTTGATGCTGGCAACGCCCTCCACTGGCCAATTTAATGAAAATACCTGCATATGATTGCTCAGGAGATGTCCATGGGCGTGATTTAATCTCTCCTTAAATCAATGCGATGACCAGAATGAACGGTAGATAAACTGTCCACATATTAATCAGCAAACGTGTTGACCATCTGCGTGGAAAGGTTGCATAGCTAATGAGTCCTGGTGAAAAAAAATCCCGTTTGACGAAAAGTTACAATATATTCGGGGGCACTGATGCTTTACGAAGGGGTCGTTACAAAGGGTCGTACTATATCATCCAACGCTTCAGGGTCAGTTAGGGTCAGCTAAGTTAGTCTGTCACAGTTATCCATTTAGTTTTATTTTTAATGTTGGCTTATCGTCTGTTTTGCTAATTATCATAGTTTTCGTTTTCTCAATGCCAGTGTCCAGTACATATTCACGACTTATGCTGTTTACTTGCTTCACCAGTTCTTATAATTCCTGATCACTTTCAGCTAACAAAACTGTGTCATCTGCACATCTATTATCAAAGGGGGTTTATTGATCTATTTCAAATAAACAACCCTTCCCCCAAAGGATAATAAACGCGTAAGTGGATGATACGAATCAAAACACCATACAGTGGTGATTGCTTTACAAAATAAATTAAGCCTGAAATTAAATTTCTTATGAGCGAACTTTTCGACTGTAAAAACTCGCGTGTTAATTAAAGGCTCGGGATTTATTCCTATTTTCATCATGCAGACAAGACGCCAGAGAGTAGATAGAAATATGTTGCTAGGAAGTGATTAACTCTGGGGCAGTGTTCCCATATTTGGAATTTTCTGACGTTTTGAGTTTTCATACAGTTTTAAAGTTTAAGGGTCACTACTTTTCAAGTTTTTGTTTTTTAAAGTATGGTAAAGTTATACACAGCTGTAGGGGAAAGTGAATGTGAAATAATAACATACAAAAGTGGGACGAATCCATACAAACACTTAGTTCAAACGTACGTGCCCCGAAAAATGGGCCCCCATCTCAAACGCCAATGAAATTCGGTCACGAATACTGGCCTGTCGTCCTTTGAATGTTAATATAAGGAGTAACTTTGTGAAATTACTGTTGTTCAGTCCTAGCATTTTCTCTACTTGTCCATATAGTATTTATAAAATGCATCCATCAGATCCTGCTCTGTCTTAAGATGATGATAGCCATCAGATCCTTCTCTGTCTTAAGGATACTTTTGAACAGAACAAAACAAATGATAAGAATTCTTGCCCGAGGAACATGCATGCTTTATACCAAAAAGAAGTACCTCAGAACAAATCTTCAATATTAGATTACTGATCGAAAAACATCTCCAGCGTCAACGCGATTTATACCATAACTTCACCGATTTCACAAAAGCCTTCGATCGAGTCTAACATGAACGCTTATGGCAAATAATGAGAAAATTCAATTTTGATACAAATATCATAGATATCATTGAAGCACTTTACAAGGACGCAAGCAGTGCTGTTTTTGCAAGTAATGACATTGGAGAATTTTTAAAAACAACTGTAGGAGTTCGTCAGGGATGTATCCTATCCCCAGTGCTCTTTAATATATATCTAGAACATATTATGCAGAAGGCTCTCTACACTTATAAAACAAGAATGTCGATTGGAGGCCGACCTCTTTGCAATCTACGTTTTGCTGATGATATCGACCTTACAGCTGGAACAGAATCAGAACTTCAAGACCTTACCTCTAGACTGGAGAAAGTAACAAGAACGTTTGGGATGGAAATTAATATAGGATAAAGCAAGATATTGATGAATAGCCATAAGAAACATGTTCCGACCAACATTACGTTAAATGGGCAAACGTTAGAAGAAGTTAACACCTTTAAATATCTGGGGTCCACTATATGTAGTGATGGAAGATCAAGTAAAGAAATCAAGACAAGATTTGAGATGGCCTCAGCTGCCATGACAAGGCTGAATGTGATCTGGAAAAGTAACATCAGTTTTTCTGTGAAGATCAAATTATACAAATCACTTGTATTATCTATTCTCTTGTATGGGTGTGAGGGCTGGACACTCACTGCAGATACGGAGCGAAGGACTCAGGCTTTCGAGTATAAATGTTATAGAAGAATTTTGCGCATTTGCTTTAAAGAGCACAATACAAATGTCTATGTTAGAGAAAAAATAAACACCTATGCAGGCCACCAAGAACCACTTTTGTCAGTAGTGAAACGTAGAAAGCTTGCCTGGTTTGGGCATGTAACTCGTCATGACTCCCTTTCGAAAACGATCCTCCAGGTAACAGTCGAAGGTAAACGGAGAAGAGGAAGGCAAAGAAAATCCTGGGCTGATAACATCGTAGAATGGGCAGCGCACGGTTTTTCCACACTTGTACGCATTGCTGAGGATAGAGAGCAGTAAAGGACCCTGTCTGCTGATGCTTCCACCATGGCACCCCTACGACACATGAAGGGTTACGGGTTGAGATGAGATGATGATGAATCTTCCAGTTGAGAACAGGCCATGCCCCTATCAATAAACATTTAAATAGAATAGACCCACTACGTTAACCAAACTGTAGGCACTGCCACCACCATGAGGAATCAGTTGAACACCTGCTGTTACAGTGCCCAAGACTAACTGACCTGCGACATCAACTACTCCCATCGCACCCAACCATCCACAATATACTCTATACATCATCACAACAACTGAGGAAGACTTGTACCTTTATCAGAGAGCAATGGGCTGTCAAGTGCTACCTGCTCATAGCTAAAGGGATTATATCATCATCATCATCATCATCGTGGTTCTCTGGAAAGCTATGATACGGGCGGATTCTAAAAAGTATGAACTACTCCAACTATCGAGTACTTTTTTTCCGCGTTCCCAGTGAAAACATCCGAACTAGTTTTTTAAAAGTTCACTTTGATTACGAAGTGCATGAAATCAATTAATGCCACTCAATACCCTGTAGACCAACGGGCTGATCACCCGTTTGCCAGTCACTTCGATTACGGAAACAACAGCAAATGGATTGATTTGCCGTTGCCCTAAAGACGCCAATAGGCGTGATGGGAAACAATGGCAAAGAAAACCTATCTGCTGTTGCCCTAAGACGCCACAAGGCGTAATGGCCACTGACTGCTTTGACGGTCGGTGGCTAAGGACGGAAGAAGAAGAATACCCTGTAGCTCCCTAAAAAGCAAAGGCCTTCAACAAACACATGCAACGTCCTACTGTTCCGGGCCATCCGCTCAAGTTCTTTCCCTGTTTTCCTCATCATTTTCACCTCTGTATCCAGTTCTCTTCTCCATGTGTTTTGTGGTCTACTTCTGCTTTTCTTTCTCTGTGGATTCCAGAACAAGGACTGCATGTAATGCTATCAACAGGTTTCCTCAATGTGTGTCCTATCCATCGCCAGCGTCTTCTTCTCAACTCTTGTTCCACTGGCACTTCTCTGGTTCTTGTCCTCACTTCCCCATGTTGGACTTGATTTTTCTTGTTCTCCATGTTTCCCAATTCAATGAAAGCTTCTCTTGCTTTTTGTATTTTTATTTTAATATCACTATCTGTACCTCCAACTTTGTCTATATTAATGCCTAGATATGTGTACGATTCTACATCTTTTAGTGGTGTTTCTACAAGTTCAACCTTGTTATCATTTCTTGCATTTATTCTCATAATCTTTGTCTTTTCCCTGTTTATTTTCAGGCCCACTTGTTGTGACCTTTCATCGAGAATTTTCATTTTGTCTTCCATCTGATTATGGTTATGGGACAGAAGAGTCAGGTCGTCTGCAAAATCCAGATTATCAGGCTGTTTAGTCAGATTCCTCTGGATTCAATCTCTGTTGTGTGATGTCGATGTTTTCATAGCCCAATCTATTGCAAGTAAGAAAAGAAATGGAGATTGTGACAAAATGTCTGTACGTGTTCTTTTGGTGGCTCTCTCACACCTTCAGCCACTCCGGCAATATCCCTTTTCTTCTTCATTTTTCTCTCCGATCGCTTTTTATTTGGCATTTTTTTGCCCTTTCATTCATTATTTTGCTCTATGCTGGATATAGTAGGGTGACGTTTCTAACACTCTACTACCCTACGGATGTTTCTGCTTTACACGCAGAATTATTTACGTTCCGTAAGGTAAATGCGATAATACCAGGTAATTATACCGGTCATACGCTTATCTATTCTATCAGTTTGACCACCATCTGAAACGTGTCGATCCAACATTTGACCCCAGGTGAAAAGCTTATGACGGTGTTTACACAAAAAGTTAGAAGGACCAGATTGTTTGTCTGGGGTTGTGACGACCGTGTCTGTTTGTCTGGCAGATTACACGGGTAGTAGATGCGTTTATCGCCTTTGCGGGACCATCCCTGGTGATTATTAAAGATAATCTGTCTGGGTAGACATCTTGGCGGAAGACATTACGCCAGGCAAACATGGTCACATGTTGTTTGTGAGAGTGCACAAGATGTCACTGGATATATTACGTCTTATTATAAAGAGGTCACGCGTTGGAATATTACTTTTAATATTTTAAACTCGCGGGGGAGATTGTGAATTAAATACCTCAACCCACGTAGTGCGAAAAGAGCTTACGATTGGATTGAAGTGAGAGCCGGAATATACAATGAATCTCATTGGCAAGTTTGCCTGGAAGTACAATCTGTGATATGAACTGGAAACTGAAAATAAAATCTAGCGAACTCAGACACAGAACAGACAGCTTCGCAGCTTCAAAACGAGCAACTCCCAAAAACCAGAAAGAGAAGGATCGGACCTAGAATTCCATACTTATTAGTGACAGATTGAAGTATTTGGGAAACTTAAAACCTTAAAAAGTAAGCCCGTCTTTATAAATACAGAGAATGAAAACTTGAGAGATCATGACTTTACATATCAAGACTGAAAAACTAGGAATTGGATGATCCGTCATCAGAGAAACTTTCCCAGATCAAATGTATCGCAAAACACCCGTCGAAGAGGAATTACTAGTTTCCCAGACCAAGTGATTCATTGAACACCGTCATAAGAGAAATTTCTCAGACGAAATTGATTCGAGAGCATATGCACCGAAATTGTTCGTGTCCATCCGAAACCTGTGCGAGGAGATTGTGTATAACCCACAAATTTGGGGTAAGTTGTGAACATTTATCTTACAAATGTGAATTTGACGTGTGTTTCTTGCTTAGTGGTTATATATGAGGCTCGCAACCTCAACATACGAAAACAGTATATTCATAAACCACTACAGCAAGCGCTGGTGATTGTTTCTGGCTAATCGTGTGGACAACCCGACAGCAGAGGTGACCCCAGACTCCGACTGGAGCAGTGCTGAATGATGATTACATCACATGTGCCTCAAGTGTATCATATCATTTTGTGAGATATATGTAACTTGTTAATGTTAGTTCAGGCACAAATCATTATTCGCGCTGTCCAGACACATTTTCCCAATTAATAAACACAGGAATAGTGGTGATTTCTATTCATCTTTCCCGAGTTACACTGTGTATACTCAAAAATTTAATTCTTCTGAGAGATTAACATTGGTGGGTGGACAGCGAGAGGATGTGCCTGTTAAGCTTCCAACTCAGTGTACCTAGCAGAGGCACTTGTTTGTCTTTTTTTTCCAAAAGTACGTGGTTGCAAGTTATCAGACGGTTCGAAAAACTGAAGTTACTACGCCACTCGTGTGAGAGAAGTACACTCATCACCAAGAAGTGACGAAAACCACGGCGAAAGGTCTCACCTAGAGTTAAGTTTTCTTGAAAAAAGGCGAAAGCAACGGACTCTTTTATAAATCCTCATCTTCGTCTCAGTGACGAAAACTTGTATTTACAGCAACATTTCACCAATCTTTCCATATTTATTTTAACTGTTAGACTAATTCATTATTACAGTTGTTACATGTTGTTTTAAAACTAAATAATCAAAGTCGCTTCAGTTTTTATATGTATGAAAGCAAACGTATGAGCCAGAATATTAAATATATAAAAATATATATATATACCTAGACATATATTTACCTCTAAACAGAGCTGTACCATTATAAGAGGTAATTCGATGAATTAACACAGCTGTGGGCTTGAACTGGCTAAAAACCATTGCTTGAATCCTTCACAAAAGACGACGGACAGATATAAGTTAACCATTGCTCATCGCTATGCCGCATGGTTCTTGACTTCTGAATTATCTTGTGAAGGCTCCCATCGGATAGAAGCGTAATTACACTTCTATCTACATCTCTGCCAAGAGTAATCTTGTGCGAAAGTAAACACCTTTGACGACCCAGTTTAGATACTCTTGAGTTTTGGCCATTGTTGGACCACTACTGCAAAGCAGGGGAGGCAATCCGTGACAGAGCTAAGAGGCATCCCTGTCTCACTCCCATTCTAATCTTATAGGGTTCTGTAAGTTGTCCTTCATGAAAAACTCTATATGTCATGTCTTCATAGATCTTCTTTATTAAGTTAATGATCTTAATGGGAACTCCAGAATGCCTCATCAATTTCCAAAGTGATTCTCTGTCTTCACTATCAAATGCCTTTTCCTAGTCTGTCACGGATTGCCTCCCCTGCTTTGCAGTAGTGGTCCAACAGTGACCAAAACTCAAGAGTATCTACTATTAGCTTCCAAGGTATCTAACTACGCGCAAGATTACTCTTGGCAGAGATGTAGATAGAAGATTAATGACACTTCTACCTTAAGGGAGAATTCACAAGATATTCACAGAAGTCAAGAACAAAAACTGCTTAGGGCTAAGCAATTTGTTAACTTATTATCTGGTTCGTCGGCTTTTGTGAAAGGTTTAAGTAATGGTTTAGCCCGTTAAAGCCCCCAATTGGTGTAATCCAACGAAATCCCTCTTATAAGATATAGCTCTGGTTAGTGTAAATATATGTCTAAGTATTTATATATAGATTAACTATTCTGGCTCATACGTTTGCTTTCATACATATTACTGAATCAACTATTATTGTTTAGTTTTAAAACAACAGGTAACACATTTAAATTGAAATAGTCTTTAACAGGTTAAAATAAATATGGAAAGATTAGTGGAATTTTGATGGAAATAACGTTCTCGTCATTGAGACGTAGGTGGAAATTTAACTTTATATTTAAAGTTTAACTGAAATGTCCTTTTTGCTGGTGCCTTTTAGTTAGCACTTAGCTTGTATGAGTGAGTCCTGCAGCTGTGGTTCATCAATTCTGTGATGACGAAAGTGTCGCAGATATATTTGATGGTGCACTCCAATTGACGTTGAATGAGAATCCAATTGTCACATAAAGAGTTTTGTATAGTAAGGAAGATGTGTAGAAAGCACATAGACCTTTAGACACCAGTTTTCACAGAGGTGAGCTAGTGTTGAGGGAAAGAGTTAACAGAAGGGCACAGGTTGGTGTCAGTGATTCTCTCACCTTTCAGACTACCAACTCTTGTATTTTTCTGGCGACTAACTCTTTCTTACTCTAATCTTTTTGAAGATGAACTAGTAGTAACAGGTAATAATATAAAGAGGGTTGAGAATGTTTTTTCTGAACAGAACATACAATCTACTAAGTCAAACTCAGAATGATGGTGAGTTACAGAATGTACATAATTACTTTAATTACAGTAGAAATATAAAATCAATGTTGACATGTACTTTGAAAAAAAAAGAAATACTAGGAAATTTAGAACTGTCAGTGTCTTTGGTTCAGATAAGAAGTAAGAGGCTATTTTCCTCACTGACGAAAGTTTATTCCTATGGCTATTTCTTGGATAAGTGAATTCTGATTTTGGTCTGGGTTTTACGTAGACTTATCTGCTTGGACTTCTCCTGGGCGTCACAGTAGGTAGGGATTACCAACTGGAGAATTTGATTCAGTGGGGCTACAGTCCAAGAGATGACTAGGCTGTTCGTTCACCTGGTTGTGAAGTTGCGTTATGCTGTTCAGGTGCTGACGATGTATTGACTGCTTAAAGCTGTAGACTGCTCAGGGTTGCTGACTAGTGATATCACCGCTAGATTTGAGACGTAAGCACTAGTTCTCTCTGTAGCATAGAGCAACTAGGCGGTTTACTCGCAACAATTTACAGCAATCAAAATCCAGAAACTGGCTAGGATTCGGCAACTGGGCTGTGGAAGACAATACAGGCAATCACAATCTTCTGTTTTATACAGATATATTACCTACAGCCACTCTGGACATTTCGTCTCAGAATGGTGCCTAATAATATATTTACCTGAAACCGTAACAGTCAGTCTTCCTTAAAGGCGACTGTCCGTTTGTTTACAAATTCCTGTCTAGCGGTAGTCTCACACTGGTCGGGTCAGTCAGGTCAACCTTTGTTATAAGCAGACGCCTGGCCGTGTGCGTCCATGCGTGACTGCATTGGAGGAATGCTATTTCATTCACTCGTCCATTGAACAACATGGTTCTTCTCTCGTTCACAACAGATTTCTTCATCACATTCCCAATACAATTAGCTTGTAGTACTTTCTCATATCAGCCAGTACTCTTACATCATTATAATGCATCAATAACATTCATAATACATAAATGCAAAATAGCTATCCATCTAATGTAATGAAATAAAACCCTAATATTAAGTATTTCACACTTTACATCCTTGATATCAGAGTTAGCTAATTAAGCGAATACTGAGAGTTTGCTTACCGCTCAGGACTTTATCCACAGCTTAAGAAATAGAATTTGAGTAGCGTTACTCTCAATCACATATACTTGTAGATATGAGGTAAGTTGATGCTTCTCTTCTATAACTTATAAGCGTGCGTTGTCTCCGAACGGTTAATCAGCAAGTGATCTTCAAACTCAGCATTCGTTTGCATGAAGTTAAAACATTTCCTGATTCCCACGTCCAGAGTTAATTATTTCCTGTTCTCGTTCAGCCATGCCGGAAGATTTATCGGGCGGTCTCCAGTTGACCACTGAACACGGAAATATGATACTCTGGGAACCACTGGTCGTTTCGACTAAGCGAATAAATCGTATAGACGTCCCTAAAGAAATAACGTCTAATGCCTTTGTAGAAGATAGTATTTGGATAGTATGACAGGACTATTAGTGAAGACTAGAAAAACAGCTAAAGAAACGATCGCAGGTGCAAATATTTCCGTAGAGAAAACAGACAAAATGTGAAGGAATAGAAAAGTAAGGAATTTAAAAATAATCTAGACGAAATCTTCGAGCACTCTGTGACAGATACTCCCCAATTTAAAATAGTTGCAAACTATTCAACGAGAGAAGGTCTTTGTCTAAATTATAAATTCCTTCTGTCACCCAACTTTTCAATTCTCTCGACCTTTGTCCGCTTGCTAACGCTCCACTTGGCCATGGCTCTACATTTTGAGAATCCCTGAAGTTCTGAGTTCTCAAAGAGCTAACCTTCGTAATTTCTAAGACAGTTTTTCCGGTCAAAATGCTGTACCCATTCACCTCTTTAAACAAAAGAAGTTTGGTATGAACCACTTCAGCCCGTCCACTATCTAGTGTCCGTTCGCTGCGCTTTGTCTGTGATTGTTCCGTGGCCCACTTGAATGGACGTGCAAAACATCCTTTGTCACGGTAACAATGAGATTCTTGCTTGTGTCTCCTCCATGAGACATAGGGCCTCATGTATCTCCTTAACTCCACTCCTACGTTCGACCTGCTCAGGCGGTTAAAGTTTCCTGTCTTTCTTTCTGGATTGGAAGATGTCCAAGCACTACGTGGGTTAAATCTCACAAGAGTTAAGTTTCCTAAACCTCCCAAGTTTGCAGACAACTTGTTCATTAATAAATCACACCAAGATTGAGGGTAACTGGCGCTCAGGTATGAACGAGGCAGTTTTTCGTGGGTAAAAATCAACTTTATAGCTGTGAGCACAGGTGGTTTAATGCGGGTGTTATTCCCTCCATTCAACTTTCTGTCTATTCGCTGGTTATTCCCATTAACCATACTCTTCTCAACCGCAGGCGTATCTTGTATCTCAGTCTCGGCTGAATGATTCTCAGCCTGGGTTTTTCCAACCACTGTTGTGATTTTCTCAAGCAACATTTTGTTTGGATCTTTCAATGACCCTGACGTATCTCCACTCATTTGAAAATATTCATCTCCTTCTGTAAAACTAATCGTCTCCTTGAGATTAGGGAAGCTGTTATAGAATGGCTTCTCAGCAGAAGTATGAACTCTCTCATTTTCATCCGTGCACTGATGCATGAAGGGGTCAGGTTTCGAGCATAAAGTCACAGGTAAAAAAGTTTCCTCCTGAACCTGGTCTACGACTCTAATTAAAGAGCCCATTGTGTCTCTTTGAGTCACAGATTTTATGAGACCTTTGCGGGGTTCCGCGTGTACCATCAAAGGCTGTTTTAGTTCTCCTAGAACTATGTAACTTCCCTTGTCGTTCACTCCGTTAGAGTCAACAATGAGAGGTTCCTCTGGGCTACTTTTTAGCTCTCTGTCCTTTTGTTGCCCAGATGACATTAATCGCCGGATGGGGCCGTTACTGAAGTTATCTGTCTTCTTAGACGTTTCTTTACAGTCTCCATTCCTCCGGTTTCTATTGTTTTTGTAGTCCTGAGCGCTTTTGTTGTGGTTATGAAATCGGTCTTTGTGTGCTTTCTGAGATTGAGCGAGGGCATGTTGTTGCTCATTAGAGATGTTTGGGGTTTCTGGGAAATTCCTTTTCTGACGTGTTCCTGACGAGAGTGTACTTTTTCTCATACTACCAGCATTTATGTGCGTAGGTACCTTCACAAAGGGGTCATGACTTATCGAGTTCGATGTGCGCCTCTCTGCTTTGCCTAACCATGGGCTCTGAGTACTAAGTTGCGCTTCCTGTGGAGCAGAGGGTGCTTCCTTTTGAAATAATGATTCATCTGACCTGGGAGTGGGGCTCTGGAATTCCGTGGCCTCATGACTAATCATGGGTTTCAAATCTCTTGGCGAGTTTTGAGTTTCCAGTGGCGGCGTCTTCAACTTAAGGTAGGGTTGAGCTTCCAGCTGTTCCTTCTCATAAGCTGCTTCACTGCTTAAGGCCTCTTCTTTCCACTTGGCTTCCTTTTCGTTCCAGTCGCGAGTCCATTTTTCATCACTCTCGATCATTTCCATCTCAGTTCTCGTGAAAAGTTCTGCCTGTTCTAAGACATATTTCGCAATTAACTTTCTCGAGTAACCTCTTTCCTCGCCTTCCAAATAAGAGTCACTTATCCATGTATCTAGACATCTTATAATTTTTATGGAATCTTTCACTTTGTGATCTGTCAGATATTGGATAAATTGAGCTCTCAGTTCAGCTACTGCGTTCATTTTAGGTCGCTGGGTAGGTAGTTCAATCTCTCAGTATACGCTGCACTAGTTTCCAGTTATTACTAATAATTCTATGAAGTATTGTAATAAAAAACCACTGATCAATTTACAGAAGCTCGAGGTAATACTATTAAGTCTACTGACGTAATGTATCCCTTTACAGATGCTAGTATAATTGATATTTTAGTAATTCTTATTTCTGCTGAATTAAGGTATTATTAACTTTAGACAGACGCCACACTTGCTTCCGATTATTACTAATAATTCTATGAAGTACTGTAATAATAACCACTAATCAATTTACAGAAGCTCGAGGTAATACTATTAAGTCTACTGACGTAATGTATCCCTTTTCAGGAGACTAGTATAATTGATAGTTTAATAATATACTTATTTCTACTGAATTAAGATATTATTAACATGAGCCAGACTCAAGTATAATTTATTTATTTTTAACCCTGTGTATACTCTTATTTCTTCTGAAGTAAGGTATTACAATTGCAGCCAGTCTTTCACACACAATCATCAACTTGTACGCTTAGTTATCTTAAGCCACTAATTAACTTAATGAGCTTAATTAATCTAAGTAACTTAATTAATTAAATAATTAATTAACTAATTTCAGGACCATTCAGATTTCACTTTCCTTATTCTACTGTGTAATTCCACAATTCTGTTCAGAAAATATAAGAAGTTTCGTTGTCTAAGGATATATAATAGATTCTACTCCAAGGTATTGAAAGACGACTAGTTAAAGATTCAACAATTCTTCTGCAGATAGGTCACCAAAGGTAAGATTCCGGACTGAGCCTCCAATTTGTCGCAGATATAGTTGATGGTGCACTCCAATTGACGTTGAATGAGAATCCAATTGTCACATAAAGAGTTTTTTATAGTAAGGAAGATGTGTAGAAAGCATATAGACCTTTAGACACTAGTTTTCACAGAGGTGAGCTAGTGTTGAGGGAAAGAGTTAACAGAAGGGCACAGGTTGGTGTCAGTGATTCTCTCACCTTTCAGACTACCAACTCTTGTATTTTTCTGGCGACTAACTCTTTCTTACTCAAATCTTTTTGAAGATGAACTAGTAGTAACAGGTAATAATATAAAGAGGGTTGAGAATGTTTTTCTGAACAGAACATACAATCTACTAAGTCAAACTCAGAATGATGGTGAGTTACAGAATGTACATAATTACTTTAATTACAGTAGAAATATAAAATCAATGTTGACATGTACTTTGAAAAAAAAAGAAATACTAGGAAATTTAGAACTGTCAGTGTCTTTGGTTCAGATAAGAATAAGAGGCTATTTTCCTCACTGACGAAAGTTTATTCCTATGGCTATTTCTTGGATAAGTGAATTCTGATTTTGGTCTGGGTTTTACGTAGACTTATCTGCTTGGACTTCTCCTGGGCGTCACAGTAGGTAGGGATTACCAACTGGAGAATTTGATTCAGTGGGGCTACAGTCCAAGAGATGACTAGGCTGTTCGTTCACCTGGTTGTAAAGTTGCGTTATGCTGTTCAGGTGCTAACGATGTATTGACTGCTTAAAGCTGTAGACTGCTCAGGGTTGCTGACTAGTGATATCACCGCTAGGTTTGAGACGTAAGCACTAGTTCTCTCTGTAGCATAGAGCAACTAGGCGGTTTACTCGCAACAATTTACAGCAATCAAAATCCAGAAACTGGCTAGGATTCGGCAACTGGGCTGTGGAAGACAATACAGGCAATCACAATCTTCTGTTTTATACAGATATATTACCTACAGCCACTCTGGACATTTCGTCTCAGAATGGTGCCTAATAATATATTTACCTGAAACCGTAACAGTCAGTCTTCCTTAAAGGCGACTGTCCGTTTGTTTACAAATTCCTGTCTAGCGGTAGTCTCACACTGGTCGGGTCAGTCAGGTCAACCTTTGTTATAAGCAGACGCCTGGCCGTGTGCGTCCATGCGTGACTGCATTGGAGGAATGCTATTTCATTCACTCGTCCATTGAACAACATGGTTCTTCTCTCGTTCACAACAGCTTTCTTCATCACATTCCTAATACAATTAGCTTGTAGTACTTTCTCATATCAGCCAGTACTCTTACATCATTATAATGCATCAATAACATTCATAATACATAAATGCAAAATAGCTATCAATCTAATGTAAAGAAATAAAACCCTAATATTAAGTATTTCACACTTTACATCCATTAACTAATCCCTTGATATTAGAGTTAGCTTATTAAGCGAATACTGAGAGTTTGCTTACCGCTCAGGACTTTATCCACAGCTTAAGAAATAGAATTTCAGTAGCGTTACTCTCAATCACATATACTTGTAGATATGAGGTAAGTTGATGCTTCTCTTCTATAACTTATAAGCGTGCGTTGTCTCCGAACGGTTAATCAGCAAGTGATCTTCAAACTCAGTTCATCCATGCCGGAAGATTTATCGGGCGGTCTCCAGTTGACCACTGAACACGGAAATATGATACTCTGGGAACCACTGGTCGTTTCGACTAAGCGAATAAATCGTATAGAAGTCCCTAAAGAAATAACGTCTAATGCCTTTGTAGAAGATAGTATTTGGATAGTATGACAGGACTATTAGTGAAGACTAGAAAAACAGCTAAAGAAACGATCGCAGGTGCAAATATTTCCGTAGAGAAAACAGACAAAATGTGAAGGAATAGAAAAGTAAGGAATTTAAAAATAATCTAGACGAAATCTTCGAGCACTCTGTGACAGAAAGCCTTCTTCACACTCTCTTCCACTGTAGGCAATTATGGTGGATGCTTTTCTCTCACATTAGCTGAGCTAGTACCACAAATCATCTGATGGCTTGTAACCACTAACCCAAATTTTTGGGAATACACAATCCCCTTGCGCAGATTTCAGATGGACGCGAGCGATTTCGGTGCATAAGCTCTCGAATCAATTTCGTCTGAGAAATTCCTCTTATGACGGTGTTCTATGAATCACTTGGCCTGGGAAACTATAGTAATTCCTCTTCGACGGGTGTTCTGCGATACACTTGGACTGGTATATTATTTCTCTTATGACTGATGATCCAATTCTTAGGTTTCAAGTCTTGCATTTATAAAGTCCTGGTCCTGAAGTTTTAGTGTCTGTGTATTTAAATGTGCGGGTTTACTCTTAAGGGTTTCAGAGTTGCCCAAATACTGTCAATCTGTCACTTTTGATAAAGGAATTCTAGGTCCAATCCTTCTCTTCCTGGCTGTTGGGAGTTGCTCGGTTGAAGTTGCGAAGCTGTCTGTTCTGTGTTTCTGAGTTCATTCGATTGTATCTCTCATTCTCAGTGTAAATCACAGATGGTGTTTTCGCGAAATGTTCCAATAGAATGCATTGTTTATTCCGGCATCTCAGATCAAACCAATCAAATCTCTCTAGCACTGTTTGGGTGGGGAAGTTTTAAATATCCCCTCGCGTGTTTAAGATATTGATTTTAATATCCACGCGTGACCACTTTATAATAAGACGTAATATTGTTACGGCTGTTCCTATCTGCCTCCCACAATATTGTTACCATGTTTTCCTGGCGTAATATCTTCCGCCAAGGTGTCTACCCCGACAGGTTATCCAATTATCACCTTTATTTGCGTGCCTCCGCCAGACAGATGTCTGGTCAGACAATGTTGTCTTTTTGCATCGGACGCACAATACAAGCTTGTGTCAACACGGTCATCAGCTTTTCACTGGGGTCAAATATTGGACCGACACGTTTCCAAATATGGTCAGACGGATTCAAAGAGAAAAGCTGGTGACCGGTCTGATGACTGGGTATTGTTACGATAATACCACAGTTTACCTGGCGGAACGTAAATACGTCTGAGGAGTGGTAAACAAGATAAAGACAGTCCTATAGCAAATACTTCCGTAGGGGAGTGGAGTGTTAGAGACTTTCCCATACTAGATTCAGCATAGAGAGAAAAAAATGGTGCATAAAATATGCCACATAATAATGAATGAAAGGGCAAAAATTATGCCAAATAAAAGCGATGAGTGAGAGGAAGAGAAAGATGAAGAAAAGGGTGATACTGACGGAGTGGACGTGAGATCGCACAACCGTATCGTCACATAGTTCGCAAATCCGATGTATAGCGGTGAATTCCATTCCAGACTTTGTTCAACTATTATTCTCAATGTGGCTATCTGGTCTGTACAGGATTTGTTTTGTCGAAAACCTGCTGGTTCATCTCTCAGTTGCCTATCTATGAACCAGATAACCTTCCTTCCATTCTGCTGGTATGCCCTCTCTCTCCCAGACTTTGCCAAGTAGTTTGTATACTATTTCTGTAGAGGTATCAATATCTGTTTTGATGGCTTCTGTTGGAATGCGTTCTGGACCAGCTGCTTTTCCATCTTTCAGAACCGTTATGGCTTTCTTTATTTGTACTCTACTTGGTCGATCACAGCTGATTAGACGTGCCTGAAATAGGAACGCTTTTTTATTTTGGAAGTGAAGTAACGTTTTGTAAATGTCATTTAGTTTGAATTGTCTTCTGTTCTATTAATGTAATCGCAGTAAAGCGAATCGTCCGGCCTAAATAAAAGTTACATAGGGACTGTCAGGGCCGGATTAAGAACTCGGAGACCCTAAGCTATTAAAATAATTTGGGCTCCTCTCCAATCTTCTGAAAGGTAAAGCTTGAAAAAACTAATGGATTTCAGGTAAATGTTTTTAATTAATATATAATAATATGGAAAAAAAAACACATGTTCATTACAGCCCCTTAGGTTTTGTTAAATGTAGTGGGGCCTCTACAAAGAAAATGTAATTTAAAAAAAAAAAGGGGGGGGGGGAGACGGGGGGGGAAGTAACTAATAAACTAACTGTTGTACAGATACTTTTACCCCGCATGCACGAGCGTACTATCGTGCACGTGCCGTTGCTGAAGAGATCTGTGCGTTAGGACTCTGTTGTTGTTGTTTTTTTTTTCGCGGGGGCCCCTGTACGCCTGGAGCCATAGTCCCGTGTCTAGTGGGCCTAATGAATAATCCGGCACTGGAGACTGCGCCTAATCCAATTACTCTGAAACTGAAAGCTGACATATTTTTATCAAGTTAGATCGTGAGATAGCTCAGTGTTTTTAAAAGTAGATCTCCACAGCTCCTGGATTAATTGCCGCTATCCTACCTTATTATCAGACGTTTATTTTCTAACCTTTTAACAATATTGCTTGTGAAAACACAACCTCCCCCCTCTCCCAAAAAATCTAAACACGCCAACCCTATTAAAAACCCCAACAATCTTTCTTTTTGTTGTCTTCTTTTAAAAGTTCTTATTATCTAGTCTTACATGTTCACTGACCTAGTAACATACGTAAGGTAGGGTTGGTGAAGTAAAAGGGGCGCCCATGTAGCTACAGAAGAGTTAACTCCGACCGTAGAAAATTACACGGACAGTAATTCGCTCTTACTTCTTATAATTCCGACCAATGTTACACTCTCCTCCGCTTCCCCCCAATTAGGTGAAGTATATCCACAAGAGACAGCTATTTGCTGTGAATAGAAGCCACTTATCACTTGAGTTTAACGTCTAGGGAATCTTCTCCTGATTTAACTTGTCCTTGGTTGTAATGGAAGCGACATTCGTATGCCACCAAAGGCGTCTGGGGTGTCTGGTTGAAAGATCACGAGTCCAACGGTTCTGCGATGTGAGCGTAATTGGCTCTAAATTGAAAAAAGGTTTAACCCAAATGCCACAGAATAGGTAAGAACTGTAATAAAATATATATGATAGTTAAAAAATTATCAACATCATTACCTTTTAGCGTCCTTTGGAATATGGGCCAACAAATTCATGCGGTATTTCTGATCTGTGTCATGCGCTTAAGGTCTTTCCATGCTTTATTTATCCCTTTCATATCTGTCTCAGGTTCCTGTTTTGATGTATTTTTCGGTCTGTCACTGCCTCTCTTAACCTGAGGATTTCAGAACAAGAACTGCATTGTACTGCTATGAACAAGTTTCCTTAATGTGTGCCCCATCCAAAGCACAAGCTCTATCTTTTAATGCAATGAACAAGTTTCCTTAATGTGTTTCCTATCCAAAGCACAAGAATTGCTTTTTAATGCAATGAACAAGTTTCCTTAATGTGTGCCCCATCCAAAGCATAAGAACTGTCTTGTAGTGCTATGAACAAGTTTCCTCAATACGTGCCCTATTCAAAGCACAAGAACTGCCTTGTAATGCTATGAACAAGTTTTCTTAATGTGTGTCTTATCCAAAAGCCAGAGTTCTTTTCTTATTTCTTGTTGCACTGGTACTTGTATGGTTGTGGTAATCAATTCCAATTTGGTTATCTTGTCATACAATTAGTGAATGAATAAATTAATTACTAAATCAATTAATAAATTAATTAATCGATTCATTAATTGATTCCTCCCTTTTCCTATGCGCTCCCTCCATACGGAGCATGGAGCCGCTACTGCAGTTGGTACCACAGGAAGCCTGCACCAAGCAGTTACATGCATTTGCAGCTGTGGTTTCTGTGGCTATTTGTCTTACATGACGAGGTTGTCATATCAGTCCTGCCCTTCTAGTCAAGCATCCATTTATGAAATTCTGTAAGTTCTTTGTTATCGCTATTATTATTCGAGTCCTCAAATGATAATTCATTGAGCGACGAATTGTTCAATTTAATTTAGCTTTGTTTCATTTTAAACTGACTTACACTGCCACACATTTTCTGAGTTAAACGATTCAGATTAATTGTCTGAAGTGCTAATGATTCATCACAGATGAAAGGACGTTTAAATGGCACCCTTTTAAGTCGGGATGACATACTTAGTCTGATGACTCTGAAAACTAATTTACCTGTTCACAAGCTCTTTAAGGTAAATTCATTAATTATTTGCCAATTTGCTCACGTCAGTAGAGTGAAAAAAACGAACATTATAAAGGAAACTTACACATATGCAACCACATATACATATACATATGTTCATATATAAACGATCACAGAGATCAGCAGCCGTCTGTACCTACGCATGTATAAGAATCACGTGGCAGCACTTTACGTGATAGTCGGACTATGGACGTCTGACGCACGTGCTTTGATGCTAAAAGTATTGTCTGTGAATATCTTGTATCCGAATTTTTATAGGAAACTCTCTCTCTGGCAAATCGGGCTTAATTTTTTTTTAAAAATAGGAAACTATCATAATTATGCGTGCAAAAATAACGTACTGCACGCAGAGCTATTAATTTCCATCATTTACGATAGTTAATGTGGGCAAGTTACACACTTTTGATTGGTCATTTCACTACCAGTCATGTCGGGATATTTATACTGTATCTGTGGTGCAGTTCCGGGGTTGTCTGAAGAGACAACAAAAGAATACGTCTTCTGCTACCTCAGGTATGTCGTATATACGCTAATGTTAGGCTGGCAACCTCCTCATGTAAATCAAATTTCCAAAGAAATCACCGCTGCAATCAATCAATCAATCAATCAATCAATCAATCAATCAATCAATCAATCAATCAATCCGCTCAAGTTCTTTCCATGTTTTCCTCATCATTTTCACCTCTGTATCCAGTTCTCTTCTTTATATGTTTTTTGGTCTACCTCTGTCACTCTTTCCCTGTGGATTCCAGAACAAGGACTGCCTTGAAAATGCTATCAACAGGTCTCCTCAATGTGTGTCCTATCCATCGCCAGCGTCTTCTTCTCAACTCTTGTTCCACTGGCACTTGTCTGGTTCGTGTCATCAATTCCATATTTGTGACTTTTTCATACCATTTCAGTTCTTCTATTCTACGTAAGCACCCGTTTATAAAAGTCTAACTTTTTGGTTGTTGTTTTTGTTGCTTTCCATGTCTCAGAGCCATACAATAGGACTGACGTGACATTGGAAGATTCTTATTTTCGTGTTGGACTTGATTTATTTTGTTCTCCATATGTTTCCCAATGCAATGAAAGCTCCTCTTGCTTTTTTTATTCTTATTTTGATATTATTTATGTTGCTACATGTGCAATTTTCCCTTGTTCACATAGAGTGCGAACATTCCAGGTGCCAATCCTGGAGATTTTCCTAGACGAAAAAGGGTTATTCGGCAACCCAGACTCCTTTCGGCTTTCTGTGGGTTGGTTCAGGCGCCTCCTTTCCAGAGGACATTCTGTCTTGGGTGGCTGCGCTGATTTATATTCTGTATTCGACTTGTCCATATTTGGTGAAGTTTTTTTGGTAAAAACTTTTTTACGGGAAGGGGTAAACAGTCCCATGCCCAACCTTCCCTAGTCTCTTTTTACGACATGCATGGTAGGGTACGGTGTTACTATTCTTTGCTCCCCTTTCGGGCCCCGGTAACACACGGGTGGATCTTGTGATACCACTTTAATATTTATGTCCTACGCAAGCACCAATTTACGAACGCCTGTAGCTTTTTTTTCTGGTTGTTGTTTTTGTTGTACTCCATGTTTCAGAGCCATAAAATAGGGCTGACTGGACATTTAAATTTATTATTCTTATTTGTGTGTGACATCTAGCAGCTATATTTCATATAAGATCACGTGGCAGCACTTCGCGTGATAGTCGGACTGTAGTAACATCTGCGAGAATAATCGCTCATTTCAGTAAGATTTTAGTCATAAAATGATAATAAATAAAACCAGCCCTATTGTGTCTGACGGTGATGCTCTCACACGCCAGCAACGCTGCCTTTTGTGCAGTGCTAAAGCCTATAGAACGATTCCACGGTAAAAATCTAACACGCGTTTTAGTTTCGGTTTCGAAAACGTACTACCAACATTTTACCAGATCTGCTGCATACATTTTGCAGCCAAGACTTATAATTAACGATTTTGAGGAAGTGGGCCGCAAAATAACTATCTGAATTAACGTATTCTGTCAACTTTAACGCAAATTTGGTAGTAATCCTTACATTTTTTGGTAGTGTTACACGATACAATACAAATTATTAACGCCAATTCTTAACCCGCCATGCACAACCCCGCTTAGCCTGACACATTCTGCCATGCATATATACACGCTGCGACAGAGACAAACACGCAGACAATTTTATTGCCTCCTCGCGGAAATGTTTCTGACGTCACAAAAACAAGTTAGTTATTTGAAAAATACATGCTAGCGAGATAGCGAGAGGGGAAGATGGCCGTCTTGTGTAAAATATTTATTTGACGATGACCGGTGACAAAATTGAAAATCTAAAACCATAATGAAACTGAACATAAAAAATATATGGTAGTATAGCTTAGAATTCACTGAGCAAGAATGTGTTTCAAATAATATGATAGTCCCAGTATTACCCAAATGGTTGAGAAAATACTAAATGTCTACGGACGCACGACCAGATGGACTGTTGTTTCTTACTTACTTACTTAGTTGTTCCCCTTCTACGGTGAGGTGTAGAGGTTTGGAAGAGAGAGCGCCAGACTATTCTATCGGCTGTCTTCCTCCTGGCCTGGTTCCATTCTAGTCCTCGGTCCTTCAAAGATTGTCTAATGTTGTCCTCCCAGCGGACTCTGGGTCGTCCTGGAGGTCTGGATCCTTGGCTCTTTGTTTCCCATGCTTGTCGTGGTAGCCGATCTTCTCCCATTCTGCAGACATGGCCAAACCATCTTAGTTGGGACTGTTCTACTTGGGTCTGTAGAGGGTGGCATTTTAGGCCTTGACGTATCGTCTGGTTGCGTACCATGTCTCTTCTTGTTACTTCAACCACCTTCCTCAGATACCTCATTTCTGAGGTTTGGATCTGGCTTTTATGGGTTATAGTCATTGCCCATGACTCGCATCCATATGTCAAGACTGGGACATAGGTGGAGCGGTATACAGCCATCTTCGTTTTCTTACCAACCTCTCTCTTGCTGAGGAATCCTCGATTTATGGCCTGAAGAACTTTCCCAGCTGCTGCTTTTCGAGTGGCCAACTCTTCTTTGATGCCTCCCTTTCGGTCTATAATAGCTCCGAGGTATTTAAAGTGGTCGACCTGCTCCAGGACCTGTTCTCCCAGCTTAATCTGATGTCTTCTTTCTTCTCGTGATATCACCATGGATTTTGTTTTAGAGCTGCTTATGACCATCCCTCTCTTCTCCAGCTCTTCCTTCCAGACTAGCAGGTTGGATTGGAGATGTGCCTCTGATTTAGCAATCAGGGCAACATCATCAGCAAATGCCAGCTCTGAAATATAGACCTGTCTCATCTTCCAGTACCCCACTGAATACTTTCTTGTTCTCTCCTTACATGCCTTGATGACATCGTCCATAAGGAGTATGAAGAGGTAAGGTGATAGGATATCACCTTGTCTTACACCAGTGGTGGTCCTGAACTCTTCTGACTTATGGTTTGCAGTCCTCACATAATTTCTGCAAGACTTGTAGAAGCTCTGTATAGCATGAATCAGAGGTGCTGGAATATTCTTCCTTGCCAAACAGTCCCAAAGTTTGCTCCAAGGGACCCTGTCAAACGCCTTTTCCAGATCTATGAAACAAAGATGGATCTCACTCTTATACTCAAGGGCCTTTTCACTCAGCTGTGAAGATTAGGTCTTGAGTACTTCGGTTTGCTCGGAATCCGCACTGGACCTTATCCAATTGTGGCTCAGCTAGGCGTCGGAGTCTCTGCTCTAGGATTCTAGAGTAGATTTTTCCAGGGACACTGAGAAGGGATATGCCTCTATGGTTTCCACACTGTCGATTGTCACCCTTTTTGAAAATTGGTGTTATGATGGCGATCTCCCAATCCTTTGGTATGGTCTTGTTGCACCATGCTGCCTGTAGGACCCTTAAGAGTAACAGGTCGCCTGATGCTCCCATGTACTTAACCATTTCTGGTGTTATACCATCATGCCCTGCTGCTTTGCCCATCTTGATTTTCTCCAGTGCTGCCTTCAGTTCTTCCATCTTTATGTCATCTTCATCACCATTGGTTTCCTCTTCTGTGCTAGTGGTTATCATTTCTGATGTTTGACCTTGCTCACCATCAAGGAGTTCTGAGAAATATTCTTTCCATCTTTCCATTACTTCCTTCGGGGCAGTAAGCAATTTGCCTTGCTTGTCCTTTATAAATTTGAGAGGGCATTGTTTTTCCTTTCTCATCTGTTGTTTCTGCTTGTTTTTTTTCTTAACGTTAGTGGGGACACCGGCTTAGAAGAGAGGGATTGAGGAAATTCAAATTAGCTTGGGTAACAAGAGTATAGAAGGAGAGGGGAGCGGTAGGAAAATTGTTACCAAAAACTAACATCGTTTTGCATTGGCATAACTAAAGCAGGCTGGCCAATCGACTACCAGACGCAGAGTATGTTTGGAATTATTTTTGGTTTTCAAAAACTGCATTTGAATTCTGGTAGTCGCAAGCTTTCGATTGGCCAGTGGTACTAAATATTAGCAAAAAGCTTTCACTATTCATTGCCAGTTGAACTGTATTTTTTATTCAGATACGCTGAGAACAGCTGTGATAAATTTAAAAAGTAAATTAAATAACTATATGAGTATTTCACAGTCTGGACGGAGCAGAAGAAACTGAGGCCATTTCTTTGCAAAGTCAGCGTCATTTGTTTATATTTCTTGATTTGTGAGGTTTCGTTTCCTGTTGCCAGCTGGTGACAGGAAACCTGAGGAGTGACGATTACGCCAAGAAGTCTCCTACACTTTACGTATGCTGTCAAGAGATAACAGCAGGAGCTTGGGTGTGTGACGTGATATCGATATTTCTGCAACTACACAATATCCCATCTTTCAACAAGAAACCCCAGGTGATATGTTAAGGACCTGGGTACATCTGACAGTTTCGGTTTAAATAAACCTTGGTAATTCAAGTCATACTCAGACTTTTGTGGGGTATGATGCCATTACAGCCCCTCATACACAGTGACTCTCTCTCTTAGAAGCATAAATTTAAGCTGTGAACATTCAAATAGGAAATACATATAATAACATTGTAGTTATTTGGGCAGATTTTCCACACAATTTTAGTTAATCTTTTATGTAAACTATCTTGTCCTCATTTTCAAAGACCTGTCCAAACGATATGACTGGACAGGCAAAATAAATTGTACAAAAAAAAATTAATTTAAAGAAAAACGTAACCCCAGGTTTTATTCACTTCCTCATAGTAACTTAAAGTGTTTTTGTGTTGTGTACCATCATTTCATTTCTCCCCTAGACACTAGGTACATCATACACCAGACACTAGAGCCAACATAGTGACCGTGTGAGATCTAGGGAGGTAGCGTTAGGTTCCATGCACATAATTCATCATCATCATTTATAGAGTCAGGGGCCTACATGTGCTTGACCTCACACGGTTCATACGTACACGGATTTCATTCTTTTTAAGATACCATCATAACCTCCCCAGCAAAATCTAACTTTGCTACACGGACTATGGACATTTGTTGAAAATGGTTTGGTTTGGTTTTAATGACCATCTTCATTGCACACGGAAAACTCAATCAGTGCTCTGATCTCCTGCTTTAGATCACACAAGGAAGATCTCAGCACCGTCAAGGATCCCAATGCGTGTATACAGGAATCATATATTCTATAAATATTTTTGTAATATGTAGGTTTTTCCTAATTTTGTAATATTTGCCAGAGCAGAGGCCTGTCTTGAGTGTGTAATTTTTAGAGTATTTGTCGTGTAAGACAAAGTAAGTGAACTGCAAGATTTATAGAGAAAACACAAATAAGGTGTGA
The DNA here is from genome assembly GCA_024509875.1 of Oreohelix idahoensis. Taxonomy (NCBI): domain Eukaryota; kingdom Metazoa; phylum Mollusca; class Gastropoda; order Stylommatophora; family Oreohelicidae; genus Oreohelix; species Oreohelix idahoensis. The sequence continues at coordinate 148,814 of JAMPIV010012774.1, forward strand.
AATTAGGGAGAATTTAAGACGACCTGGAAGGAGATCTATTAACGTTATTACTCTTTCCAAGCCCACAACTCACTTATGTAGTCTTAGGTATCACCCGCTCCCTCTTCTTTCTCACAGACAGATATAGAAATAGTAAGAGCTTAAGTACGTAGTGTGACCGGTAGTTTGGGACTTTAAGAATGAAAGAGAGTACAGAAAAATTGTTTAAGAAAGTTAGAGTTGTTAATAGACTATGTCTTTGTTAAAGGGAAGGGAAATGAGCAGAAGAGTGTTTTGAGGGAAGGGAGGTAACTCCGTAAATTATCTTTTGGGAGAAGTAGCTTGGTGTTTTGGGTTTAGTATTTCATGTGAGTTCTCTATTATGGTGTAACTGATTTGCATAGTAATATTTTAGTAATACGATTAAAGAAGATTGAATGGGTTTTTAGCTTAATCAGCAAAGGGAGATGACTTTATATTACGTTCCTTGAAAGGTTTTGATGAGTGATTAAAATAAACACGCACGAGAAAGTTTTGCAAAGGTGAACAGATTTTAGCAGAGAACGGGGGAATGTTAAATCGGGAATAAGATTAAGTCAGTCTGATTTTCACACGCGCTTATTACATTACTATGCAAATCAGTCACACCATAATAGAGAACTCACATGAAATACTAAACCCAAAACACCAAGCTACATCTCCCAAAAGGGGATTTACGGAGTTACCTCCCTTCCCTCAAAACACTCTTCTGCTCATTTCACTTCCCCTTAACAAAGACATATAGTCTATTAACAACTCTATTTAACTTTCTTAAACCATTTTTCTGTACTCTCTATCATTCTTAAAGTCCCAAACTACCGGTCACACTAGGGATAAAAGTCGTAAACAATGCCTTAATAAAAAAGGTTGAAATTTATTAAAGTTATCTTTAGCTTGCATAGAAAAAAATAATAAAAATCTCAGCACAACAATAACTGATCAAATAACAAAGGTATCAATTACATCAATTCATATAGCAAGGAACAAATCCAACTAGGAGTCCCCCTACAGAAATAATAAGCAAAGAGTTTAACAATCCTTCCGGGTCTGTGGAAAAATTCAAAATCCCTTAAGTCAGTGTCTTTATGTCTCTGCTCAAAGCTGGGGATACTTTATAAATCCACTGAAGACGCTATCCATGCGTCGTTTTCACACACACACACACACACACACACACACACACACACACACACACACACACACAAACACACACACACACACACACACACACACACACACACACACACACACACACACACACACACACACACACACACACACACACACACACACACACACACACACACACACACACACACACACACACACACACACACACACACACACACACACACACACACACACACACACACACACACACACACACACACACACACACAAAAACAAGATAGGCTATAGATTAACTCTGTCTTTCCTCTGACAACTAATACACACAGGGGTCTTACTGACCAGAAGGCTAACGAGTCGAGGACAGCTCAGGGAAACCGTCTGTATAATTGTGCTCTTATCCGGCGCGGCAAATTAAAGTAGACGCGCTTCGTATATGGAACTCGATGCGTAATCCGGTTTGGTCTGGTTTGATACCTTTCGTTGGAGCTGCGTACTCCGTTTAAGAACGCAGTAAGATAATTGCCATTAGCTGGTGATGCTATGTAAGATGAGATATTTGTTGCCATTCAGCTTTAACGTGTACTAAATAGGCGAGTAGGAAACCACTACTGCACGATACGTGACGTCAGACTGCGGTCGCTGGTTCTACACTGCGATAAAATCGATTTTCAAGTTTCCACCCGGGTAACGGGGTTTTGCGAAGTGGCTATAGTTGCCAGGCAATTTGAAACTCATCTTGCTGAAAAAAAACCTTAGACAAGATGGAGAATTTATGCGCTCACTCGGCTTGCATTTGTAGTCAGATGGTTTTAGCAGTTGGGATACCTGGAACTAACACCAAATAAACACCCATTACCTCAAGCAAAATAAAATAGTAACTTTAATGTTACACTACGGTATTTGTTTAGTTATTGCTAGGCAAGTCTCCGTGTTGTCTCTTTCCACACGAGTTGTCCTCCTGTTACTTCAACAATATCACTTCTCAACATGTATCCCGCATGGGCTAATATATTTTGTACATACATGTACATCTGAGCATTTGCTCTGTAAAATTGACTAAGTGTCCTCTTCCAATAGAACATATGGGTGTTCCGACCATGTGGTTCTCATTGCGAGGATGCACCATTCATACTATATCATCACTTAAATTTACATAAATATTAGCATTAAATACATTACACAACCAATTTGTATGCGTCTCGTGGGGTCGATACTCACAAGGAAAAAATAATAATCTCCCTAAATGAATACATACAAATGCAATGTTTATGCTACTATGATACATTGTGACTTTACATAGGATACAATTCTTTCACTGGCTTGTGGTTAATTTCTAGACTGCCTGGTAAGTTATATCTAAACTACCCAATAGACATTCTATGGTTCAATACGCTGGCTTGAGAAGTTCCTACCAAAAATACAATAACTGCCTCCCATAAAATCAGTTGTTACAGCAAGCACACGTTAATAGTCAGATTTATGTGAATAATTTACACAACTGTAGTTCCCCAAAAGAACTGTCAGCTTAAGCTTACCATTTAACCCATTGCAAGCACTAACAAAACTATGAGGCTCTACACAGATTAAGCATTTGTTAGCTTAGGTTGTTGACTGCGATACATTGGCACTGAATAAATTACTGAGGAGTTGTCACAGAAAAAACCCGCTAGTCACTGGTATCAGTAATATGTTCACTAATAACTAAGCATATGTGATTTGACAAATGTCAACTCACCCCGAGATACCACGATTTTTAGCGACACGTTAGAAACTTATGCTCACAATTGCCTGTGTCTCATTCGATTTTAACCTCGGGTTCAGTTTGTTAACGAGTGTAAAGACAGTAGCTTCTATCCAGCTATATAGTCCAGAAAGGGGCGATAACTTAGCCGTCTGAGTTCGCGTGCTTTGTACAGATTTTTGGGTAACTCCGTTTTCTATTGTAATTCCGAGTAAAATAAACATTAGTCTAGAATCTACATCTTCTTCTTCTTTTTTGATCCTTAGTCGGCGACCGTCAAAGCAGTCAGTGGCCATCACGCCTAGTGGCGTCTTGTAGGGCAACAACCAATTGATTCCACTTTGCTCGGTCTGCGGCCATCCTTCGTACAGTGCCCCAACTCTGGTTCATTCTTTGCATCTCAGTCTCCACAGTCCTCCGCCAGGTTGTTTTTGGTCGGCCTCTCTTTCGTTTTCCTTCAGGGGTCCAAAGCATAGAACAGAATCTACATCAGAGACACCAGTATTCCCTGTAATTCTTAACGTTACACAACTTTCAAAGGGTTCTCTCTGCGCCGCTCAACTACAAGAGCCAGAGTGGTCAAAACAATATTACGTGTGAATAACGTCCCCTTGGCTGGTGTAATACAAACATGCCCACAACAGGTGTGTCTTATGCAATGTTACCGTACGCTGGACAAGCGTCCGACAACTGAGGACTGAGCAATGAATTTACAGTGAGGGCCAGAAGCGAAATCAAAAGCCAGACACGCCTTTGATGTGGGGGGGGGGGGGCGTCTGAGGGGAAAATAATAAGACTATTGTGGCGATAGAAGAATTAAAAAAAAAACCACAGTTCATACAGCTTCCTCTGCTAGATTCAAAAGCCTATCCCCATAAAAATGCACAGGCTCGTCTTTCTGTTGCCGGATCTTCCTTAACAAAGACCAAGCGTGCTGGTCATCGACAATGTCACTATACCTTTGAATCAGCTCCTTCTTCAGGGAGTCATAAGTCTCATTTGGGTATAATTGTCCCCTTCTGCGTAAAAAATCTGTGACTAGTGAGTCGGAGCTTAAAAAAGCGACCCGCTTCTTTTCCGTGTCATTGACAGCATCAACAATGGAGGCAAACTTGTCTATATCAGATAGCCATTTCCTAAACATTTTCGTATCGCCGCTGAAGGGCGGGATGATGGACCTGATCTGTGTGAATTTAGCATAGTGGTCTACGTTATGCAATGTGGCAGTAATTTGTTGCAGCGCCATTATGGTGGGCTCTTCAGTGGGCGGTGTCAGTACTGAGACTGTAGGCTGCGTTTGTTGGGCTTGCACATATTGTTGCTGCATAGCCTGTCCTTGCATATATTGTTCTTGCATTTGCTGCTGATCCTGTCCTTGCATATATTGTTGTTGCAGTTGCTGTTGTTCTGTCGGCTGTTCCATGTCTATTGATTATATTTGTCAGTGGTTCACAGTGATCGTTTATGATGTCCGCTCTCCGTAAAAGGACTGGTCACTTGGCATCAATTAGTTCTTACATGTGGCGGGGTGCAGTATAATGTAGAACTGGTCCTAAGGCACCAATTAGGTTATGTAGCCGTCTCACCCAATGTTGCCGTACTATTTCCTTGCGGGACTGGGCAAGGTATCAATTAGTTTATGTTGCAGTGTGGTGTTTACTCAAGACTTAAACTTGGCACCAATTTACCCATTATGTGACAGGGGTGCAGTATTAGTTAGTTATTACTTTATTTATAGAAATTTTCTTTCTCCTTTTTATTTAGTCCATGTCTAAGTGTGATCTAGTACTGGCTTATAGCTCGCCAGAGTTGGTTATTTCTTAGACCCTGTCTGAGTGATGTGGTTCGTTCGTTCCTTTTATAGGTGTTGTGCGATGGAGAGCATTAGTGGTTGAGAAATGTGAACTTTGACAATACATCTATGTTTTGAATCTGACAATCAATTTTCAACAGCCTTGTCCTTAAAAATGAATTTTATTTAACAGCAAACTGGTCAAATAGTGTCAAACAATGTTCAACAATTAGGCATTTTGTACATCAACCAAATCTTAGTTATTTTTCCTTTTATGAAAAATATATTTTCCTTCATTCACTTCAATCTAAAATGATTCACAAAATTGTTTCCCAACATCAAGTTTTACCAAATACTGGATAATTATAATTTCATATTTGCTTTCTTTCTCTGTAGTTTTCTTGATAGCCATCTTGTCTATACTCAGTTTCAAATCCTCTTCCCTCGTTATATCTATTATATCCTCCATTTTGTTTCTCTCTGCTATTATGTTTTCATTTTACGAAAAATACGCTGAAATACAAAATGATAGGGCGATCGTACTACTTACCTGAATAGGTAACTGAATAACCTTTTCATGTGTACAAATACACATACATGAAGGTTTGACAGAATTGTTGAATACCTACTTGGGAGCTGGACAGTCATTGACACGTCATTCTACACTGTTCAATTCTCCAAGACTGCCGGTTTAATAATTTCCTGCCGACAATTTCGTAGTGCCTTGAGCTGGCTACGTTTTTCATTGGTTGGAAGCTTATTCTATTTGATAAATTATTGGTCAAACATCACGTTCTCATAGCGTGATTTACCTGTCCCTACTTGCGTCACTACATTTCCATACCAACTGCTGCCGATTTGTCACGTGGCTTTTTCACCCAAAGTTGACGCAGTTAGCTTCACCTTGCTCTACCCTGCTCTTAGCTGTCTGGGGTATTTTTATATTTGTTAAAAATTATGCTTGCTTTTTCTATAATAAATAATGATAGTTTTATTCTCATTATAACCAGTCTCCAGCATGAATAAATGCTGATGGTGGTGGGTCATACGGCCACACATTGATTTCTAAATCCACGAAATGTGGGAGGGGATCTTTGGGTTTGCAAAGCAGGACCCACTTGTCCATAGCATTTTTTAACTGGAAAGTTTCCGCCTCGGCGTCTCCTGAGACAGCCACAGCTATCTTTCTTGCCGCCTCCTTTTTCAATGTTGGAGGCATCCAGTGGAGGGTGGCTTTCACTCGTTCTTTGTCTAGATGCTCCACTAGAACCGATAGCTTTGGAGTCTGCCACTCCAATCGATTCCCATGTAGGGAGTTGTACTTGGCGGCTTGCGCCCCAGGCGTCAAGGTGGCATACCACCGATGTGGGTCTTCAAACCGGTATATCGACGATATACCATTGGGCATGATGCCGCACGGGCCAGTTAAAATACTTGCTATTAGCGAGGAGGAGGCGCGCCCAGCTTGTGCTCCAGAAATGGACAACACCAATGTGCCGCTTTGGTGCAAGGCACCTCCTTCGAAGTCCTCGCTGGCATCAAGGTTGATTTTTGTCATCATTTTGATGTGATGATTTCTTACAATTTTTAATGACCAAAAAAGTGGATACTTCTACTTACGAAGTTTGGAAAAATACAGTTTAGTCAATACAGATGAATCGAGCAGGCTTCACTCATCATCTCATCTCAACCCATAACCCGTCATGGGTCGTAGGGGTGCCATGGTGGAAGCATCAGCAGACAGGGTCCTCCACTGCTCTCTATTCTCAGCAATGCGTACAAGTGTGGAGAAACCGTGTCCTGCCCATTCTTTGATGTTATCAGCCCAGGATTTTCTTTGCCTTCCTCTTCTCCGTTTACCTTCGACTGTTCCCTGGAGGATCGTTTTCGAAAGGGAGTCATGACGAGTTACATGCCCAAACCAGGCAAGCTTTCGACGTTTCACTATTGACAAAAGTGGTTCTTGATGGCCTGCATAGGTGTTTATCTTCTCTCTAACATAGACATTTGTTTTGTGCTCTTTATAGCAAATGCGCAAAATTCTTCTATAACATTTATGCTCGAAAGCCTGAATCCTTCGCTCCGTATCTGCAGTGAGTGTCCAACCCTTACACCCATACAAGAGAATAGATAATACAAGTGATTTGTATAATTTGATCTTCACAGGAAAACTGATGTTACTTTTCCAGATCACATTCAACCTTGTCATGGCAGCTGAGGCCATCTCAAGTCTTGTCTTGATTTCTTTATTTGATCTTCCATCACTACATATAGTAAAATCTTAGGAAATTTATTTGGAACACACGTTTAAAAATACAGTAGAACTCCATTTATCCGAACCCCAATTATCCGAACATCCAATTATCCGAACACTTTTTCCAGAAAAAAAAAAAATCAGGTGCCACCAGTCACGTTAGACTACATTTCTATATCTTTTGATGCGGTAAGCTTCAAATGTATGCGAACAATTTGTAGAGGATGGGATGGGCTAATGGTCGGTCACTTATGTACAGGAAGTCAGTTAGATCATAAAGTCAGTTAATATCTAGTTTACCAATCCAGTGTACGTGTGCGTTCTAGGCAGAACACTGGCTAAACAGACAGTTCAACTTAAAATAATTGTGTCTGCTACTACAGCAGAATAATTTTGGTGTACAAGTATTTCTCTGTGCGATATGGCATCTTCCAGTAGGCCTAAAGCATATAAAAGGAACCGCAATGTTTTGTCAATTGAAACGAAAACAGAAATTATCAAGAGACTAGGAAAAGGTGAAACTGTGTCTTCACTTGCGAGGATTTTCAATGTTGGGAAAGCTACCGTCTCTGACATCAAAAGTAACAAGGATAAAATTAAGAGTTTTGCATCGACATTGGATAGTGAAAATGGGTCGAAGAAACGTAAAACCACGAGAAATGCGAAAGATTTGAAATTGGGAGAGGCTTTGTGTATATGGTTTGTGCAAAGAAGAAGCAAAGGAACCTATCTCTGGCTCTCTATTGTGTGAAAAGGCACTTCAGTTCAACAATCAACTTGACGGTCCTCCTGACTTTAAGGCTAGCCAGGGATGGTTAAGAAACTTTAAATCTCGTCATGGCATACGAGAATTGGAGATTCAAGGGGAATCTTTATCTAGCAATGCAACTGCCGCTGAAAATTTTAAAGAAACATTCTTGGCTTTTTTTGGAAGAAGGCGGCTATTCAATCGATGATGTGTATAATGCCGATGAGACTGGCTTATACTGGAAATCATTGCCTCAAAAATAACTTGCATCTCAGCGCGAAGCAGCTGCCCCTGGGTTTAAAAAGTGCAAAGAGAGAGTAACAATTTTGGTAGCCGCGAATGCCAGTGGAAGTCATCGTTTACCGGTGCTAATGATCGGCAAAACCAAAAAACCACGTTGTTTAAAGAATGTGACATGTCTCCCATTGTGCTACAAAGCACAGAAGAGTGCTTGGATGAATAGTGAAATATTTCTTGATTGGTATACAAATCAGTTCATCCCAAATGTGAAGAGGTTGAGAGAACAAGAAAAGAAAACTGGAAAAGTAATTCTTCTACTGGACAATGCATCATCTCATCCAGAGACGGATACATTGAATGCAGTTGATGCAAATTTTAAAGTAATTTTTCTGCCTCCCAATGATTCAACCAATGGATCAGGGTGTTATAGCAAAGCTTAAAAAGATGTACAAGAAGAAAGTCCTGCGTCGTTTATTGTAGGCTGAAGATGAAGAAAGTGTGGTGGCGTTTTCCAAAAAGCTTAATCTCAAAGACTGCTGCTATATGTTTGCTGATGCTTGGACCACCCAGTCACAAGATAATCTCAACAAGGCTTGGAATAGATTGCTTGGGAAAGAAGGAGGAAATGAAACTACTGCAGTGGACACAAATGATGATTGTATAAGTGAAGTTGTGGAACTGTTTCAAGCAATGCCCGGATTTTCGGAGTGTGACAAAGATGATGCACACACGTGGCTAGAAGATGATAATGATTCTGGTTTTCAGTTTTTGAATGACGAAGAAATGTTGTCTTTTGTGCAAGAAGAAAACCAAATACATGTAGTGACCGATGATGAAGACTCCTCAGAAGTACATGATGTACTTGTAGATTATGAAGAAAACCCAAAACGTCGACCAAGTCCTGAAGAGGACTTTATAGCACTAGAATCAGCGATGGCTTGGTACGAGCAAGAAGATGACAGCTGTCCTACACAGCTTCTGCTGTTGAAGAGAATGCGGGACTTAGCAGCCAAAAGGAGACTATCCAGTTTGGTGCAAAAGAGGATTCCTCATTATTTTAAATAGTGGGCTACATCTGTGCAAGTACATGTATACGTAAGTTGCGCCTGGTTTTGAATCGTTTGTAATGTTATTTTGAAAACATTTCTCTTTCTTAAAAAAAAAAAAATTAATACAAGTAGTACATGCACTGCAGTGTAATGAAAGATTTTGGTGATACAGTGATCTAATACAGTGTGGATATTATTATTACAGTACAAGTAAATATGTTTTATAGTGTATTTTTCTTGTGATGGTTAATTATTTTTAGACATATGTGTACATGTACTTGATACATTATGTAATCCAATTATCCGAACATTTGATTATCCGAACGATGCTCGGTCCCATGGTGTTCGGATAAATGGAGTTCTACTGTAAATTTAAATGGTCCGTAACAGAGTATATGGTGAACGATAACAAATGTATCTTTTCTGAAAACATATGGTGTAATTATTATCATTAAAACTGTAAACTGAAAGACAAGCTCTAATACTAAAATTGAAGACTAGCTGAAAAAATTTAATTAGCTAAAAATTTTTTTTTTTTTTAATAAAAAGGATTAACAGTAATACATTTTTACCCTACGCAGTACACAACGTTTACTTTTTCCTTAAAAATGTTTAATCTGTACAAAAGGAATGAAAACTTTTTACAACCAATACAATATAAACATAAAAACTTTTTGTTTAATTATTATTTCCCTTGGTTAATTAACAAAGTTATTTTTTACTTCCATTGAAAATACTAACGTGGTCAAAGTATTTGTTATCTCCCATAATGCCGCGTGTTAACACTGTCAGAGGCACCACTTATCTAGTAACATCATCATCACCAGCTGCCATCTGCACACGAAGGTCAGCAGCAATGGATCTTCGGCGTCTTCCGTCTCTTGCCTTGATAGCTCTTTCCTGTCCATCTCTTGATGCTATCTTCCCATTTATAACGCTGCATTCGTCTTGCACGTTTGCCTTCAGCTCTGCATTCCATTATGGTCGTCAGCAAGGTGTTATGTCTTTTCATTTGGTCAAAATGTGTTACCTGTCTGATTTTGACCGCTTTCATTAATTCTCTTTCCATTTCTAGGTTTTCTAGGACAACTTTATTTGATTTTTTCTCATTCCCAATCGTCTATACATCTATACATCTCAAGGGCATCTATTCTTTCTTCTAATTGTTTGTTAATTGTCCATTTTTTTACACCATACGTTCATGAAGAATATATATGACATTTGATGATTATCAGTTTTAATTTGTAAGCTAATTGTTTAGATTGCTAGTTTTTTTTTCGTACGCCCGCTAATACTCGAGGCGAAATATCAGGTTATTATTAATGTCTAACCTGACATTGATTTTACGTGAGTATCCCTTTTCATGTACAGAGACAGGTGTCCCTCGCCATTCAGGCAGATACTCGCCGATTTCGGAGGTACCCATTAGAGCTGGGTCGGCTCAGGAGCCGCCAATCCCTGTTCGACGACACTTCTTCAAATGTCCTCGCCAGATCTCGAGTTAATCCAGTCCAAATCCCGGTCGACGAAAAATCCTCAAATGCCGTCGCCCGGGTTTGATCCTGAATCACCCGGTCGCCAGAGCGGTGTGGTAACCACTACGCTAGCGCGGCTCCTAGATTGCTAGTATTTGTCTCATGCTGTTGAATGTAGCTTTGGCCATTCCTATTCTCTTCCTGATTTATGTTTCATATCAACTGTTGACTGCTATTATATGACCAAGATATGAGAACCTCTTAAATTGGTCCAGAAGTTATCTATTTAGTTTTATTTGTAATGTTGGCTTATCGTCTGTTTTGCTAATTATCATAGTTTTCGTTTTCTCAATGTCAGTGTCCAGTACATATTTACGACTTATGCTGTTTACTTGCTTCACCAGTTCTTATAATTCCTGATCACTTTCAGCTAACAAAACTGTGTCATCTGTACATCTATTATCTAAGGGTGTTTATTGATCTATACTACTCGTCAAAAGTCAAGGGCCACTTAGAAAAACCTTAGTTGAAACCATAAAACAAATCTGATATAAACGTAATTGGTATCAGTCAAAACGGCATTTATTGAAAACCAAATTGACATGTCACGTAAAGAAATGGAAACACACATTCAAACGCAATGAAGCTCTGAAGTGTGTCACCCACCTTTTCAAAAGTCACACAATAGATATTGGACAAATAGACATTTCAAAATCGGGTATGACCACCGTTTGCAGCAAGGCATTCAAGACAGCGTAGACGCATCGAGTCCACAAGGGTCCGAAAAGTATCCTGAGGAACAGCTTGCCATTCCTGAAGTAGAAATGTAGTCAGCTGTGCAACATCCATTGGCAGGCGGTGATTTGTTGACAATCTTCGACCAAGGACATTCCAGAGGTGCTCAATCGGAGAAAGGTCAGGTGAACGAGCTGGCCACGCCATCCTGATGATCCCATGTTGCTGAATAAACTCATTCACCACACGAGCTCGATGGGGTCGAGCGTTATCATCTTGGAGGATGGCATTACCACCTATGACCTCCAGAGCAGGCTGAACAATTGGTCTCAAGATTTCGTTCTGGTATCTTGGGCCGGTCAAGTTGCTTTGGATGATGTAGAGTGGGGTCCTGCCGTGTCTGTAGAAGCCTCCCCAGACCATGACAGAACCCCTACCATAACGATCCTCCTCTCGAATTGTGTCATCAGTAAATCACTCTCCTGGTCGTCTCCAAACTCGAATCCTGCCGTCATTGAATGACACAGTGAAGCGAGATTCATCAGTGAAGAGAACTTGACTCCATTGTTGCCTTGTCCATCTGATGTGCTCGCGACACCAAGCAACACGGGCTCTGCGATGAGCAGGAGTATGAGGGGTTCTGACTGCAGGATGTCGAGCAGCCAGTCTAAATTCATGTAAACGTCTGCGAATGGTGCTTTGACTGACATTAACGTTTACAGTTTGTCTCAGCTGACATCTTAGAGTGGAACAAGTCACTGTTCGATGGCGCAGGGCTGACAACAAGAGGTACCGGTCATCATGTCTATTGGTGCATCTAGGGCGACCTGGCCGGTGGCGATCCTCCACACTTCCTGTGGCCTGAAATCTCTACAAAATTCTTAGGATAGTAGAGTGTGACACTGCAAGCCGTCTAGTAACCTCACGGACAGATAAACCACTTCCAACCCACGCTATAGCCCTCATTCTTTGTAAGGTGCCAAGACTTCTTCTCGGTGGCATGGTTTTTGCAAGTGATGAAACTACCCTAAGTCTGCTGATTGTAAAAAAAATTAAGAGTGAACTCTGTTCACGAAAAGTCGCCATTGCACGTGGAATGTCAATTAGCACGATTACTTCACCTGTTTGGTTGTACGGAAGTTTGAAAAAACAGATTAAAAATGTGAATTTATGGTCAGCAAACCAAATTGCACGTGATCACCATGGTTGTCGGTGAGTTGTTTTTATGCTTAAAGTGCATAGAGGACTGTCAGAGTGTCACGTAGACATTTATGATCTATAAATTGCCGATATCCTCTTCTTGTTCTTTCACCCGTATCCTCTGTTTTATTATCACTTTTATCCTTTTCCCTGTGTTTTTCGCATTCTTACGTTTGCGACTATATACATTACTATTTTCCAATTCTAACTTTCGCCGGGTTTAGTTTCTCATTTAGAAACGCACTAGTGAGGTTATTACGTAGATGCCAGGCTCTGGAGGTTATTGCGTTGTGGACGTAAACTGTGAATATTCGTTTTCGCCAGACTTATAGGCGAGATATCGTCTGCATTTTTTCACCTGTCACAGCGTTTCTCGCACTTGCCATGAGCGCTCACGGTCCGATAGCTGGACGGAGGTGTGAATCGCGCCAGATGCATTCGCTCAGAGCAGACAGTGTCTGGGATATTCCACATGACACGTAGTTTCTCGGTTACCTTTCTCAGCGAAAAGTGTGATCTGCCACTCACTCTTCGCTCAGTAATGAGGATAGGAGGTGTCATAGACGCACTGATGGCAGTTACGGCATGCATCTATGAACAGGAGGTGTTAAGAGAAGGGGAGGCTATTGCGTAGTTTATGGAAATAGTGGACATCTTTGTCTGGTGTTTCATATATACTGGAGGGAGTTAGATTTTATTTTCATTCAGTCCTCTAAATTCGCAGTAGACAGGTTGCTCGGAACAGAATAAGCTGTATAGCGAAGTTTCTCTGTTTCGGCAATTTGTCGAACTTCTAGACTTCCATAAATATTCAGCGTATAATTCTAGTTGTGCAACTACCTGTAGTTCTGTTTGAGGTAAAAATATATTATATCTAGTATTTTGTGAAGTGATAAAGTGATAATCGCTTATTTCTTATTTCACTAGTTTCTTTTGTGCAGTGTGAATATTTATTAAGTCTGTTATATTCTCTAGTCGACGAGTTACAGTAGAAAGCGGAATAAATTATAATTTCTAGCTTAAAATCATGTAGCCATAATGGATTTAATTTAACTGCTAATATGCAGTCGATATTTTAAAACTAACTTATTAAATGACTGCTACATCTTGAGTATTGACGGAATGCGTAGGTATTCCTAATTCAGGATGTTTGATTTTTAAATATAACTTATTTCACGGGAAGTTAAGCTATAAGACAAGCTACGCTTGCAGTTTAAATTATCAGTTATAGTCTGTATAATTATTTGATATGTGTTTTTCCATTTATATATAGTGAAACTGTGGTACCCAATCTTTGCCAGTGTTCTAGTACTTGAATATTATCTGTGAAGAACTTAAGCACTTTCATTACATGAACTGTAACAGTTAAATGAAGTAAAAGGCCTATCATGCCAGAATTAATTCTTCCAGAATAACACTTAAGTACAGATCAGCCCGCTGTGGCAAGCAAAATATCAGTAACATTCCGACAGAGTTTTGACTAGTAGTGTGGTGACCAAATATAGTCATATACTGAGATACGGCACCCGACCTGACATTCCTCATTTCTAGAAACCTACGCTAGTGACACTGTGCTCTGCTAACTTTCGTGCCTGGACAAATTTTATGTGACTTAAACAGACATCCGAAAAATAAGAACACCCAAGGAATCGTTCCCTGAGACAGAGAATTCAGTACGTCTTTTTGGAACTGGGGATTTCTTGGTCAAGACTGCATTTACGGGTCTGTGTGAAGGTCCTAGAATTTATTATGTTCCCAGAGGCAGCGATCAAAGCTGTAAGTATAAATGTGCGCACGTGGCCACGGCTGAATGAATAGAGTGAACGCAGGTCTGAGTGTTATTTTACCGTTGTATTTTGGCACTTATTTGCTGTCATAACTTTCTTCATGGAAGTTTGTTTTGCTAACAATATTTTCCCTTAAACTAGATTATAGTATCAGGTCTGTTCATATCTTAAACGGGGAAAACTCTTAGACTCAATCATATGTATCTGGGACTCTTTGTGCTATCATCTTTCTCCTAACGGGACTGTGGGCTATCCATTGATGGAAGATCATAACTGGGGGTCTATCAGTTCTTGTAGCACTCCTTGATTTTTTTATGATTTGTATATTTTTTTTGATGTAATTTCCATGTGTTGTGAAGAAATTTTAGATGATAATTAAAGTTTCTCTTGAAATTAATCAGCGTGTTGGTCAGCTCGTTCTAGAATATTTATATAATCATTTGTTATAGTTTTCCCACGTCTGTACGTCCAACTGTCATCATATATGTGCATGCACGTGAGTGGTTAGAGATATATATACATATATGTGTGTTTAGACTGTCTGACTCCTCGAAAGCTGTCGTAGAAGATAGGAATTGGAGAGTGAGAAGATTTCTCGATCTCAGAGACAGCCTCTTAATCACATTCTACCATCTCACTCGTGGAAATCTATTGCTATTACTACTTCTCACTGTGATTATCACTTATTCTAATCTATTCAGAAGGGACCAACCCAAGTCTTAATTCTCCTATCAAAAATCTACGACACAGAGGAAGATATTGCACCCATTTTTACTAAAAACTTTCTTCATTTAATTATTTTATGCGCTTACATAAAAGTGTATTGAAAATAATAGGGTGGCCCTTGACTTTTGACGAGTTGTATATTTCAAATAAACAACCCTTCCCCCAAATGATAATAAACGCGTAAGTGGATGATACGAATCAAAAATCCATACAGTGGTGATTGCTTTACAAAATAAAATTAAGCCTGAAATTAAATTTCTTATGAGCGAACTTTTCGACTGTAAAAACTCGCGTGTTAATTAAAGGCTCGGGATTTATTCCTTTTTTCGTCACGCAGACCAGACGCCAGAGAGTAGACAGAAAGATTTTGCTAGGAAGTGATTAACTCTGGGGCACTGTTCCCATATTTGGAATTTTCTGACGTTTTGAGTTTTCATACAGTTTTAAAGTTTAAGGGTCACTTCTTTTCAAGTATTTGTTTTTTAATGTATAGTAAAGTTATACACAGCTGTAAGGAAAACTGAATGTGAAATGATAACATACACAAGTGGGACGAATCCATACAAACACTTAGTTCAAACATACGTGCCCCGAAAAATGGGCCCCCATCTCAAACGCCAGTGAAATTCGGTCACGAATACTGGCCTGTCGTGCTTTGAATGTTAATATAAGGAGTAACTTTCTGAAATTATTGTTGTTCAGTCCTAGCATTCTCTCTACTTGTCCATATAGTATTTATAAAATGCATCCATCAGATACTGCTCTGTCATAAGATGATGGTATTTATCAGTAAAATATTTGGCTCATGAGAGATGCAAGAGAACGTGAAAGACGTGTTCATCATTGTTAAGTGAGGATTTCAGATTGTAGCTACTAGGGTAGTGAGAGCTATATTTAACGTTGCGCATTTTGGTTTTATATGTTATTGGGTTTTCGCGGTTCAGGGTTTTGAACGCAAAGAATATAGGTCACCTATATTTTAGGATGACGTTTTCACGTTGTTAAGCTACGACGTGACGACCTTGTAATTGTACCCCTTTTTGTATTGATAGCGATCCTTGACGGACGCGTTTTGTGAGAAGTCTCCCATTGTGATGATAATGGTATAAAGGAATTTATTATAAGGCACGAGGGTCTGCTTAGGATTAATGGATATGATTTACGTCTCAGTTGATGAAAGGGAAATGTAATTCAATTCGAAGATAATGTACAGGGAGCAATTTTAATGAAGAATTATCCATAATTCATATTGATCGCCGGAGTTGGATTATTCGTTACCGGATTGTCGGAATACGCAATCACGTGTAAATAATCTGACGATAGGACGAGTACGAAGAGGTAATTTCAGGAGACGTATTGTTTGATGTATTTTATTGACTCACCATGAATTGTCTTATTGAGATTTGTATGCCGTGAATAAATGTGATTTGTAGACTCTCAACTTAGCGGATTTTCTCAAGTATAATGCTTTGTTGAACATTGCCATTGTTTTGGCCCATGCTTTCGTTGTATACATCTAAGCACGATATTCGCTCTACCACACGTAGATATGTCACGTGATCAGAGAATCATGTATTTTAATGATAAACAAGCCTCAACCAGAACTTACGAAAAGACAAATAGATTTTGTTACCGAAGTCAAACTGATAACCGAAGCCTACATTGAAACCTACTAAAACGTCGGTAACAAAAGTTGGTGGCCAGTATGGGGACCGAAAATTTTTTTCTTATTGAGGCTAAACAAGTGGATTTTGACAAAAGGACAGTTATTTCTAGTATCGCCACGAAATGTTTATAATCATGAATCACTCATGTGACCTACAAACTGTGACGCACTACGCATAACGACCCAAGAGCAACACACGTCATCAAATTATGTCCAAGAGGAACGGCCGAAATCAAGATCTTCTACAAGAATGCCTAACGACAAATTAAGAACATTACTGCATTCGAAACAAAGCCTGTACTCTCAAACATTCAATAACAACTGCAAGAAAGAACTATCTTCGCCGTTGGCGTATGCTAACACTGTCCGGGGGAAACTATCAAACTTGTAAAGCTAAGTACCCGTTTGTGCAATGATAGCAAACTGTGGTCCACTTTCCTTCGTTGGCATATTTCATTCATTTATGTTATATATATATCTACGTAATCTATGTGTAAATGTTAAGCGGGTTTGGTTGACGAGGGAACTAGAACCTGTGTAATATGTCGCGACAAGCTGACTACATAGATTCTAGTCGATCTTAGGGAGATTTGACTTTTTGCAATTCGGTACAGGAGACCCCAAACAAATTACATGTGAACCGTCTGCTTGTGTTTGCATCGATTCAATATTAAGCGTTAGTTGTAAAGTGATGTAATATTTGGTGTATTTTTTGTTCGTACTAAGTTTCATTTTTATTCATTTATAGTCGTTTGTTCGTAAACTATCATGTCCATTTCTCAACCTTTCTATCTTTTATTTCATAATTGTACATAATTGTCAGTTATAGAGTCCTGTGTCGTCATTGTTTTATGCGTTCGTATTTTTTTCCGTACTTTGACCCAGATTTGGTTTTAATTCTGACACAACTTCCTGTCTTTATTTAGTTCCAAAAAAAAAAAAAAATTAATTGCGATGTCTACATTCGTCAATTGTGATGTACTATTGTTTGTAAAAATTTATTTAATTGTCTCTGTAATGTGTGTTAATCAATCATTGATGTGGGGATAATAATAACTTAATTTTCTTATAGAAAAATAATAACATAAAAATATTTTGATTAATTTGATGAAAATAAAGTGACTTGATGCAATGAGTGCAACAATTTACAGTAGTGGTCCAATTCACTGGCGGTTGTCTATCATGGCTAAAGCATGATGTAGTATATTAATGAATAACTATAAAGTTATTTCTTACAGTGAATATGATGGTCATATTAGGGAGAAAGTAATGTTTTTTTTTTTTTGGAATAGTACTATTTATTTACCACGGAGCACATATAAATAATTAAATAGATTATAGTATTTATTAATACATAATCGATGCAGATATATTATGGAGGTAGAATACCCATAATTCATGAGTAAATAAGTTTATAATTAATTGATGTTTTATTATTATTAAATAATAATATCAGATATTGATTAAGATAAATCTAGTTGTTGAAGTTACAACTAATAGAAAGAATATTAGAATCAGTGATATTGAGTATTTTTTCATTTGGTATATATATATACATATAAGTAAATATTTACCTAAGTAAACATTTTATTGACTAAAAATGGCTACTATTGACCAATTTGTGAAAATTGGCAAGGATTATGGTTATAAAGGACAAGAGCTTCGTTCATTTGCAGGAGAACAACTATCTATTGCTAAACGAGAAGAAGAAAAGCAAAGAGAAATTGCTAAACGAGAAGAAGAAGAACGTGAACTTAAGTTAGAAAAGCAAAGAGAGATAGCTAAAAAAGAAGAAGACATAAAGATAGCAAGAGATGAAATGGTACGGATTGAAGAAGAAAATAGACTCAAACGTGAAGAAATTATTAGACAACAAGATAAGGAACTAGCTCTTATCAAATTAGAAACAGCAAAATTACAATCTCAAATTGCTAATACAAGCCAGGGTGATAATTCTCAACAAGGACTTTCATCCAACCATAACAAAGGTTATTACAATTTTAAACTGCCACATTTAAAATTGAATTTTGATAATTTATCATCCTACCTGGCAAGGTTCGAAAAAGTGTGTAAGACCAATAACTTAGATAAATCTGCCTGGGCACTTAAACTTCGAGAATTTTTGGATGGTGAACCTTTGGATACAACTGAAAATGTTGATCCTGCCATAGCTTGTGACTACGATGCAATAAAGGCGTTGTTATTACGACGTTTTCACTTAGACCAGGAGGGTTGTAGATTACGATTTGAAAATCTTCAACCAGATTCTACTAAAGATTTTCCAGGCTTTATTGCGAATATACGCAACACTTTTAATAGATGGTTAGAACTAGCTGGTGTGAATAAATCTTATGACAAACTAGTGGATTTAATACTCAGGGATAAAGTATTATCTTCTGTTAGTCCACAATTTTTTTCTATTTTGCAAGAACGCAAACCTTCTACTATTGCGGATCTCGAGGAGTTAGCTATAAATTATTGCACCGCACATCCGAATGTCAGTTTAGGAAATTCACATCTCAGAGAACCATTACCTGTAGCTTTCAACATGTCATACAATAGCTATGACAAATCAAGAACACATAGCCTAAATAGAAATAATTATGGCAGAAGAAATAATGATAGTTATAATCAGAGTCAGAATCATTACGGCAGCTATAATGATTTCAACAGAGGTAGACAACAGTTTAGGAATAAGGTACCTCAGTTTAAAAATAATGATAATTTTCAACAAAGGTCAGGTTGGAATAAACTTGCTACTAACAATTATGATAACAAGGGTAACAATTGGCATAAGAAGAATGACAATTTTAGACCAAGACATAAAAGTTATAATGGTAGAGGCTATAACAGTAACTATTCAGGGTGCAGGAACGACAACGCTCCACCTCAAGAAATCATCAGAAGTTTACACATAATACAGGGGCGGCATTGACTACTAATGTATCTCCAGGTGGTAACAATAATGATACACCAACACATTCTTCATCTGCATGTTATATTGTTGATACTAATGTGGCAAATACTTGTCCACAATGCCATACTATTTTGCAGAATCCAGGCCAAATGCCGATACAAGTTACACAGATTACTCCTGCTATTTGTCTCACAGCGAATGATGGTACAGGAACATTGATTTTTAATAAGGGCATATTTGAAGGAAACATTATTTCAGTATTGAGGGATTCCGGATCCACAACCATTGGCATCCGTCAATCCTTAGTACATCCTCGTTTTGTTACTAAAGAGTTTGTACGCTGTATTACTTTCGGAGGGACTATAGAGTACTATCCGACAGCGATTATATATGTTAATACCCCATTTTTTTCAGGAAGAGTAAAAGTATGTTTGCTCCAGAATCCTGTTGCTGATTTGACAGTCGGACGCATACATGGCAGCAAAGACTGTACATCTGCGGAAATCTCAGAATGGGAAAAGCAAAACATATATACAGCCAATGCAGTGACTACGCGAGCTCAAGCTCATGAAGTGGAAAAGAATACTGAGGATACCCGGGTGATAATCAACAGTGACAAGGAACCTGAGTCAATGATTGAAAGAGAATCTTTTGCACTCAAGCAAAAAGAAGATACCTTTAAAGAAATTTTTTGCATTAGTTAATAAAAATGATAATCATGTTGTCAGCAATAAAGGTAAACATTGGTTTACTATACAAAATGGTATTTTACTTCGGAACAGTATGGAACAGAATAAGTTGAAAAAACAAGTTATAGTTCCATCATCTTTAAGGACATACATATTGCGACATGCTCATGACTCTCAATGCGCGGGTCATATGGGCTACACTCGTACACGCTCACGAGTGTTGTCATCTTTTTTCTGGCCAGGAATATCACGAGACGTATCGTTATATGTACGTTCCTGTGTGATTTGCCAGAAAGTTAAGTCTCGTGGAGCATTCCACAATTCTCCCATTCAGGCTCACGATATATCAGTTCGTCCATTTGATAAGATGGCGATGGACATTATTGGTCCGTTACTACCAACTGCACGGGGTCATAGGTACATACTAACATGCGTCGACCTATGCACTCGATGGCCTGATATTGCTGATGCTTTGTTACTGATATTTTCTAGGATTGGTTTTCCAAATAAATTACTTTCTGACCATGGTCCTCAATTTGTGTCTGATACAATGAAAGAAGTTATGAAGACACTTAACATTGGAAGAAGTCTCAGTAGTGTATATCATCCAATGAGTAACGGTTCAGTTGAAAGACTCAATCGCACCATTAAGCAACTACTACATAAAGTTACTGTAAATAATCCTCAAGACTGGGACAGAGCTATTCCAGCTGTTTTGTTTGCGTATCGAGAGATTCCGCATGAACAAACCGGTTTCTCGCCATTCGAATTAGTATTTGGTGCTCCACCAAGAGGTCCAATGGGACTTATTAAAGATTTACTACTTGACTCCGAGATGACTCAGGACACACAGTCATCATATAAATACGTTATTAACTTACGTAGTCAAATCATACAAGCTTGTCAAATGGCTACAGCTTCATCAGAGGCTGCGAAAGATAAAGCCAGACAATTTCAAAATAAAAATAGACACCTACGCCAGTTATTTCCTGGTGACGAAGCTTTCGTGTTACTTCCACGAAAGGATAATAAATTGCTTATAGCGTGGAATGGTCCTTATAAAGTAATAGACAGAATTTCTGACGTCGATTATATCATAGACATAAAAGGTCAGAAAAAAATTTACCATATAAACATGTTGAAAGAATTCTTTACTCGTGCACTACATCTACAATCTATTTTTCATGACTTAGACGAGAAAGCAATTGGTTCTTACCAATATTCTAGCCTTCCTGTGATTCGGGAAGAGGAATCATCTTTTCCTGAAGTTAAAATGTCTTTTCCTATTCCGGAATTACAATCTTCCGAATCTTGGAGAGATGTTGCTATTTCATCTTTACTTACTTCACAGGAAAATAAATCTATTACTAAACTTTTAGAGACTTACTCAGACGTTCTGACAGATATACCAGGTCGAACTTCAATAATATCTCATGACATTATACTTAAGGACAGTACACCAATAAAACTCCGTCCTTATTCAGTACCTATACATTTTCAAGAGAAAACATCTCAAAAACTTAAACAGATGTTGGATTTAGGAATTATCGAACAAAGTAATTCTCCATTCGCTTCACCACTTGTTATTGTGAGAAAAAAAAGATAATAACATACGATTATGTGTAGATTATAGGAAACGTAACGCTCAAACTATACCAGACAGCGAACCTCATCCTCTTATTGACGATCTACTTACTCGTCTTTCGACAGCAAAATATTTCACGAAAATTGACTTAACTAAGGGATATTGGCAGATTCCCTTGACTGAACAAGCTAAATATTACACAGCATTTTCGACTCCACAAGGTCTATACCAGTGGAATGTCATGCCTTTTGGGCTAATGAACGCTCCTGCCACGTTCATTCGCATGATGCGAAAAATTTTAGCTTCCAGATCGGACATTATCACATATATTGATGATATTTGTCTCTTCAGTTCGTCTTTTGATGAACATTTCATGGGTATAAGGTCAGTATTAGATATTCTAAGAAATAATAATTTAACTGCCAGACCAACTAAAATGCAAATAGGGTTTCATCAAATAACATTTATAGGACATATCATAGGTTCTGGTCAAATCCAAACTAGTCCTCAAAATGTTTCTAAGATTTTAAAGTTGTCCATTCCACAAACAAAAAAAACAAGTTAGGAGCTTACTGGGTCTTGTCCAGTATTATAGTAGATTTATTCCAAACTTGTCATCTATTACGGCTGTCTTGTCTTCGTTATTGAAGAAAGATATGCCAACTAAAATAAAGTGGACTACTAACTGCGACACGACGTTTAACAAAATTTTATCATTTTTCTCCAGGCCGCCTATTCTAAGGTTGCCAGATATTTAAAAAATGTTTATACTCCGTACAGATGCGAGCAATTACGGATTGGGAGGTACCCTTTTACAAAAACATGAGGGCGTACTTCACCCTACTCTCTATATATCGAGGAAACTTACTGAGGCCGAACGTAAATATGCAGCAATTGACAAAGAACTTCTACGCGTCATCTGGGCCATACAGAAGTTACAGAAATTTCTCCTCGGCGCTCCATTCGTAATACAGACTGATGCGAAGGCTGTGGCTTCACTTAAGAAAGCTAACCATAAGAACGCCAAGCTGGCGCGATATTCGATATTATTACAGCCATACAATTTCACTATTGAGGCCATCCCAGGCCATGAGAATGTTGTCGCTGACACGTTATCTCGGAATCCAGTGTCTCCAAACAATACAGATGAATAAGTCAATGAATTCAAGAGAAACTGAAACTGACTGAACTATATTAGAGATACTGCAATTCAGGAACGGATAATGAACGAACATATCGAGTCAGCCACAAACGAAAATGATGTCTCAAAGAAAGAAAGTCTACGCATGATTTACAATGTTGACATTTCGCTATAGATGATCACGTTACAGTAGCGACGTTGCTGGAATTTTCGCGGACTTTGGGTAGTGTCCTTACTTAATACAGAATACGTAAAACATTATTCAAGTAAAAATACAATTCGGAGACAGTGTTCTTTCAAATTTGAGGGTGTAACATATGATAAACGACTTACAAAGATATTTTCAACTACTTTCGTCGGGATAAGGAGCAAGTATGACTACCTAATTTATGACAGATGGAACTTGCAAAATACGGACAGCGTATTCATTGTGCTTTCATGGACTTATAATAAAGAAATAAACTGAAATAAAAAGAAAATAACATTTATACATAGCATATCACACACTTTAATAATATGAAATTTTGAATGGTTCCGTTAGCATATTATTAATATATATTATAGTAGATATTATACTTTAACAAGAATAGATTAATCTAATTAATTCTACGTACCTATTCTTTCTTTACACACACAGACGCTACTCTATTCGATTAGCTTACTAGTACTTTTCTTTTCACACATTCTTCCCTTGTATTAATTTTGTTTGTTTGTATTTACCTGTTTTCTGTATATATATTAAGCTATACTTACAGTCTATAATACATTACACACTACATTTAGTTAATCTTATAGTTTATTAGTTTAGATTATAATATTCATATTTATGATTCTTATTTTACACTCTTAATATATTAATTTAGTTAGAAACATAATAATAGATTTGTTAGTAGACACGCTCACAGTTAACATCTTTATTTAATTTGACATTTTTTTTAGTGACATGAACTAAGTTGACTACAACCTTTGACCATATTATGTGATGCGTAGGCCGATAATCTCGTACATTTTTAGTTTTGGGATGAGAATGAAAAAAAAAATCTATGAGATAGATTTTTTTTTACCCCGTCGACCAGGGGGATGTTAAGTGAGGATTTCAGATTGTAGCTACTAGGGTAGTGAGAGCTATATTTAACGTTGCGCATTTTGGTTTTATATGTTATGCGGTTTTCGCGGTTCAGGGTTTTGAACGCAAAGAATATAGGTCACCTAGATTTTAGGATGACGTTTTCACGTTGTTAAGCTACGACGTGACGACCTTGTAATTGTACCCCTTTTTGTATTGATAGCGATCCTTGACGGACGCGTTTTGTGAGAAGTCTCCCATTGTGATGATAATGGTATAAAGGAATTTATTATAAGGCACGAGGGTCTGCCTAGGATTAATGGATATGATTTACGTCTCAGTTGATGAAGGGGAAATGTAATTCAATTCGAAGATAATGTACAGGATGCAATTTTAATGAAGAATTATCCATAATTCATATTGATCGCCGAAGTTGGATTATTCGTTACCGGATTGTCGGAATACGCAATCACGTGTAAATAATCTGACGATAGGACGACTACGAAGAGGTAATTTCAGGAGACGTATTGTTTGATGTATTTTATTGACTCACCATGAATTGTCGTATTGAGATTTGTATGCCGTGAATAAATGTGATTTGTGGACTCTCAACTTAGCGGATTTTCTCAAGTACAATGCTTTGTTGAACATTGCCATTGTTTTGGCCCATGCTTTCGTTGTATACATCTAAGCACGATATTCGCTCTACCACACGTAGATATATCACGTGATCAGAAAATCATATATTTTAATGATAAACAAGCCTCAACCAGAACTTACGAAAAGACAAATAGATTTTGTTACCGAAGTCAAACTGATAACCGAAGCCTACATTGAAACCTACTAAAACGTCGGTAACAATCATCAGCGTTTTCCTTTACGTTCCTCGTGGATTATGGGTCTACCACTGCAGTTGGTCCCTTACAGGAAGCCTGCCCCAAGCAATCATCCGTTCTTGTGGTGGTGTTTAAGTGGCAATTTGTATTACATGATTAGGTAGCCAGCTCCATGTACAACCTGCTAGTAATGCCTTGTACGACATACCTGAAGATGCAGTTGGCCCATTCTTTCTTTGTCTATTCAGAGAACCCGTGAACCACACCAGGAATACAACTAATTAGAGTAAATAAAAGAAATGCGCAAAAAGTATGGATGCCGACAACAAAGAAATCTTGCTAAAAATACATTTTTACAAAGTGAAAACATTTTTTAAGTGCCAAAGCGAGGCCCCTCTTTGCCGTAATAAAGTTCATTTGTTCGGTCATTCGTACTGTTCATAAAGCTGGGCCTAGTATACTGAAGGCTTTAACCATTCACCCTCTACCGCAGTATCTGCTATGGGGCTCAAAGCTGCTCACCTCTGACACAGTGTTCCACATACCCTGAAAAGTATACTCATTCAATTGCAGACTGTTCGAATATTTCATGAGTTTTGATTATGTGCCACCTGAACGTGAATATATTTCAAATCATTGCCTAATGTACTGAATGAAAGGTTCGTCTTTTTTTCATTACTTTTTTTCATTACTTTAAAAAAAATGTAATTATGCTTAGATACTTGTACTGTAAATGTGTGACAAAATCAGTCGTGCACTTTTTATAACTCTCGTCTCTTCCGGCAGTATCACTTCATTTCTTCATTTTCTCACTCATCGTCCTATTATTTGGCATATTTATTGCTCTTGCATTCTTTTTGTTGTGACCGCACTTAGACTTGTTTACGTTTCACCAGGTGAACTATAACAATAACAGGTTCATTACACAGGTCAGCGGGTGATATGTTTATCGGTTGAGTCGCCTAGCCACCTTTGATAGAGACACTCTTTATTGACAAAATATGGTTTTCAACGAGAGATGAATAGAAGGCCAAACTGTCTGTCTGCGAGACCCGTTTGGCGGAGGCACGAAAACACAGGTGATAATGAGATAATAGCTTCCGATGGGCCATCCCTGTGGAATTGTTACAGGTAATCTGTCTGGGAAGTCAATATTGATGGAAAGCTTCTGGGCAGGAATTAGCTCATAAATTTATTGGTGTGTTTGCATAAAGATGCAAGCGGAAGCATTACAGCATTACTAGAAAAAGGCCACGCGATGGAGTTTTAAAATGTAATATTTTAAAACATGCGGGGTATTATGATTTAAACACCTATACCCATATAGTGCAAAAGAGATTGGATTGGTGTAAATTGAAGCCGGAAAACACAATGGTTTTCATTGGCAAATTCGTCGGAAGCAAAATCTGGGATTCGAACTGAAAATGAGAGATATAATCTAGCAAAATCTGTGACATATATCAGAATGCATCGCAACGTCAAATTCGCAACTCCCAGGAGCCAGAAGAACATAGGACTAGGAATTCCAAAATTATATGTGACAGATCAGAGTATTTGCGCAACTTTAAAACTTAAAAGTAAACCCGCATCTTAAATATAAAGAATGCAAACTTAAGGAAACATTATAGAGTATTTGGGCAACTTTAAAACTTAAAAAATAAACCCCCATTTTTAATTACGAAGACTGGAAACCTAAGAAATCAGATCACCCGTCATAAAAGAAATTCTAAAATTTCCGGACCAAGTGATTCGAAGCATCTAATAAAGTGCTGTGTCAATTCTAAACTGTGCGAGGAGATTGTGTTCCCAAAAGTTTCTTTGGGGTAAGTGTAAACATTTATTTTACTAATGTGAATTTGACATGTTTGTCGTGCGTTTTATATAGGCTGTATTTTATGGTCCCATTCGAGCAAGGGTGAGATAGTGGAAGCTATGTGAGAGAAAGGTGTGAGAAATAATCCTGTTTTCGAGGAATACAGAGTGTAAGAAAAATACTGTTGTTACGAGTAGATCCTATGGAAGGGAAGTGATCTTTGGAATGTTTTTTGGACAAGTTAAATTGTGAGTTGTGGCACTTGTACGCTCGATTAAGCGGAGGCTTGTTTAACTTTATAATAGAAATATCTCCTTCTATTTTGAGTGACAGAGTACAGAAAAGCGTGGCAAACGCTGTTATCTCAAATGCTGAGATGTATTTATTCTGTACTGTTTTGAGCGGTGTTCTAAACAGCCAAGTCTCGTGATTGGGTTTTTTGGCGGGACGAGTGTGTGATTTAATAATAGTCGAGTTGTGGACGTTGACCGAGCTGGTCAAGTCCCGGGGTTTTTCAAAGTGTATGCCCACGTAGTGCTTGAGAAAAACGCCGACTTATATTTTCGCTGTGTGTACAGCATATTTGATAAACTGCAGTAAAGATTTGTGTAGGCCAATATTAGTGTAGGCCATAGATATTTGGTGAGTACTTAAGGCCTTTATTTATGTGAACTGCTGTGTGCAGTTTTATAGCGCAGAATTGAGTCGTGAGGACTTTAGGCCATTATTTATGTTAACTGCTGTGTGCAGTATTATAGCGCAGAATTGAGTCGTGAGGACTTTAGGCCTTTATTTATGTGAACTGCTGTGTGCAATATTATAGCGCAGAATTGAGTCGTGAGGACTTTAGGCCATTATTTATGTTAACTGCTGTGTGCAGTATTATAGCGCAGAATTGAGTCGTGAGGACTTTAGGCCATTATTTATGTTAACTGCTGTGTGCAGTATTATAGCGCAGAATTGAGTCGTGAGGACTTTAGGCCATTATTTATGTTAACTGCTGTGTGCAGTATTATAGCGCAGAGATGAGTCGTGAGGACTTTAGGCCTTTATTTATGTTAACTGCTGTGTGCAGTATTATAGCGCAGAATTGAGTCGTGAGGACCTTAGGCCTTTATTTATGTTAACTGCTGTGTGCAGTCTTATAGCGCAGAGATGAGTCGCGAGGACTTTAGGCCTTGATATATAGCTGCTGA
Source organism: Oreohelix idahoensis (assembly GCA_024509875.1). Lineage (NCBI taxonomy): Eukaryota > Metazoa > Mollusca > Gastropoda > Stylommatophora > Oreohelicidae > Oreohelix > Oreohelix idahoensis. Next base: position 176,619 of record JAMPIV010012774.1, read on the forward strand.
TGAATGTTTAAGAGTATCTAGGATGATGCTGGGAAGTGGAGTAGCTGAGAAGTGGAGTATTGTATTGCTATGACTTGTAATTTGACTATGTGTGTATTCAATGTTAACGTGTGTTGATGTAAATAAACTGTTATTAGCTGTCGCCTGCTTTACACCATTCCATGACTCGTGATGTACGTTACTGTGAGTGACTGTTCCAAATACACACTCACTTCGTCACCTCACTTATCACACCAACACACAACATTGTAGTATCAGCTGGTGGTTTACAGTCAAGTTGGTTTCCAGTCATTTAGGGGGTGCTCCCCAATACAGAAGAGGTTACTGCTAAAATAGAGCGGTAACAACTGTCTTGGGTTGAGTAATTGCTCAACTCACCTATATAGTAGGACACGCTTAACTAGAGTAGTATTATTTCGCTAGATACTGATTCTAATACACTATCCTCTCGTACGTACACACAAACAATTTGTGACACCAATACGTAGAAACGAACAGGTAACTATGGGCACATATAATAAATCAGGGAAAGGTTTTGACCACAAACTAAATAGATTTAAGGATATATAGTAGGTTTATTATATATTTAGAAGTAAAAAATAGGTTACAACAGTGAATGCATCATTATCATGTCATCAGGTGAAATTATGGTTACATAATGGGAAAATAAATAACCAAAATATATTCTCATAGACCTGGAAAAACTAGAAAAAGTGATCCCATCCGAGGTGTGCTTACCCAACCGATCAAACAAAGGATTGACAAAGGGAGTGGGTAGACGGGTATCTGGGATATGTCCTTATTTTAACCTTCCCGTGGGTCTTCAGATTTAGTGAGAAAATAGATAAAATAGAAGATGTTATGTTAGTAGTACACTGAAGCAACTAAGTTCTTTCGTTCCGTTTTTCCACTCTCAGCATTCATGCAGTGAGCGCTCACAAACAGGCAAACTTACCCTCAGCCGACACAGCATACATCCAAGGAATTTATCAAACACAAAAAAATGGATTTAAGACTATTATATGTCCTGTGAATTTGGTCCCGTACAGCCCCAGAAAATCTCCATATAGGCACTGCTATTTTTCTCTCGGAGTTTTCGCTGGATGGGTGTGTTGATTTATAATTTTTCCTGGCGGGTCTTCTTCGTCGGATTTGCAGGTATTTAAAGTGGGAATAAGTTTGTGTTCTAGGCTTCTGTCAAAATGACTGGGAAATATCTCAAACAGCATAATGTTACTCCCAGGCTGTTCTAGGAAAGAAATAGCCGTAAAGGTTCTCTATAGAAGTTGGTGGTAGGAACAATGTTACTGTCAAATGGTTTTTGGGTAACAATGACTTTCTGTGCTTTTAGTTCTGCCTCAACAGGCCAGGGAACTTTATATGATTTAATATAATATATCTGGCATTGTCCCGTTCCAGTTAATTTTTATTCACAAGTGAACACTTAACCGTTCTGGTTATTTAGCCGCTCTACTGGGGTTAGCCGATGGACTTAAACAAAATCTCTTAACACCAGATTTGTTATTGTCATTATTCTTTTATGTTGTTAGGAACATATAACTGGGGATGCCATAAGCCATCTGAACATGACTCTCTATATATATAAAAACCGTTGGACCGCAAGGTCGGACCACCTGTATAAAGAGAATATATAACACAGGTAATTCTACTATAATTATTTCTAACACCCGCGTTTTGTATAAGACAGGTAAACTCACTCTGGTATTTAAATTATTTAGATTTAAAGACTACACGAGTGGCTAGCTAATGTATCGATTTAATTACCACTAGCTATGAACAGATAATTACATAAAATTTACGCAAGATGAAATAGAATTAAAAAAAGGTAATAAACCATTTCGCTCGCCTAGCGTTTAAAATTATGTTACACATCTATTATTTCTGAAAATAACGGATAGTTACATTATTAAATTTGCATCTGGAAAACTTTGTGGTGGGTTGATTTAATAGGTTTAAATTAACACAAAAATCCAGTGAAATAAATGAAGGAACTAAACTCCTGATTCACTCAAGACTCTAATATATTTTTTACCGTAGCACAAAAGAATATAGACTCCAATATAGTAGAAAATCCAAGGGAAACCTTGTTACCTTCAACTATAAGCTAGCACTACTTTAACTCTCTGGCAACGAATAATAAACTGCATTCTTCGGCGATGACAATACATATTAAATGAAATGAGAGGTAATATCTAGATGTTAAGTTTGACACCTTATTTGAAATCAGGAAACTCTTCTCGTTTCGAGGCGCATCTGCCGCTTTAGCCTTCCCCGTTCGTCTTCTTGGTCAGCTAGCGCTTTCCCCGTCTAGTCGGTTTGCATGAACGTGTGAACCGAAGGTGCGAAAAACTGCTTCGTTCTTCTGGAAATACTACAGTCCTTTTGATGCTGGCATCTTCTGTCTCCTCTTGGCAACGCCCTCTTGAAGGGAAGGGTGGCAGAAAAAAGACTAGAAAATGCTTGATGCTCATAGCTCTGGTGGTAGGCAGTAGGTGTGGTTTAAACTCAACTTAAGACAAAGCGATGTCCTGGATGCACGCATGATAACGGTCTACATATTAATGAGCAAACGTGGTGAAAAATCCACTCTGCTATGGTGCATACTAATGAGAAAACGTGGGACCCACGTTGGCGATTAAATTTGCAAGATAAATGAATGAGGGCTCTCATGCTCCTCCAGGTTCTACCATATCATCTAACAATTCAGGGATGCTGAAATTCGTCAGTCACAATCGTACTCTCTTTTGAGACATGAAACCATCTTTTCATGTTTCATTTATGACAATGAAGCTGCCCTGATCGGTAGCTTTTGGATGATTGGTATGCTCGGTTTCCTCCTCTTCTTCCGAAGTCCAGTTTCTACTCAGGAAATCTGCTCCGACGTTCTGTTTTCCCGGAATATATTCCACTTTAAAAGAGTACACGCTTAAAAGCAAAGCCCAGCGCATGATTCTTGCGTTGAACTCCTTATTTGCGCCAAGAAAAGCTAAGGGAGCGTGGTCTGTTTGCACAGTAAAAGATGTCCCTTAAAGAAACTCATGATGACGTCTTATCCCGTCAATCAGTGCCAGACATTCTTTTTCAACTGTGCTGTAGTTACGTTCAGCCGTATTTAATTTTCAACTGCCATACGCAACTGGGAATAACATATTCTGGTCGGTGTCATCTGCTTGCAGCAATGTTGACCCGATACCTTGACCCGACGCGTCGACCAGCAATACAAAAGGTTTCTTGAGGTCAGGTAACCTCAAAATGGGGTATCCGGACAACTGTTCTTTTAAAGTGCTGTATGCTTGTTCGCACTGCGAATCCCAAATAACCTTATCAGGACGTCCTTTTTTGTAAGGTCAGTCAGGGGTGCCATTAGTCCACTGAAATTCCGGATATATTTTTGATAATACGCACATAGTGATAAGAAAGAACGGGTGTCTTTCTTCGTTCGGGGCCTTTTTGCTGCAACTATTTTCTCAACGTTCTTCCCAACAGGCCACATGCAGCCATGAGAAATAGTATGCCCCAGGAAGTCTAGCTTTTCAAAACCGATGAGTCATTTGCTAGGTCTAGCTGTGAGACCAGTTTCCTGTAGTCTCCTGAGGAGTTTAGCAACCGTAGCAATATGTTTGTCATAGGTTTCCGTTGCAATTAGTATGTCATCCATGAAATTATGGATATAGGGACTGTGCAAACGTTCTAAAAGCTTCCTCATCATCCTGGTGAACACTCCTGGTGCGTTGAGCAGTCCGAACGGCATCACATTAAATGTGAATGTCCTTCACTAGTGCTGAAAGCTAACAAAGGTTTAACTTCCTCCTTGACTGGTATTTGGTAATAACCTTTACTCAGGTCAATCTTGGAACAAATTCTTGCCTTGCTAAGCTTGGTGAACAACTCAGAAACAGTCTGGAGAGGTTCAGGCTGGAATTCCGTTACAGCGTTTAGTAACCGGAAATCTATACACAGCCGAACTTCCTTATTGGGCTTCTGCAACAGTACTACACTCGAACTGTAAGGAGATGTAGACTCACAGATAATTTCTATCTGACGCAGCTTGTCTATTTCTCCGCGAAGTGCATCAGCTTTAGCGTACGGAATGGGGTAAACTCTGGTTCGATCCGGGGTCTCGTTAGTTAATTTCATATCAAATTCCATGAGATTTGTTCGACCAGGTACATCCGTTAAGACTGTAGCGTACTGTTTCAGTAGCACCCTGGTTTCTGTCTGTTGTTCTTCTGAGAGATTGTCGCCGAATTTGACATCTTTAAAGGATTCAGTTTGTTGCAATGGGTACTCCATGCAACTATCATCATCTTCCTCGTCTTCCGTTGCTATGGCGACCACCAGGAGATGCTAGGAGGACGGCACTGGTCTTTCCAAATATTTCTTAAGCAGATTTATGTGAAAGACCTTCTCCTTTCCTTTAATGGAGATCTTGTAATTGGTGCGTGAGATCTTTTTAAGGACGGTAAACGGCCCTTGCCATCCGATGCGAAGTTTGTTGTTTCCGGTTGGAAGTAGCAACAAAACTTTCTCCCCTGGTTGGAGTTCTCTCTCTTTTGCAGCTTTATTGTATCTTTTAGCATGTTTTGCGCGTGCTTTCTTAAGGTTGGTTGTAGCTAGATCCCATCCTAGCTGTAGCCTTTCTTTGAGCTCAGATACATATTTGCTTGCAGAGACGACTGTCTCGTCAGCCTTTTGGTCTGTCATGGACCGAAGTAAGGCTTCTAGTGGCCCCTTAATAGGTCTGCCAAATAAAAGTGTGGCTGGCGAGAATCCCGTAGATGCTTGGGAAACCTTTCTGTAAGCGAATAAGGCAGCAGATATATATAGGTCCCAATCTTCCGGTTTCTCTTGAGCCAGCTTACGTAACATCATGGTGAGGCTGCCGTTAAAACGCTCCACGCGCCCATTTCCGGCCGGATGGTAGGGACTTGTGTGGATGTGTTTGGCCCTCAAGATCTTAAAGATCTCCTCCATTAACAGGCTACGGAATTGGGATCCATTATCCGTCAAAACTTGTTGAGGGAATCCCAACCGTGTAAAAATTTGCACGCTTCTGCGACATGCTTGGAATCCGTGCATGTTAGCGGTATAGCTTCGGCCCACATTGTGCAAGTGTCGACTAAGGTCAGGATGAACCTGTTCCTTCTTTTGGTCCTTTCCAGGGGTCCAATGATGTCGACAGCAACCCGTTCGAATGGAGTCCCTACTATTGACATTTGCCCCATAGGTACTGTGGGTGTCCAGTGCTTGGGTGCCACACGTTGGCACTGGGCGCAGGATTTCACGTACCTGATAATCTCAGAGTTCATTCCCGGTCACCATTAGTGGGTTTTTATTCGCTGAATAGTGGCGTTTTGTCCCATATGTCCGCTAAAGGGAAGAGAGTGCCCCATTTCTAAGATCTGGCTTCTGTACTGCGTCAGTACTCGGAGCTGGTTATTCCCTGTATCAGGGTCGCCCGTTCTACGATACAATACGCCATCCTTCGAAAAGATGTCTCCTTGTGTCTGGGGTTCTTAGCCATGGGCAGTTTTCTAAAGCAGGGCTCCAGAGTAGGGTCCTTTTGTTGCGCCTCCTTCAGTTCATTCGGCAACAAATTTTGCGCAGGTTCCCTCTCCTTCTTGGTTTGCCCTCTTGTGGTTACCGCTGCCACAATCGGCTCTTTTGGTCTCCCAACAAACACATATCTACATCCCAGGATAACTGGGTAGATAGGATCATCCATTATGGCCGCTTTAATAACACCTCAGACAAAATCAGAGTGTATTTCTACAAGTGCGATAGGAAGCGTCCTGGGTGCGTCACTCTTAAAAACTCCATTTAGTTTGACGGTGTCCTCTGTCTCCTGACCGGGTTTGACTAGGTGCCTGGCGACAATACAGTCAAAAGATAATACAGTGTCAAAGAGACAAGTAGTTGAGGTACCGTTCAAAATTACAGTTCCTCGCGTTGAGGGTCTGTCCCCTTCAGGTTGAGGATCCTTGACATTGACTCTTCCTTGCGAGGCTGTATGCAAGCATCCGATGTGGTTTGGCCCGGTGTGCTTGCCCTGATCATACGTCCCTGCTGTAGGGGTCTTTCCTTTGCCTTGACCTTGGTGGCCGCGCTGCCATGTAGGCCTGGTGGGTTGATCAGGATTGTTGTTGTTTGGGGGATATCGGGTTTTGTAGAATTTCGATTTTTCTTGGGGAGGTCTCTGGGTATTAGTTTCTTGTTGATTATTGTGCTGGGAGGAATTAGAAGAATAGGATGACTGTTCTAGATTTTGTTTTCGAGATGGCTCATCTGTTGGTTTGCGTTTTGTGCTGGGAAGTTCGGCCATTGCGTTTGAATAGCGTTCCGCCTTATTGAGGATGTCCTCAAGTTTGACTGCGCCCTGCTCAGCCAAAAATCTACGGGTTTCGTTCGACAAAGTGGATTTTATCTGTTCCACAAGAACAAGTTCAAGAATTCCCTCAAATGTAAGAGGTAATTCTGCTAATTCAAGGCACTTTCATCAAATAGCCCGTTAAACGTGAAGAGAACTGGGGAAATGTTTCCGTGGTCTCCTTTCGTCTGTTTCTGAACATTTGCAGAAATCTGCGAGCGGTCATCTCAAAACGCTCTAGCAAGGCCTTCTTTAGTATGTCGTAATCATGTTGGTTGCTTCCCAGCTTTGTATACACGTCATACGCATGCCCTTTTTGTGCCGTTGAGAGTTTAAGGCACCACCGGGAACTCTCTAACCCATACAGATTTGCCATCCTCTCGAGGCACATCTCCAATCCAACCTGCAAGTCTGGAAGGAAGAACTGGAGAAGAGAGGGATGGTCATAAGTAGCTCTAAAACAAAATCCATGGTTATATCACGAGAAGAAAGAAGACAGCAGATTAAGCTGGGAGAACAGGTCCTGGAGCAGGTCGACTACTTAAAATATCTCGGAGCTATTATAGACCGAAAGGGAGGCATCAAAGAAGAGTTGGCCACTCGAAAAGCAGCAGCTGGGAGACTTTTTCAGGCCATAAATCGAGGATTCCTCAGCAAGAGAGAGGTTGGTAAGAAAACGAAGATGGCTGTATACCGCTCCACCTATGTCCCAGTCTTGACATATGGATGCGAGTCATGGGCAATGACTGCAACCCACAAAAGCCAGATCCAAACATCAGAAATGAGGTATCTGAGGAAGGTGGTTGAGGTAACAAGAAGAGACATGGTCCGCAACCAGATGATACGTCAAGGCCTAAAATGCCACCCTCTGCAGACCCATGTAGAACAGTCACAACTAAGGTGGTTTGGCCATGTCTGCAGAATGGGAGAAGATCGGCTACCACGACAAGCATGGGAAACAAAGAGCCAGGGATCCAGACCCCCAGGACGACCCAGAGTCCGCTGGGAGGACAACATTAGACAATCTTTGAAGGACCGAGGACTAGAATGGAACCAGGCCAGGAGGAAGACAGCCGATAGGATAGTCTGGCGCTCTCTCTTCCAAACCTCTACACCTCACGGTGGAACGGGAACGACTAAGTAAGTAAGTACGAATTAAAGACTACACGAGTGACTAGCTAATGTATCGATTTAATTACCACTTGCTATGAACAGTTAATTACATAAAATTTACGCAAGATGAAATAGAATTTAAAAAGGTAATAAACCATTTCGCTCGCCTAGCGTTTAAAATTATGTTACACATCTATTATTTCTGGAAATAACGGATAGTTACATTATTAAATTTGCATCTGGAAAACTTTGTGGTGGGTTGATTTAATAGGTTTAAATTAACACAAAAATCCAGTGAAATAAATGAAGGAAATAAACTCCTGAATCACTCAAGACTCTAATATATTTTTTACCGTAACACAAAAGAATATTGACTCCAATATAGTAGAAAATCCAAGGGAAAACTTGTTAGCTTCTACTATAAACTAGTACTACTTTAGCTCTCTGGCAACGAATAATAAACTGCATTCTTCGGCGATGTCAATATATATTAAATGAAATGAGAGGTAATATCTAGATGTTAAGTTTGACACCTTATTTGAAATCAGGAAACTCTTCTCGTTTCGAGGCGCATCTGCCGCTTTAGCCTTCCCCGTTCGTCTTCTTGGTCAGCTAGCGCTTTCCCCGTCTAGTCGGTTTGCATGAACGTGTGAACCGAAGGTGCGAAAAACTGCTTCGTTCTTCTGGGACTGCTACAGTCCTTTGATGCTGGCATCTTCTGTCTCCTCTTGGCAACGCCCTCTTGAAGGGGTGGAAGAAAAAAAACTAGAAAATGCTTGATGCTCATAGCTCTAGAGATAGGCAGTAGGTGTGGTTTAAACTCAACTTAAGACAAAGCGATGTCCTGGATGCACGCATGATAACGGTCTACATATTAATGAGCAAACGTGGTGAAAAATCCACTCTGCTATTGTGACGGTGTGGCCAGAAAGACGGCGTAATTGTTGTCGATCTAGTCTACGGTGTGAATTAGTGCTCATGTTGGCATTCTCACCCGGTAATGGGCAATTTAAACGAAACACACCTTTGCCATCCGCGAAGAAGATAGACGTGTGAGAAATGGGAGACAGACCTCAGTTATTAGACATCCTGGCGCTGTATGACACCAGAAGAAAACACCTTTTCAGCACGAAACCGTAAGAAGTGTGAGTAGGGCAACGAATATCGTGGGATGTAACAGCCCATTAGTGGGCGGACCTTGAGTTGTGTCGATTAGGAAGATACACTTGACTAAGATGTGATCTCATGTCATCCATACTGAGCATAGGACTCCTGATTTGCTCCATAGAGGAATGGGTGGAGCTTTCCCTGACATTTTGACGTAGCTATCATGTGGTACAGGGTTGGGGATATGTAGATTTAAACTGAAACAGTAAGAGGCTTTAGTCAGCGAGCTGAGAAGTAGCCAGATCGTCTTACATGTGCGGTATGCATCCTCGATACGATACACCAGTGAGGTAGAGGTTTTGATACGCATATGTTGCGTCTGTGCTAAGAGAACTGACGACATAGAGAGAGTCCAGCAGTCTGTGCTGGGTTATTATATGGTGTTACGTAGAGAATACCTACATAGCTTGGTTAAATGGTGTTGTATAGGAATTACCTTCAAAAAGTAAACTTGTGGACAACATTGTTTTCTGTATGATTCATGTGCTACCTGATTGGGTTTCATTAATAAAAGTGGGACCCCTGTCATCAAGAGAGTTTTTCTGTGACTGCGGAACGTGTGTGAAAGTAGGCCAGAGAGAGTGACGACAACATCACACGCAAATCCTTATTCTTATTCACACATCGTCTTCGCACTGTCACAAATGGCGTCGTCGGCAGGATACTGACAGACAGTGTAGTATAGAGTCATGCGCGGAATGTTCAATGCTGCAGGAGAGCACTACAACCAGTGAGCACAAAGGATAACTGAGCTAAACCTTGCAAGAGTATTACAACACCCAGCACAGACGGAGCAGCACATCTGCCCACTACATCTCCCCAGTGAAGATTCGCACCACCATAGGCCCAGCAAAGAATCGCACCACTGCATGAAGAATCGAAGCACCATAGGCCAGGTGAAGAGTCGCACCAACGTAGGCCAGGCGAAGAGTTGTACCAACGCAGGCCCAGAGAAGAATCATACCACCGTACATCCATTGAATATCTTATCAAGCCAGGGACCAGCCGTTTGCAGTTATATCAATTTTCCTGCAATAGTATCCTTGCTAATGATACTCCATCACAACAAACAGGAACACTATTGCTACGCCAGTGTTATTATGCCAAACCAGTGGCCGACCTACCACGATTGACATTCAGCCAGGGACTCAGTTGTATCACCAGGCAACACCTGAAACTGCTACAGGCCACAACAGCGAAGAGTAGACAAGAGCAAGCAAAAAAGAAAATAAGAGACACTTTCTATTATTTATTGTAATATTATAAGTGTTTTCTTTCCATTTGTTTTTGCATTGTATTGTACTAGGTTAGGGTAGAGCAGTGATGTCAACTCAGTCCGCAGACGCAACATGCCGGTCAGAGCCTGGGAGCACATCGACAGCTGGAGGTGGCTCCCGTGAAGAAATCCTCACACCAGGAAAGAACCAGAGCGATGAGCATGTGAGTGTGATATACGTGATGGTGCCGGAGGTAAGAAGATTTGGTGAAAAGCCAGGCCACACTTGGCAAGAGTTTGTGAAGGAGGTAAACGCTGCATGGAAGGTAGGGCCCTTAATTGTAGAAGATAAGTTAAACATTGTGTGGAATAATGTTACACCAGTGGTCTCTAGGGAACTACGGAAACGTGGTGGAGCCAAGGCCAGCCCTGAGAAGTTGCTCGAAATTGTTGAAGAAGCCTACAGCGAGTGACGACTAGTCAATGAGATGACCAGGGATTTCTTTGCCATGAGTCAGGGGCCTGTATTATCAGTAATGGAATTCTCTCCCATGTTGCATGAATTATTTCTGAGATTGAATGCAACGCGCGCGAAGAAAGGCTTGGCTCCCGCAGACCAATCCACGCTCAGGGATCATTTTATTGCCCAGCTTAGTAATGATCTGAGCAGGGCATTTGTGAAGGAACATGTGCTAAAGAATCCTGATGTCTCATTTAGGGAAGTTAGGGACTATGCCCTTTTCTGGGAAGGCAAAAGGCATGATGCACCAGTGCAGGTAGCCAGTGTGGAAGCTCACAATGAAGAGGAGGCACTCAAAGCTGAAGTAGCTAGTCTAAAGTCCGATATAGCACAGCTAGCACAGAGTATGGCGCCAGCACAAAAGGAGACGCGAAGAAAAAGAAAACAGTGCCAGCCGCGTGAAAACCTAGAGCAGAACCAAGGTTTGGATCAACTGGAACCAAAACTAGACACTCCTGCAGGAGAGAGTCATGCAGGTGATAGTGAACGCAATGATTTAGAGGTAAGTAAAAACACAGATACACCAAAAAGACGGCAAGGATTTTGCAAGTGGTATAATGTCGACAAAGGATGGGGATTTGTTACACCGGATGATGGAGGTGTTGATGTATTTGTTCATCAGACTAAAATTTTCAGAAAGGGATTCCGCAGTCTGGACAGAAATGAGAGAATAGAATTTGACAACAAACCATCTGTTCAGGGCATTGAAGCAGTCTTTGTATGCGGCATTGGCGGCCAGGAATGTAAGGGTAGCAGGAGGCGACCCATGGCACAGAGGAAGCCTAGAAAAATAAGATGCTACAACTGTGGAGATTTTTCAGAACACATGGCAGCCAAGTGCCCTCGGGGCCCGCTTACGAAGCGATGTTTTCAGTGTAAGTCCCCAGAGCACTTGATATCGGTTTGTCCCGCAAAGAGCGCCTTCTCTAAACGTACCGACACATCTAGGTTGCCTTCAGGGTGCAGGCCAAGAGATGGCCGTGACAACTGTTACCCTAAGGGCGCCAAGAAAAGCGGCCAACGTTCAGAAGAGGAAACTCGTCTTAAACAGATAGGAGGGAATACACGCCGCCACTCCGGAGAGAACACTATTCTAAATCAGATAGGGGGGAATGAACGCCGACATCGACGGAACACAAATGTGAAACAAGTTGGAAGCAATCCCCCGCCAAGGCGGACAACTGCAGGCACTAACTCGCTGAACTCTCAACCAAGTAGCAACGCTGTACGAGCGGACAATTCTCCCAGACCACGACAAGCAAAGAGACATAAACTTAGAACTGATAATGGAGCAGAGTAGGTTTGTGGGGACCACAAAAGATTTAGGGGCGGAACATGTGACGGTGTGGCCAGAAATACGGCGTAATTGTTGTCGATCTAGTCTACGGTGTGAATTTGTGCTCATGTTGGCATTCTCACCCGGTAATGGGCAATTTAAACGAAACACACCTTTGCCATCCGCGAAGAAGATAGACGTGTGAGAAATGGGAGACAGACCTCGGTTATTAGACATCCTGGCGCTGTATGACACCAGAAGAAAACACCTTTTCAGCACGAAACCGTAAGAAGTGTGAGTAGGGCCACGAATATCGTGGGATGTAACAGCCCATTAGTGGGCGGACCTTGAGTTGTGTTGATTAGGAAGATACACTTGACTAAGATGTGATCTCATGTCATCCATACTGAGCATAGGACTCCTGATTTGCTCCATAGAGGAATGGGTGAAGCTTTCCCTGACATTTTGACGTAGCTATCATGTGGTACAGGGTTGGGGATATGTAGATTTAAACTGAAACAGTAAGAGGCTTCAGTCAGCGAGCTGAGAAGTAGCCAGATCGTCTTACATGTGCGGTATGCATCCTCGATACGATACACCAGTGAGGTAGAGGTTTTGATACGCATATGTTGCGTCTGTGCTAAGAGAACTGACGACATAGAGAGTCCAGCAGTCTGTGCTGGGTTATTATATGGTGTTACGAAGAGAATACCTACATAGCTTGGTTAAATGGTGTTGTAAAGGAATTACCTTCAAAAAGTAAACTTGTGGACAACATTGTTTTCTGCATGATTCATGTGCTACCTGATTGGGTTTCATTAACAAAAGTGGGACCCCTGTCATCAAGAGAGTTTTTCTGTGACTGCGGAACGTGTGTGAAAGTAGGCCAGAGAGAGTGACGACAACATAACACGCAAATCCTTATTCTTCTTCACACATCATCTTCGCACTGTCACACTATGGTGCATACTAATGAGCAAACGTGGGACCCACGTTGGTGATTAAATTTGCAACATAAATGAATGAGGGCTCTCATGCTCCTCCAGGTTCTACCATATCATCTAACAATTCAGAGACGCTGAAATTTGTCTGTCACAATGTTTTTCTTGCTAAGTGGTTATATTTGAGGGTGGCAAACCTCAACATATGAAAATAGCAAGTTCATAAGCCACGACAGCAAGCGTTGGTGACTGCTTCTTGCTAGTCGTGCGGAAAACCGACAGCAGAGGTGACCCCAGACTCCGACTGCAGCAGTGATGGTTGATGATTACATCACATGTACCTCAAGTGTATCATATCATTTTGTGAGATATATGTACCTTGTTAATTGTAATTCAGGAAAATCATTGATTTCGCGCTGTCTAAGCACATATTTTTCCATTTTAATACCCAGAAGAATATTGATGATTTTTAATCATCTTTCCCGAGATACGCTGTGTATACTCAAAAATGAATTTAATTATTCAGAGAGACTAAAATTGGTGGGTGGACTGCGAGACAGTCGGCTTGTTAATTTGCAGCCCACAAATGTACTTAGCAGAGGCATTTGTTCTTTCTATTTTGTCTAAAAGCTCGTGGAACGAAATTAGCAGACTATTCGTGGAACGAAGCTATCAGACTGTTCGTAGAACAAAGCTTTCAGACTGTGAAGTGTCATCATCACAGAAGAGCTGACGAAACCACGGCTGCAGGATTCACTTATACCAGCTAAGTGCTTGTCAAAGGCACCATCAAACGGACATTAAATTGTAATTTTAAATTTAAATCCTCAAACCAATTCTCAAATGACGAGAAATTTTATTTAACTCTAAAATTCACCATCATTGCATCACTTTTTTAACTTGTTAAAACTAATTGATTATTAAATGTGTTGCATGTTATTTTAAAATAATTAATCATAGTTGATTCAGTTATTATAAGTATGAAAGCAAACGTATGAGCAATACTCTTTTAATATGCATACATACATTTAGAGATATATTTACATCAACAGAGCTACTTCTTGTAAAAGGGAATTTCGCTGCATTTACACCATCGGGGGGCTTGAACGGGCTAAAAACCATTTCTTAATTCTTCACAAAAGGAGGCGGATCAGATATAAAAGTTAACAATGGCCGTGCCTATGCCGCATTGTTCTTGACTTCAGAATTTTCTTGTGAATTGTCCCTCGGGATAGAAGCGTCTTTACCCTTCTATCTAAAACTCTGCCAAGAGTAATCTTGTGCGAAGGTAGACACATTTGACGACCCATTTTAGATACGATTGTATTTTGGCCACTGGTGAACCACTACTGCAAATTAGGGGAGGGAATCCGTGACAAAATGTATGCTGTTATATAGGGTGATCGAAAAGTCTCTCCGCAGTGGGTTCAGTGCTTGAATACTATGAATCAAGGGAAACAATCCAAATGATAAAATTATTATTAAAAGGTCGTAATTTACAACTCTACATTTCTTTATTTTACATAGCAATTTAAATTATTTAAACAGACACTAATGCTTTATGTGAAAATATAAAAAAATACTACTTTTATATAGTAGTAAAGTAAATCTAATTAAAGTCAATTAAAATAATACTGTTTACTGCATCATAAAATGTTACATCCATATTTTTAAAGCACTGAACCCACCGTGGAGAGACTTCTTGATCACCTTAAGAATTTGAATTAATGCTTAAAGTAACATGTTAGAATGAAAGGATACAGTTTGCAAGAAGAGAGAGAGAGAGAGAGAGAGAGAGAGAGAGAGAGAGAGAGAGAGAGAGAGAGAGAGAGAGAGAGAGAGAGAGGGAGGGGAGAGAGCGAGAGAGAGAGAGAGAGACTAAAGAAGGGCAGAATGTTAGACGAGTCTGCGTGCTCAATTCTTAACCCTTTAAAAATAAAGTTCTTTCGTTCGTCCATTCCTTCCAATTCGGTTGACCTTTGCAATCACCCCAAATGCGGGTGACTCGACTGCGTAATTTTTTTCGTAGGGTATCCCCTACTATCCCCTGACTAGTTAATTAACATGAGTGGTCACAATTGAAATTTATCGGAGTGTGCACATTGATGAATTGTTAGCTTCCTTCTATATAGTTACTACTGCATGTTATTTTGTCAGTTCTACATTACTCTTTTCCCTCTTTGTATACTTCTTTTTCTTCCACATTCGTCCTGACAAGGACGTTGGTTGCGTTGTGTCGCTGTTTACAGCGACGCTGCGATATTTGCGCCTTTTGGCAAGACACATCCGACTTCTCCACAGCATTTTTTGGGACCGGATTTGCCTTCCCACTTCGATTACTACTCTCTCGGCCAGACTGCAGTGATGCAGCCTGTTTCCACGACCACCACTTGGAGGTGGAGTAGGGTCTTGGTCAGCTATGGGTCGCTTACTGCATTCGTCTCTTTTGCTGTGTCTTCGGACCCACCTCTATGTATACGATACCATAATGAAATTATATATTTTCTAATATATAGGAATCGTCATGACTGACTATAATTATTATTTGAAATCAAATACTGATGACAAATTAAAGACACTAATAGAGCTATACCTGGAAATAAGAAAAGACAAATATATATATATATATATATATATATATATATATATATATATATATATATATATATATATATATATATATATATATATATATATATATGCAGGGTGATCGAGAAGTCCCTCCGCAGTGGGTTCAGTGCTTTTAATAATAAGAATGTCCTCCACCCGTGAGAAATAATGCGCATGCATTATCATGCGCGTGAGCGGATGCACAAAACAACGACCGTTCAATCACTTCGGAGAGTCTTGCTATAAAGTAAATCTTATTAAAGTCAATTAAAATAATAGTGTTTACTGTTCATAACATATTACATTCAAATTAATAAAGCACTGAACCCTTGCAGAGAGACTTCTCGATCACCCTGCATATATATATATATATATATATATATATATATATATATATATATATATATATATATATATATATATATATATATATATATATATATATATATATATATATATATATATATATATATATATATATATATATATATATATATATACTGAAGCACATCAAAAACGCACAACTATTATATATACTGATGCCGAGAAGCTGGAAAAAAAGTGTGGGAATGGATTTTCCCCGTGTTTGTCATGAGGTAGAGAGCGAATGGCTGCTGGAATGGAACGTGCATGATTCAACCCACGGGTTTGTGTACAGCAGACTACATGAAAACAATGAAAGTTACACGTGCAACACGATTCCCAACAGCTATGACCCTGAAAATGTGTACGCGTTGTGGCAGTATACTCGGCATAAAAAGGCCGTTGAGACAAAACACCCAGTACATGTGCTTGAAATGAAACGACTATCTGAAAACGACCGCCAACGACCCATTGGTATGTTGGAGACCGAAATGAGCTCGCGGGCCATTGCCAGAAGGATGATTTGCCACCACAGCACTATTGTACGTCTCAATGAAGGTTACGGAACCACTGGCAGTGCCCGGGATAGACTTCGGAGTGGCCAGCCACGAGTTACTACCCCTGCGCAAGATCGTCATATTGTGCTGAGTCACCTAAGGAATCGTTCTCTCCCGGCAAGTCAAACAGCAAGAGCAATAGTCGGTAGACGTGGGCAAGTCTCTCGAATGACAGTCATACGACGACTCAGAGATACAGGCCTTACTGCAAGACGACCTTATGTTGGGCCAAACTTGACTCATAGACATCGTCAGCAGATTCCTGCAATGGGCAGAGCATCATGTCAGATGGACTAGACTGCAGTGGAATGCTATCCTATTCACAGACGAGAGCAGATTCAACATATCCTTTGCTGTTGACGTATGCGGATTTGGCGACGGTGTGGAAAGCGCTTTGCAGATTGCTGTGTTCGTCAGCACAACAGATTTGGAGGTGACAGTATTCACATTTGGGGAGGATTCAGTTTTCACCATCGCTTGCCTCTTCACGTCTTCCGTGGAAATGTTAATGCTGTGACATATCAAGATGAGGTTCTGGACCGCATTGGTTGCTCCTGCGTTCACAATATATCCAGACTTGCAGCTTCTCCAGCAGGATAACGCACGTGCGCACACCGCATGCATTACGCAGCAATATCTACAGCAGCAGAACATTGTGACGATTGATTAGCCTGCCCTAGCACCAGACATGTCCCCTATAGAACATCTGTGGGACGAGCTTGGACGCAGTGTCTACAGGCAAGGTTCTCCAGCTAATCTGCAACAGCTCGAAGCTGCTCTTACACGTGAATGGGACTTGATTCCCCGGAATTTCCTTCAGAGACTTGTGCGTTCCATGCGGAGCCGCTGCCAAGCTTGTTTGCAAGCACACGTTGGACATACCAGACACTGAGGATAGTGTGAATTAATTTTTTATTGGTTGCATTTTTGGTTTTCTCCCTTGCCTGCACAGAATGCAATGAATTTCATAACAATCAGATGTACAAATTAATGACCAGCAAGGATTCATAAGAAAATGAATAAAGATTCCAAATATGTAAACTTGTAAACACTTATATTTACATTTCACACTCTGTTCCTGGATTATACAGGTGGTGCGTTTTTAATGTGCTTCAGTATATTCCCAGTACTGGGAACCGAACCCGGTACCTTTAGAATTAGAGACGGACGCCATATCTCTTAGCCTCTCCGACCTCCCTTTTCTTGACAATGAAGATGAAGAAATCAATGTGCGTAATGTTTTATTTGCTTACAAGCCTGTGAGTGACTCATCAAACAAAAGTCTCTGGCTGACATTTTCCGTGATGAACTTGTGAAGCTAGAAACGTGGCCATTGGTATTTAATAGATTAAAATTATGCATAGGGTGTCCCTATAGTCCTTGTGCAACTTAAAATAAACTTTAATAACTTTGAATGTACATATGACAGAAGCCTACTGTAATCAGAAAATAAATACAGATTTTATGCTTTTAACAAAATGTTAATGTTATCAATTTTGCCTTAATTTTTTAGATCTTGTACCCAGGGCGGATTACGCCAAAAAGAGCCTTTAGGCTTTTTGGTGTTTCCCCCCTCTCTCCCCCCCCCCACCCCTTTTCATCTTTCTTTCACCTAATAGGCAATAATTTTGATATTTTTTTTCAAACCCCTTAGCATGGTGGTGGTCCATAACAGTATAATTAATAGACTGGAATGTTAGCATTGCTTACTTCTTTTATTAATAATTATTTTTTATTAATTTTATTAGTATAGCAAACAGTTCATGCGCGGTTATCATTTTTGCAGGGGTGCATAATGTCTTTTAAGCAATTTTTGTTTTTACTGTCTTTTCAAAACGTTATGAATGCAACTGCAAAGTGCAACATTTTCTTTTTGTACATTAATCTATACATTTAACAATTTCTTTAAACTTATGCACGGGCCCCAAAGAACTTCGGGCCCCTAGGTTTCAGCCTAC
Source organism: Oreohelix idahoensis (assembly GCA_024509875.1). Lineage (NCBI taxonomy): Eukaryota > Metazoa > Mollusca > Gastropoda > Stylommatophora > Oreohelicidae > Oreohelix > Oreohelix idahoensis. The sequence continues at coordinate 194,728 of JAMPIV010012774.1, forward strand.
TTAGCCTGATAGATAATCCTGCCATGCATGTACGTAACTGAAAATGGCGGCAGTAAAAGAAAAGTGTAATTGGTTGTCTTCGAAAATCGGAGTGATACGTCACGGAAAATGGCAGATACTGAAGCCAAAATATTTGAACTGTACTGTGTTTTAAATCGATAAATTTTGTTTTTAAATGTCGTTTACATTGTGCTTTTATCACGTGTACATCTATTGTTATTACAGTTCAAAGTTGCACAAAGACTTTAGGGACATCCTGCAATTTTAATGCGTAAATAAAGTAACGAAAAAAAAAAATCACGCTAATCATCTATTATGTTATAGTTTCATTCGTCAATAATATTTACTTGTGTTGAATATCCTATATCTTCTTCTTCTTCTTCGTTCGCCCTCAGACTTTTACATGAATGACTAATAAACGTTGTAGTCAGCTCAAGGCTCCTGGACATCTACAAACAGTTTTTCGTTGAGAGAAGTGGGTTGTTGCCATATGCCACTCCGTTCATTGCTGTAAGTTCGGCAGGACTGGAGCAGATGTTCGGCTGTCATGGAGCTGGTGCCACAGGAGTAGAGATCTGGTGGACCAATCTTGTCCTTGTCATATAGATGGTACGTCAACCTATTGTGACCAGTACATAAGAGGAAAATGATGACCTGGTCCTGCCTAGATAGATGGCGATAGGCATAATCTTTTGTGACGTTGTTTTCAAAATTTGGCCCTAAAGTGGAGCAACCAGTCCCCTTAACTTCTACTTGATTGTAGGCACGCCCATTTTTCATCCTTTTTTTCTAGTTTTTGGTCGCTGATAGCATGTTACTTTGATCTGACAAGTTAACTTTCCTTTGCTCCCGCGAAAGTGGCCAGCGGAGATGAAAGGTCTTTTAATGCTGGTAAGAGCGACTTTGTGACGCGTCCGAGACGCTTATGTTGTTGGTTGGCGGAAACTGCCCCATGTCTTTGAGTCTAAGGAAAGTCTGGGGACCTCGCAGCTTAAGAGCAGTTGCTCTGTTATGCAATCCTTCTTGTAGTGCGACGCCAGTAGAAATCCTCCGGGAATCGTTACGTCGTTTTCCGTCCAGGTGTTTTAGCTACCTGCGGCTCGATTTCCAATATACATTGAGTCCCCCTCTCTCTCTAAATACTTTTAGTCCCTTGAACTTCTGTCGTGAGCTGGTAGAGATCTTTGTGGAGTTTGCCAGCTACTTTTAGTGTGGGAATTTCTTCACAATCTCGGTAAGATTTATTAAGTAACTTGGTAGTTGTTTTTTTTTTCTCCTTGGGTTTTGGATTTAGACGGAGGTAATTCATTTGTAGTGGGTTCTAGCATTTTTAAGACTCGGCCATTACTCAACAAGCACTAAGAAGCTATAGTTAGTTTTTTTTAAAGAAAATTATGTTTGTATGATACTTACGTTTGTTGTTGCTAAGCCCAATTGTGAATAGACCTTAAGATGAGTCAGGTCAGTGATAAAAGAATGATTTTCCCCCTCGAAGTGTAACTATATAACTGATTGTTATGTGGAGAGAATTCTTGTTAACACAGAGTGTAACCATAAGCGATTTTCTTTTTATCTGGCCTCCGCGGTGGATGCTTATATTTTTTTTCCACAACATGTAACTTTGACTTATTTGATTACTTGTCTACTGTACGGATACTTTTAATTCATTTGGAGATTTACCTAGAGTAGCCTAAAATATTGTCAAATAGAGTACATGTAAATATGATGGTATTAATTGTGTCGCAGCCCAGTGAGATAATCTTAGACGGTGTGACGAAATGTCTGTCCCTGTCCTTTTGTGTGATATCTCACACCTCTAGCCCTACGGCAGTATCATTTCTTCTTCATTTTTCTCTCCTATCGCTTTTATTTGGCATTTCATTTTGCCCTTTCGTACATTTTAACCCTTTATTCTGGACATAGCATGGGAAAGTCTCTAACACGCCACACCCCTATGGCAGTATTTGCTACGGGAGTAATTCTTATCTTATTGTGTCGCATTCACGCTTCACGAAGACGTGTTACGCCATGTTATTAGACAGTCAGCGACAATATTTTATCGCATAATCTGTCTGACCATCTTTTCAAGCGACGGTACTTGTTTATCTAAGTATGTGTTGGGCAGAAGGGCTGAATAGAACCAGATTTATTTCTGGCGAAACACAGATAACTAGCGACCATCCTTGATTCAATACGCTAGAAAAACACGGTCACTGTTATGATGGACAAAGGTGTGTTTAGACGGTTGTACACAAGGGCATCAGACATAATATTACCATATATGGGAGACATGACCTTTGCAAAATTTTCCCATGTCGGAAATATTTTGAAAGTACCACACCCGACCTGTTTAAATATGATTGGAGCGTTTATTTAACTACATAAAAAAATAACGCTTGGGAGGTTAGGAATTTAGTCTGCCCATTTCGCAGTTTTATTTCACTGTGAATTTCACGCTCTCCAAGACACTATCAGACCTGCCAGAGTGAAGACTAGATTCAGTATTCCTTTCGTTAAACGGTCCTTTTATGGAGAACCAAATAAGACTTGCAAAGCGCAGGAAATTTCATTTTAATAAGGTACACCAGGACGAGGACACTGAAGAAACACACGAAGTCAGAGAGAGAATCTATTGTAAAATTAAAGACATCCCAGACGCGTGTAAGAGAACGATTCGTCTCTTTTATTTATCCGAGCAACAATTCTGTAGCCAGGATTGGCGTAAGTTGTGATTTACATTTCATATTTCATATTTTATTCTAACATGTGAACTAACATACATTTGTATATATTATCATGTGAAGTTTAATGTGTGAAACTCGCTATTGGATATCAAAGTCACTTGAGGCTGACAACCTCAGTATCTAGAATGATGATTCATAAACCACGACTGTACGGACTGGTGATTGCTTAATTGATAGTTTCGTAAAGAGAACTAAAACGCATAAAGTACTTCCAGGTTCCCTATGGAGCTGGCAGGGATAGATGAAAGAAATGATGTAAATTCTAAGAATAATACAGTTTCAAAGCTTCTCACTCAGTGTAAATGTGAACGAAAAAAACATATTCATGTTAAAATTAATGGAAGTTTCAAACTTTCCAATCAGTGTAAAAGATAGTCAATTTATATTGTGAACACTTTTCAAACAGTGGAGATATAAATGTAAAACATATTATACCTGTACGTTTAACCTTTTCATTTAAATGTAGTGTAACGCTAAAGCTATTTAGTTTAAATGTAAAGAAAGTTTTATCCCTGTGACGACACGTCTGTACGTGTCCTTTTGTGTGATCTCTCACCCCTTCAGCCCTCCGGTAGTATCCTTTCTTTTTCTTCATTTTTTTTTCACTCATCGCTTTTATTTGGCATAAATCGTTCTTTTTCATTCGTTATTTCTACTATTTTGCTCTATGCTGGGCATAGCATGGTGAATTATCTAACACGCCACTCCCCTTTGGCAGTATTTGCTTTGGGAGTAATGCGTATCTTATTGTTTTACACTCCACTCCCAGACTGTTGTTACGATTCGCCAGGTTTGGTGACTGTGAGGAGTTACTGTATTTTTTATTTTCCACTCGCCCCATTTGTTCTTTTCCTTCAATTTTTTGGGGGTTCTTTAAATTATTATTTGGAGTTGTGGCGTGAGGTTTTTATTTGGCTCTTGGATCAGTACAGTACTGACAATTACAGAAATAGAATTTCTAAAGAAAATGGTGAAGTCCCAGTGTCTAAGAGAACTACTGGTATCACAAATTAGTTACGGCTGTGAATGATCTGATCTCGAAAAATTAGTGGAGAGGAGACAGACATAAATTGCCACCCCTGCTGTGTAACTAACTGTGATATTAAAACAAGGAAACATATTTTACTTAACAATTATAAAATTGACAAGTCGTTCAAATGCAATTTCCTTATTATTTATTTAGTATTTACACTATCTACTCTTGTGCTGAGGGATGGATGTTGAAAAATGGAATGCAATGGATTTGTAAGTTTACATATGATTTACAAATATTTATATTTATATAGATACAGTATAAGTATATATATATATATATATATATATATATATATATATATATATATATATATATATATATATATATATATATATATATATATATTACAACAATTTTTCCAATTATAGGAAAACAAATAATTATATCCGCTGTGCTGTTACTCAATTATAGTACATCTATCAGCTGTGCTGTTAATTAAATATATAAACCTTATCAGCTATGCTGTTTGTCTCTTACTATGCTAATTCACGTTTTCTTCATAGACTTAAATGCTCACAATTGCCGACGGAAATGGTACTACTGTGTACTCATCTCTCAAAAACGTTCTGTTCTTCTTAGTTTGGTTCACACAACACCCGCTGATGATCGTTTCGTTAGCCCACCCAAGACTGAGGGGGACTAAAGATGTAGCTCAGGTACAATCTCTGTGCTCCTGCGAAGTTCCAGGCAGCTGGATTGATTGGACATACGACCTCAGGTTTGATGACACGAATAAAACCTGTAACAAGTAAAAATAGGGGCTAATTTCTGTCATCAAGCCCACCTATTTCTAGTGATATATGAGATGAGCGTGTCTCAGGTGTCTGCATATAGGATGAATGACAACATGGCTCAGTATGAGTTAGCAATAGCGAGACAAGACAGGTGTCTACTTGCAAAACATTCTTTCTGATAAATTAATACACGGATACATTCAATAATATAAATTCAATACATGAATACATCCAATAATATAAATTCAATACATAAATACATCCAATAATATAAATTCAATACATGAATACATCCCATAATATAAATTCAATACATGAATACATCCAATATTATGTACACCTAGGTGTGATACAACCATTTCCTTCCCCCTATAATATACCAGGCCCTCTCTGACAAGTGCTATACTGGCTGGTAACATATATCCTAACAATATTGTTGTGTTCCGATGATAGGAGTTATATGAGACGAGGACTGATTGGTTATATTTCAGGTTGGAGTTAGATGAGACAATAGATTGGTTATATGAGACAATAGATTGATGAGTCCTAACAAGGACTGTTTTGGTTATATTTCAGGTTGGAGTTAGATGAGACAATAGGTTGATGAGTCCTAACAAGGCCTGTTTTGGTTATATTTCAGGTTGGAGTTAAATGAGACAATAGATTGATGAGTCCTAACAAGGACTGTTTTGGTTATATTTCAGGTTGGAGTATCGTCTTCAGCAATCATACAAGGAAAGACAATCATTATCCCTAATTCCCCAAGATGCAATCAGTAACCTGATACATTCATAGTGAACCAAAATATATTAAATATATACACGTGTAGGTAGTATAAATGACACACAACAAATACCAACATTATATACCTGCTGTAGGCCTATTTTCCTACAAGTATAATTATGCTTACCCTCTAAGATTTAAACAGGCCAGGTTTTGACTCGACTAGTGACGCAGTCTGCCAGGTCAATGCACACAGGTAAGCAATAAATGTAGGTTGACAGCTTCTCTTTCTCAGTCGGTCGTCTATCTGGCTCCGTTGTGGTGTTGTGTGATTATGCATAAAATCCGCCCGTATATATATAGGTAGATGTGGGAACTTTTACTGCTAAAGGAACGCTTTTGGTTGGTTCTCGGCATGGTAAGCTGATTAACTAAATGCGGTTTAGTACCATGCTCCGTACCATCATTGACCGAGACGAGTCCCAGAAAAACAGGGCTTATGGCTAATTTTATTCTGCTTTTCCGCCATATTGGGTTACAAGATGGCCCCAACCGAGTTCTGAAAAACATGGGTTAAGCCTAATTTTATTCTGTCTCAGAGACCGGTGAACGGTGCTCGTTGATTGGCAGGGCAAATTTGTATCTCGACATAATGATTAAACTAAGAAGTGGGTTTACACACACTCGTTTCACGACAGGAGTTCGTGTTCATATTGATTAACTCTGGGTAAATTTTTTTCTTGGATGTTAGGATAAAATCGGACCACTTTCACCTTCCCCTTTTTAATTGTAGGGATGGGGGAAACACGACCCAGGTACGCAGAACCAAGGATATTATTCCGGTGGACAGCAGGTTAGAAGATTACTTAATGTTACGTAGTATTTCTGCGCGTGAGCATAAAATAATTTTGCGCGTTTTGCTTAGTAAACACGAGGCATAGGTTAGTATAGGATACGATTGGGTGTTTAGATTTAATTTATGTGCACAAATTTAATAGGTCATAAGGTCGGCCGAAAGCGGTTTCAGATAGATAAACGTGACGCGATGACACACAGCGTCGGTTGTTGCATCAGCTATTTCTATTATAAATAACAGTACCCAAGTCTTTAGCGCGTGAGTCCCAAGAAATTTTCTGCCGTGAATAACGCCGCATCGTCTGCTCAGCTAGAGAAATTCGGTATTGGGTATGTTCATAACCTATTAGCGAGTAGAAAGTTTTTCTGTAAGATCTTAGCACGTTAGAGTTCGCTTTCGTTTGGGAGTTAATTTAAGTTTTATTAGTCAGGAGTGCCATCAATTGCTTACGTATACTAAACCTTAGAGTGTAGTGTAAGTTGTGTCTATAATTTTTCTATGAATAAGCTAGCAGTATCTAGGATTTGTGTAGCGGCTTTTTGAGATAATTTAACTGTATAAGGTTAAGTCCTAAGGTTACACCAATAATGTAAATATGAGGGCCGTGGAACCTCATTTGATTATTGATAATTGGTAGTGTATATACGCGAGCGTAATTTTTTATTTATTAGTTGTGCTATTTTGGTAATGTAGTTAGAAGACAAGGGGTATAAAGGATGTAATTAGTATTACTGAGAGGGTGTAGGAATTAGTGGGTTTACAATTGTCTTAAGTGATACCTTCCTGGGTCAGTCCTTAAGAAGTAGGGTCGGGAAATTATACCGGGGGATTTTAGCTTGCGGTGTATGGAATGTTGTGACGCCTGAGGGCAAGACTAGCACAACAGATTCAGGTCAGCCGATGTCTGTGGTTTACCTACCAGATTGCTAGTTACGTTGGTTCGGGAGAGAGATAGAAGGGAACGAGATGTCAGTCTGACCCTTGGGCAGAAATATCTGCTTATTTCTTGTGCGTAGATTTGTGAGTAGGGGTGAGTTAGTATTTAGGGAACACCAAGGAGTAGAGGAATTTAGGGTGTTAACGTGTTAGGGATGAGAATATTTTGAATTGTTGCATAGATGTTGTTAATTGTTTCGTTTTACAGCATTTTCACGGCACGTAGTGGAGGCTGTAGACTGCCCTAACACCTACCACGGTATATTTGCCTTCTCATGAGTAGAAGGCGTGAGACATCGCCATATGTGAAGAGAACTGGGGACGCGTTAGTACCGGCGCCCAGTACGTCTGCACCAGTGAAAGAAAGGAGACGGTCTCTTGCAGTGAGGACCCATACCTCAGCGGGAATAGGTCGCCAAATTCAGGAGCTCTTAGCTCGTTAAGAAACACCAAACAGGTTACGTTGCCTGGTGTTTAGAATACTGCCACAATAAAGCAGTACGTCCTAAACCCGAAGAGGGTTAACTGGGCAGTGGAAAGAATTGTCATCAGCAGTGAAGCAACTACATCCCGAGTCAAGTACATCGTTATTAATACCAAGGAGGGAGCCGCGCTAGCGTAGTGGTTATAACACCGCTCTGGCGACCGGGTGATACAGGATCAAACCCGGGCGACGGCATTTGAGGATTTTTCGTCGACCGGGATTTGGACTGGATTAACTCGAGACCTGGCGAGGACATTTGAAGGAGTGTCGTCGACCAGGGACTGGCGGCTCATGAGCCGACCCAGCTGCAATGGGTACCTCCGAAATCGGCGAGTATTTGCCTGAATGGCGAGGGACACCTGTCTCTGTACAAGAAATAAAGGGATACTCACGTAAAATCAATGTCAGGTTAGACATAAAATAATAACCTGAGATTTCGCCTCGAGTATTAGCGGGCGAACGCAAAAAAAAAAAAAAAAAAAAAATACCAAGGCTTCAGCATCAGTAGTCAGGACAGGAGAAAGGAAAAACATTCCTTTCCGAAAGCCAACGAGAGGAGGGGCGTGACGGAGACGCCACTCAGCAGAAGACGGTAGTAACTTAGAGACACTGAACCAAAGGAGAGGAGAGAGAGAGAAGTTCGAGAGTCTGATAGAAAGATTAGAGGACAGCCTCTGAGTAAGAGCCGGAAAGTCCGTTAAGTGATCAGTTCTAGTGGTACTGTTGTTAACTGTGTAGGACATCCTAAAGTGCATTTAAGACTGTGTAGACATTTAGTTATACGTCTGCAGCGGGACAGCGTGTTAGATTTAATAATAATAGAATAGTTAGGAGAGGCGGCTCTTAAGTTGAGACCCCCACCAATTTTAATTCTTTAGTCTTAGATTGGGTTGGGCAGGGGTGACCGAGAGCGTGAGAAGTAATTTTATATTGTGTTTTTTCCACTTAATTTGTTTTCTTTGTTTCCCAGGTTTGTGCGACCTCGCACGTTATTTATTTTGCTGTGTTATTGATTTTGTTGTTTAATAAACTATAAAAATTGTGTTCTGGATCAATTTATGTTCAAGTATACTGTACTTATATGCTTTGTCTATGTAGTTGTGTCTGTGGAAAATTTAGTGAAACCTTATCTCCTTTCTGGTAGCCAGAGGCGATGAGACGGATAGCTATTACAAGTGGCGAGGGAGAGTCAATCTCGGTTCTCACCCTCGAAGCTATAAGTCTCATCTTTCCACATTCACTGTCATTCTCATCCAAATCTATCTTCTCAGATTTCCTCAGTTCTAGTGTCTTGTCTCTGTACTTAGACAGATTCAAACTTTAAAGCCACGTCGTGACAGTGACCCGGCTAGCGATAATATTGTATCGCCTAATCTGTCTGACCGCCTGTAGAAATGAGGCGATCAAACATTTGACCCTATTGGAAAGCTGTTGATCATGTTGACACAAGTCGGTATGTGATACGATGAAAGAAGACAATATGGTCTGACCAGACATCTGTCTAGCGGAGGCACGCAGATTAAGGTGATAAACAGAGGTGCGCCGGAAGTCTTAGGTAACGAAAGGACATCACTGTGTAAGAGGCCACGCGTGTATATTAAATTTAATATTTTCAAATACGCGTGGTATGAGTAATGATAACCTTCCCCACCCAAACAGTGCTAGATAGATTGGATTGGTTCGCCAGAATCTACAATGATTTGATTGAAACTTTCGGCGGAAACACAGCTGGGATTTGAAAATAAGGATTGTGAGATATAATCTAACTAACTCGGAGACACAGAACAGCATAGACTGCATCGAGGCGTCAACTAAACACCCCAACAAGCCAGAGGAAAGAGGATAGGACTTATCATTCCACAACAATAAATACCAGATCGAGTATTGGGCAACTTTGGAAATACAAGTAAACCCGCAATTTTAATACAAGACTGGAAATTTGGGAATTTTATTAGAAGGAGTCATGAGGAATTATAGATTTTCAGACCAGGTGTCTCACCCGTCATAAGAGGAATTATAGATTTCCAGACAAAGTGTTTCACCTGTGATAAGAGGAATTATAGATTTCGAGACCAAGGGTCTCACCCGTCATAAGAGGAATTATAGATTTCCAGACCAAGTGTTTCACCCATCATAAGAGAAATCTCTCAGACTTAAGTGATTCGAACAGCATCTAAATACAGGGTTGTGGGTCAATTCTAATCTGCGCTAGGACAAGTGTGTATTCCCAAAATTTTGGGGTAAGTGTAAACATTTTATTTACTAATGTAAATTTTACAGGTTTCTTGCTAAGTGGTTATATTTATGAGGCTGCTAGCCACAATATATGAAAATATTATATGCATGAACCACTACTGCAAGAGATGGTGATTGTTTCTGACTAGTCGTGCGGGACAGAAGAGCGACCCCAGAGCCCGACGGGAGTAGCGACGAGTGATGAGTGATGATACATCACATGTGCCTAAAGTGTATAGAATCATGTTGTGAGATTTATATACCTTTTTAAATTGTAATTCATGCAAATCATTATTCATGCACTCCAGAGCAATTTCTTAGTTAATACCCAGACGGATATTGGTGAATTTTCATAATATTCCCTGAGTTACATTGTGTGCTCGGGAATTTAATTCTTCTGAGAGGTTAACATTCGTGGCTGGAGCGCATGAAAATGGGCCTGTTAGTTTGCAGAGAACAAATATTCTGAGGCATTTGTTTCCTTCTAATTTGTCACAGTTCGTGGTTACAAGACATCAGACTAAAGTACTGAAGTGCCGACGCCACTAGTGTGAGAGAAGAGTATCACACCAACCGCCTACAGTGGACGAATTATGTGAAGTGTACTCATCACCACCAAGAAGTGACGAAACCCACAGCTGCAGGACTCATCTGGAGCTAAGTTTTATATAACAGGCTACAGCAAAAAGCAAAGACATTCTAAAGCCCATTCTAAACCTCAATGAGGAAACTTTAATTTCAATTTTTACCAAATTTTTCCATATTTATTTTCCCATGTTAAAGACTAATTGCCTATTAAATTTGTATATATATATAGCCATTAATTATAAGAGAGCATTCGTTGGATTACTCCAACTGGGGGCTTGACAAGTCAGAACCATTGCATAACCCCTTCACAAAAGGCGACGGGCTAGATAATAAGTTAACAAATTTGCTCAGCCCTTAAGCAACGTTTGTTCTTGACTTCTGGGAATATCGTGTGAAATCTCCCCTACTGTAGAAGCGCAATTCATCTTCTATCTACATCTTTGCCAAGAGTAATCTTGCGCAAAGATAGATACCTTGGACGACCTACTTTTAGATACGCTTGCGTTGGGACCATTAGTGGAAACTACTGCAAGGCAAGGGAGGAAATCCCGTTACAATTCCGAGGGATTAAATTAAATTTAATTCTCATCGAGGGTAAATTCTGACATGGGATGGTAGATTAGAAGACGGGGGCACATAACTATGTGTCGGAAAACGCCATACTCAGAAGAGCGTTTCGTTTCTATTTCTATAACCAGTTATTGGTGGTACCAGCAGAACGTACTCTCTCTGGAACCAAGTGAAGGTAGAAGTGGACTGACGTTGTGCAAGATGGCATCATAAGAGGGTCTTATAGACAGACGCAGAACCAGCTTGGATGTTACTCCTTGAAGTTCTGGGAACGTGCGGCGCCTAAACTTTGACCAGAGGCGAGTGACAGCAGTGTACAGAAAACCTACCTATCAGGAGGAGGATTAGAATCATCAGTGGCAGCTAAGTTAACCTATATGCTGCTACTTGAACTTTTTATCCAAGAACCACCATCCGAGTGATGAAAAGCTCATTTTGTAACTACCTATTATTCCTTTCTTTTAGACTGTTAATGTGATAGCAATAGGAGAGAACTGAGATAGAAATAAGAAGGGATAATTAGTGAGTAGCAGGACTTAGTTATACGTCATGTGTGACACGAGAAGTCCGTGCGCTAAGTGAAGAGTTGGGATCACTCTTCACTGTCGTCAGCTGAGAACAGGTTAGGGAGAGACTAACCGTAACGACCATCTACCAAGTTATGGCCAGCTCAGGTACCATGTTGTTTATGGTTCCGCTGCAGTGTGCAGATGAGAAGAAGGACTGATGAAAGATGTTTCCATAACAAATAGTTTTCATGTCGAGCTGTGTCCAGTAGATCGCCAGCAGATATCGCCAGCAGTTTATTCTGGTATGAAAACAATCGTATAATTAACCGAGCGCAGATAGACAAGGACAAGGGTTAGAACAAGAGTCCAGTCTCAGAAGCGTAGGCAGTTTACCAAGAATAGTTTATGGCTAAGAATAAGTTACCAGCACTGGTGGTGACCCAGACAATACTTCGAAGCTTAATTTAATAGATTGAGAACAGTCCATTAATCAGTAGGGATGTGTGGTAGTGATGGGTAGATAGAAAACCAAAGTGGACAGCAGAGATCCTGAGTTAATCAAGAGATAATAAAAATAGTTCCTGTCCAGTGCAGTACGTGATGTAGGAGTGTCAACATTGAAGTCTCATATGTTATATTTATTGATAATCAAGCTCGGAGATAGCCATTTTGTGAATATGGTCCTTGACAACAAATAAAGAACTTTTGTTGTCAGCTCTGAGTCGTCAAGTCATTCCAGGCATTGTAGTTGTCAGATAATTTAATCTCATTCAGCAGTCACGGGAGCAAGGTAGGCTACAAAGGTACGGTGCATACAATTACAGCCAGCGTACATACGACAGAGACATTAACGATCATCATTAGTACAAGAATGTATACACAGTAGTGTCAGGTGGTAACTTAATAACATCAAAACCAAGAACCTAGAAGTGGTGATCAAGTTTGTTATGGTGCCGGTGACCACTTGTGTGAATATTACTGTTTGTTATAAAACAGTGTACTTATCAAACGCCAGTGATTGATAAGACAACATCAAAATCAACGAAGGATGAACTCAAGTCAACGGTGACGAAAACAGATACGAAAACAAGACAGGAGTTACGTGCCGAGTCATATGAAGATCAGCCGAGCCTGAGAAGGTCAACGAAGGAACTCAGGTCAACGGTGACGAAAATACAAAGAGAAATTTTTTTTTACAACTTAATTCCACAATCGGGGAACGGGTCAAACAACATCACACCAGAGTGATTTTCTGTGAACAGTGTAGTACAAGTATCAACAACCGCCGCTCATAACACAGAAAACAACATTGAAGAAAGAACGAAACAAAAACAGTGTGCACACTCACGTCAACAGTCCAGAAAAGACACATTCATCAGGAACCAACGTCTGGATATTGAGTAGTTAATTAGTTAGAGATTAAGTAGAATTATTGTTTGTGTATAAATTTGAATTTATGCAGGTATCATAATTTCCTTGATATTTCTGTTATAAGGGATTCGCTGTGAATAGCAATTGTTTTGTTACAACGTCAACATAATTAACAAAAGCATTTTTTTTTCAGAGCCCCAAGAAGTCCCAATAATATAATGTTTTTGGATTTCAGGGCCAAGATAGAACAAGGGACAGAAACAGTAGTAGGCGTGTTACGCCAGGTATTTGAGACATTGGGTAAGCTAGACAAAAACAGCAAACTTACCAATTTTAAGGGTAATGTTGACACGCTTTCAGGTAAATCTACTGAATGTAAGGCCGGGCTCTTACAATTAGAGAGATATTCTTTATCGGTTCAGGCCTTAGACAATGAAAAGAGATTGTTAGCTTTTCTTACTAGCACACATTTAGTAGCCGATTTCATTAGAAGAAGATTAGACACAGTGCCAGAGGAATCATGGCAAGATTTCAAACAGGAATTGGTGAAGAGATATGGAGAATTACAAGATGTACACCTAGGATGGCAGAAACTTAGGAAGATAAAACAAAGCAAAGAGGAAACGATACAGATGTATACTGATAGAATGTTTAACATCATTGAAGATGTATTCCCAGCTGAAATGATAGACGGACAAGGAATAGATAGCCAATTGATCGGTATCTTCGTAGACGGATTAAATAATGATGCCATCAAACTCCACTTAATGAGGAAAGATCATAAGACGTTAAAAGACACTATGGCTTCTGCCATTGCAGAAGAAAACATAAGGAGAAGGTTTGAGTTGAGAGTAGAACAGGCAAGGGCTGAAGAGGAGGAACCAATGGAAATAGATAACATAGGTCGCAGAAACAATGGTGGAAGAAGACAACAAACAGGTAACAGACTGTTGCAGAACATTGAAGGTTACAATTGCCATCAACAGGGACACAGAGCTAGCACGTGTACATGGAGACAGCCACACATGTATCAAAACAGTAGGTCTGCACATTTAGCTAGTTGTCATGGTCCGCGACAGACTATGTGTAGTGACAGGGACGACACCTGGTGTCAACCCCAATACACCCGCACACGGGGGGGGGGGGGGGCACATTCATGCACGCACCACACGAGGGCTTTCGAGACGCCTCGGTACTGTAGATACAATAGTCAGGGAAAAGGCAGACCTACTCACATGAGGGAGACTGATATGAGTAGGGTAAATAATAGGTCTCAGAATAATAGGCAAGTACCTAGGGGAAGAAAACCAAGGATATGGAAACAGAATAGAAATATATCAACAGTGAACGGAACGTACCATACACATTCGAGTTCGTGTTTGATAACAATAGGTGACAGAAAGGTAAGAAGTCTCTTGGACTCAGGCGCTAGTGTTAACTTGTTAAGATTTGAGTTGTATAAACAGCTACGTCAGCCACCCAAATTGGAAAAAACACGCATGCAACTCACGTCAGTGTCAGGTGAAAGGTTAAAGGTGATGGGAATGTCAACGTTACGGTTTACCATTGGAACGAAGTCGCTGATGCAAACGTTTATTATAGTGAAAGGTATGCCACAGAATTGCATATTAGGCAGAGATTTTATGAAGAAATACAGCGTAAGATTGTACTTTGACATACTGACGCTGAGGATTCAGGAACAGTACATTGACATGCAGGATGATATGCATATCGCATCTGTGATCAGATTACAGAAGTCGATCACTTTACGTCCGAATACGGTGAACATAGTCACAGGAAAGATTAAGAGGCCACCATATTATAAAATTGGGCAGACGGTCAGAACAGTGGAATTCCATGATGCAGACATAGCCGATGAACCGGGCATAAACATGATGGAGGGGATAGTAGTGATAGGAAACAGGTCTCAATTTCCAGTTATGCTACTCAACACAGCAGCAAAGCATGTCACGATACCAAGAGGATTCATCGTGGGGAGAGTAAAACGCATGTCACACACTGAAACCAGCAGATAAGGACAGGATAACTACGACGAAAGGAAAGATAGACATAGTGGTATCGAGATTGGACAACATACACTAGGAGAGGTAGCCAACAGTTAGGGACGGATTATATGAATACCAGTAATTGTCTAGCGTGTAGAGAACAGGAACGTACGTGGACGGAAAGAAGATGGAGCCATAGAAACAACAATCGCATAGAATACAGGGAAAGATACACCAGATGGAAAAACAATTGTCACAGACCGTATGTCGCGAGAGGTTTGAATGTTATTAAAATTAAAGATATCCTGGACAAATAGATGTAACAGATGATACCAGGATAGTGCCAGATAAGTATTGTCTTAAAAGAAATACCCCCTTCTCTGAAAAAAGTAAGGGTGTATCGACATCAAAGTGGGGTCAAGCTATGTAAAAATTCAGGTATGATGATAGTGTTGGGTACTGAAGATCTAACTGCTACCTCTCCTGATCCCACAATGATTAATGAATATATTTTTGTGTTAATTGCTAATTATCTAGGGGAGAATTTAGTTTATCATATGTAATAAATCTCAATACAGAACATCAACTTAATAAGAAGTATTAAGCAAGACTGACTGAAATTATTATTTACAATTTTATTTTTGTCCTCTACCGAGTTATTTTTTCGGTCAGGAATTCTCAAAGAAATCAAATAGTATTTACAACATTAAATAAATAATATGGAATAAACTTTTCCATAAAGAACAATATGGCAAAGGTACTAAGATAAGGTCAATTACTTTCTTTACTAATTATATGAGATAATCACTGGCACTGGACTTTAGAATTCTTTTATTTGAACAAATGTCCTTCATGTCATCATTAAAATGTTCTTGTAGTAGTTGTATGGTTTATAACTTTATTAGACCTAATGGTTTTTGACGGGATGTGCTGTTCAGTGGAACTAACTTCCACTTATCTTCTTTAATGATGATCTGTATCCATCAGGCCGGGTTGACACAAACTGCAACTCCAGGCTTGGAATCGTGGTATGGCTCCAGATATATAGGGAGCTGTAGACACCAACAGGCTTCCACTCAGTGGATTTTCATACTCAGTAATATAGAGACAGAACCTGGAATGAAAGATAATCGCATTCCATGTAGGCTCCAGCACCACTCCACACACACATACACAACTTACTTACTTACTTAGTCGTTCCCCTTCTACCGTGAGGTGTAGAGGTTTGGAAGAGAGAGCGCCAGACCATTCTATCGGCTGTCTTCTTCCTGGCCTGGTTCCATTCTAGTCCTCGGTCCTTCAAAGATTGTCTAATGTTGTCCTCCCAGCGGACTCTGGGTCGTCCTGGAGGTCTGGATCCCTGGCTCTTTGTTTCCCATGCTTGTCGTGGTAGCCGATCTTCTCCCATTCTGCAGACATGGCCAAACCATCTTAGTTGTGACTGTTCTATTTGGGTCTGCAGCGGATGGGATTTTAGGCCTTGACGGATCGTCTGGTTGCGGACCATGTCTCTTCTTGTTACTTCAACCACTTTCCTCAGATACCTCATTTCTGAGGTTTGGATCTGGCTTTTGTGGGTTTTAGTCATTGCCCACGACTCGCATCCATATGTCAAGACTGGGACATAGGTGGAGCGGTATACAGCCATCTTCGTTTTCTTACCAACCTCTTTCTTGCTGAGGAATCCACGATTTATGGCCTGAAAAAGTCTCCCAGCTGCTGCTTTTCGAGTGGCCAACTCTTCTTTGATGCCTCCCTTTCGGTCTATAATAGCTCCGAGATATTTAAAGTGGTCGACCTGCTCCAGGACCTGTTCTCCCAACTTAATCTGATGTTTTCTTTCTTCTCGTGATATCACCATGGATTTTGTTTTTGAGCTGCTTATGACCATCCCTCTCTTCTCCAGCTCTTCCTTCCAGACTTGCAGGTTGGATTGGAGATGTGCCTCTGATTTAGCAATCAGGGCAACATTATCAGCAAATGCCAGCTCCGAAATATAGACCTGTCTCATCTTCCAGTACCCCACTGAATACTTTCTTGTTCTCTCCTTACATGCCTAGATGACATCGTCCATAAGGAGTATGAAGAGGTAAGGTGATACACATACACAACACCACATATAAACATTATTTTTCAGAAATGGTGCTAACAGTTTGCACCGGACATATAACTTCATTTCTCTTACAGCCAGTTCCATGTGATTATTCATCTCCTGTAAACATTCTATGAGAGATTCCTTAGCCCATGATTGGCTTCCATACAATGATTGGTTTAAGTACTCAATAGCAAGTGACAACTTGATTACATCATAATAACAATTCCTGTACTCCTATCCTATGATCGTGATCAGTGTGTAATTCCTCGAGGAAATACTCATTCAACTACCCTATTAAAACTTACAGTCGTAATGGTGCCATACTTTCAAATATTATACACATTTTCTAACGCTGGCTTTAGTTTCAGAATCACACACGTTTCCAAGTAAGCAGACATGGCAGTAACACACTAGTCCTGTAGTTTCACTTCTACACGTCACCGAACACAGGCGGGTATACACAGGCAAATAATCAACAATATATATATATATATATATATATATATATATATATATATATATATATAAGAGGACATGCATACCATCATAGCTGGCAGACGCTGGAGCTGGGTTGGTCATGTCCTCAGAAGAGACCCCGATGCCATCACAAGAACAGCTATGCTTTGGACCCCTGAAGGAAAGCGAAAGAGAGGCCGACCAAAAAACAACTTGGCGGAGGACTGTGGAGGCTGAGATGCAAAGAATGAACCAGAGTTGGGGCACTGTACGAAGGATGGCCACCGACCGTGCAAAGTGGAATCAATTTGTTGTTGCCCTACAAGACGCCACTAGGCGTGATGGCCACTGACTGCTTTGACGGTCGGCGGTTAAGGATCGAAGAAGAAGAAGAAGAAGATATATATATATATATATATATATATATATATATATATATATATATATATATATATATATATATATATATATCTTTCTTACCATCAGGCAATAATACACAAGCTGAATACAGGCTTTCAATGGGATCTAAGTCTGCTCTCAGATCAGAACGGCAAAAGACCATGCAGTAACAATTTGCGCTTGCTTCACGCAGCTGTGTATTTTTCAAATTTAGTAGCCTACTACCCTAGGTCGCCGTTCTATATATAGCGCTGTGTCCGCCCAATCGGAAACAGTCAAAAATGTGTGTTTTAAGAATCAAAACTTACACGTTTCTCCGCCTGCCTGTATAATGTAACTAATTTTAAATATTATATATCTAACTTATTATTGGGTCGTTTCTCATTATTTAAAGTGATATTTAACCTGCTAATTTATCTACATCGTTCTAGATCTTTATTGGTTAGTTATTATATGGCGTTTAAATATATGCTGTCTTTAAATAGCTAAATCGGGAGCTTCCCTGATGTAGAAATATCACTAAAACCAATTTTCTCTTTAATTGCATTACTATTTTGAGGCCATCTTTACACCTACTTATCAAGTAATATCGCAGATGTTATAATAGTTATGTATTTCCCTGTATATATCGTTATTCTTTAAGAAATAAAATAACTCCTTCACATAATTTACACAGATTAGGCCCTTTCTGTCAATTATAAAAAAGTTTTTTATCACTACTAGAAAAAGGAGCGATTCTATTGGTTGTTAAAATTGGACTGTTTATCTCATAGTGAGCGCGGTAAATATGACCGTGTTGTCAAGACAGATTCAAATTACGACACCGTACTACACATGCGATCGAGTACATAGGTTAGAAATGGTTAAAAAAAAGGAGTCGACAACCTTGTTTCAGAGATAGACATACGAATAGGAACCTATATGAGACTGGAAGCGGTCAGCAATTAGATAGAATGCAGGGACGAAATATACAATAGAACAGCATGAGGGATAGTATGAAGGAGATTAAGACACAGATACGGACAGAAAAAGAAAATGAAAGAATATTTCACGACTTTATCGAGAAACATCATGATGTATTTGCACTAAATGACATGGCCATACTAATCCGGGAAAAACACCGAGCACACACCTTAGCACAAAGGAACATCAAGAAACATTTTGAAAGGAGGCAAAGAAATGGGAATAAAAATGCAGTTGCACAAGAATTCCGTCCGGGAGACATAGTGTTTTATAGGAAACACGTTAGGAGTGGAAAACTAGACAAGAACTGGATTCCGAATTGGCAGGTGTTACGACGCCTTTCAGAAACAACATACCAAATATGGAAACAAGATCAAAATAAAACCATCAAGGCGCATGTACAACATCTAAGGTTACAAACGCAGAAACTTATAGACATACCACCGCAGGAACAGAATAAGAGGAAGATCCATTATGTAGTGGTACCAGAGGACATAGATGAGGGTACATCAGATGAAAGTTCTCCAGAAGAGTCATACAGACCAAGAGCAGGTGGAAGTCGGATAGTCACTAGAGCGGAGATACATACACAACCGAAAAACCCAAACCAGAGATCTGGAGTTTTTAACGATTCACAAAACAAACATGAGAAATTGGAGAGAGGAAGCGAGGAAGATAAGAAAAAAAACAGGATACAGAGATAAATAGACAGAGAATGCAGACATAGGTTGAAATAGAGGAAGAAGAGGAAGATGTAGAGCATGATCAGACGAGAACGTCAGAAAGAGAAAAAGTTGACAGAATAATACCAGAAGAATTAAGGAGGTTAAGAAATGTAAGAGATAACTTAGAGAGCGAAGAGGACTTTCAGCTCATGGAATATGTACAGAGACTGCAAGAGAGGGAAAATAGATTAGCAGAGCAAGAAAATCAATTGCGACAGATGCAGGAAGCGGAGAGGCAACAAGAAAAATCAGCAGGAAATAGAGGAAATGGAGGAAAATGGACAAACAGACGAGCAGGAGGAAAGGGCAAGAGACATTAGACGTGGGAAGAAAAACATATACGTCATCCGACGATTCGTCAGAATACAATATGCCACTCGCGAAGTTAAGAAATACAGCACAAATGCAGGTACGCCTGAAGTGGAGAGGCAGATACAGAGAAACACAAGAAGAGGATAGACCGACAAGAGGAAAGGGTCGGAAAACGATTAATGAGGTACAAAATAGGAGGAAACGGACAAGGACTCCAGAAGAGGTATCGATGTCAAGTGACTCGGACAGTATGTTGTCTGAGGAGAGTGACGAGCGTCACAGACATAGCAAACGGAGGTTCCATAGAAGAGAAATAGAGGAAGGGAGAACACAAAAGACGAAGGGATGTTGGTCGTCTACAGACAATTCATCAGATTATAGAAGGCGCCTCGAAACGTTGAGACAGGTAGAACAGGTGGATGTGAGATCTAGCAGGAAATAGTACTATAAGAGAGAAGGAAGATATAAAGGCGCTTTGCGAATATGTGGACAGAAAATATGAAGAGTTGAAAAAGGATGGTAGAAGAAGGAATGCGGATCGAGAGGAATACCAATCTAAGAG
>JAMPIV010012775.1:0-17500 GCA_024509875.1 Oreohelix idahoensis
AAATTGTTTTTAATATAAATCTTTCTCTACTGTTAGTAAGAGTAGATTCTTTTCTAGTGTAACTTACCAATTTAATTGGCATAGTTGCTTGCATTACGAGTCTTAAGTGACAATAATAGCGACGATAAGTTAACACACGAGGTCATTAAGTAAATTTTTTTTTTACTTTGGTTTTTCTCGTAGCGGCTTTGAGTTTTTTTTTCCCTTCTTGTTCCATCTTACTATTCTCTAGTCTTAGAAGCATCCAGTTCTTTGACAATGGCAGAGAGAATTAGGATAAGATCCATTTTGAGGCAAGAGGCCAAGGACTCAGGACTAGACACAGAAGCTGCGAATCTGTTTATCAACCAGGAACTGCAAAGGTATGACGCGGAGGAAGAGAGGGCAGAAGCTAGGAAGAAAGAAGCGGACGATCGTCAATTGGAGCAGAAGAAAATTGAGGCAGAGATGGACGCCCGCAGGGAAAGAGAGAAGGAGAGACAACGCGAAGAGAGAGACAAGGAAAGACAGCATGAATTAGCGCTCAAGGCTTTAGAGAGTCGGAGTGCCTCTACTTCAAATAATGGAGAGCCGTCTTCGCCCCAGTCTCAAACAATGGATCTCTCCAGCACTCAGTCTGCCCAATTAACTGCGATGTCTTTTGCTTTAGAGTCTTTTCCTAGCCCTAACGAAAAAATTGACAGCTACCTAGAAAAATTCGAAAGGCTCGCAAATCTGTATGGGTTAGAGAGTTCTCGCTGGGCACTTAAACTCTCAACGTCACTAAAAGCGAATGCTTATGACGTATACACAAAGCTGGGACCGAACCAACATGATTACGACATGCTTAAGAAGGCCTTGCTAGAGCGGTTCGAAATGACCGCCCGAAAATTTCTGCAAATGTTCAGAAACAGCCGAAAAGAGAGCACGGAAACATTCCCCCAATTCTCTTCACGTCTCACGGGCTATTTGACAAAGTGCATTGAATTATCTGACCTACCTCTTACATATGAGGGACTACTTGAACTTGTTCTTGTGGAACAGATAAAGGCAACTTTGTCAAACGAAACCCGTAGATTTTTGGCTGAACAGGGCGCAGTCAGGCTTGAGGACATACTCAATAAGGCCGAACGCTATACCAATGCAATGGCCGAACTTCCCAGCACTAAACGTAAACCCACAGATGAGCCATCTCGTAAACAAAATCTAGAGCAGTCATCCTATTCCTCTAATTCCTCTCAGAATTATAACCAACGAGAAAATAATACCCAGAGACCTCCCCAGGAAAAATCGAAATTCTACAAAACCCGATACCCCCCCAACAACAATTCTGATCAACCCACCAAGCCTACGTGGCAGCGCGGCCACCAAGGTCAAGGAAAAGGGAAGACCCCTACACCAGGAACGTCTGATCAGGGCAAACAAACCGGTCCAAACCGCGTTGGATGTTTGCATACAGCCTCGAGAGGTAGAGTCAATGTCAGTGATTCTCAACCTGAGGGGGACCGACCCTCAACTCGAGGAACTGTAATTTTGAATGGTACCTCAACTACTTGTCTCTTTGACACTGGACTAAGCTTTAGTTGTATTGTTGCTAGACACCTAGTCAAACCAGGTCAGGAGACAGAGGAAACCGTCAAACTTAGTGGAGTTTTCAGGAGTGATGCACCCAGGACGCTTCCTATCGCACTGGTAGAAATACACTCTGACTTTGTCAGAGGAGTTATAAAAGCGGCCATTATGGATGATCCTATCTACCCAGTTATCCTGGGATGTAGATATGTGTTTATTGGGAGACCAAAGGAGCCGATTGTGGCAGCGGTAACCACAAGAGGGCAAGCCAAGAAGGAGAGGGAGCCTGCGCCAAATTTGTTGCCGAACGAACTGAAGGAGGCGCAACAAAAGGACCCTACTCTAGAGCTCTGCTTTAAAAACTGCCCATGGCTAAGGACCCCAGACACAACGGAGACATCTTTTCTAAGGATGGCGTATTGTATCGTAGAACGGGCAACCCGGACACGGGGAATAACCAGCTCCTAGTACCGACGCAGTACCGAAGCCAGATCTTAGAGATGGGGCACTCTCTTCCCTTTAGCGGACATATGGGACAAAACGCCACTATTCAGCGAATAAAAACCCACTATTGGTGGCCAGGAATGAACTCTGACATTATCAGGTATGTGAAATCCTGCGCCCAGTGCCAACGGGTAGCACCCAAGCACTTGACACCCCCAGTACCCATGGGGCAAATGCCAATAGTAGGGACTCCATTTGAACGGGTTGCTGTCGACATCATTGGACCCCTGGAAAGGACCAAAAGAAAGCACAGGTTCATCCTTACTTTAGTCGACACTTGCACAATGTGGGCCGAAGCTGTACCGCTAACATGCATAGATTCCAAGCATGTTGCAGAAGCCCTCGTGCAAATCTTTACACGGTTGGGATTCCCTCAACAAGTTTTGACGGACAATGGATCCCAATTCCGTAGCCTGTTAATGGAGGAGATCTTTAAGATCTTGAGGGCCAAACATATCCACACAAGTCCCTACCATCCGGCCGGAAATGGGCTCGTGGAACGTTTTAATGGCAGCCTCACCACCATGTTACGTAAGCTGGGTCAGGAGAAACCGGAAGACTGGGACCTATACATATCGGCTGCCTTATTCGCCTACCGAGAGGTTCCCCAAGCGTCTACGGGATTCCCGCCTGCTACACTTTTATTTGGCAGACCTATAAAGGGGCCATTAGAAGCCTTACTTCGGTCCCTGACAGACCAAAAGGCTGACGAGACAGTCGTCTCTGCAAGCAAGTATGTATCTGAGCTCAAGGAAAGGCTAAAGCTAGGATGGGATCTAGCTACAACCAACCTTACGAAAGCCCGCGCTAAACATGCTAAAAGATACAACAAAGCTGCAAAAGAGAGAGAGCTCCAACCAGGGGAGAAAGTTTTGTTGCTACTACCAACCGGAAGCAATAAACTTCGCATCGGATGGCAAGGGCCGTTTACCGTCCTTAAAAAGATCTCACGTACTAATTACAAGATCTCCATTAAAGGAAAGGAGAAGGTCTTCCATATAAATCTGCTCAAGAAATATCTGGAAAGACCAGTGCCATCCTCCGAGCATCTCCTGGCTGTCGCCATAGCAACGGAAGACGAGGAAGATGATGATGGTTGCATGGAGTACCCATTGCAACCCACAGAATCCTTTAAAGATGTCAAGTTCGGCGACAATCTCTCACCAGAACAACAAACAGAAACCAGGGCGCTACTACAGCAGTACAGTGCAGTCTTAACGGATGTACCTGGTCGAACAAATCTCATCGAATTTGACATGAAATTAACAAACGAGACCCCTGTTCGAACCAGAGTATACCCCATTCCGTACGCCAAAGCTGATGCACTTCGCGGAGAAATAGACAAGCTGCGTCAGGCAGGAATTATCAGCGAGTCTACATCTCCTTACAGTTCGAGTGTAGTGCTGTTGCAGAAGCCCAATAAGGAAGTTCGGCTGTGTATTGATTACCGGTTGCTAAACGCTGTAACGGAATTCCAGCCTGAACCGCTCCAAACTGCTTCTGAGTTGTTCACCAAGCTCAGCAAGGCAACAATTTTCTCCAAGATTGACCTCAGTAAAGGTTATTATCAAATACCAGTCAAGGAGGAAGTTAAACCTTTGCTAGCTTTCAGCACTAGTGAAGGACATTACACATTTAATGTGATGCCGTTCGGACTGCATAACGCACCAGGAGTGTTTACCAGGATGATGAGAAAGCTTTTAGAACCCTTGCAAAGTCCCCACATCCATAATTTCATGGACGACATCTTAATTGCATCGGAATCCTACGAAGAACATATTGCTACAGTCGCTATGCTCCTTAGGAGACTACAGGAAACTGGTCTCACAGCCAGACCTAGCAAATGTCTCATCGCATTTGAAAAGCTGGACTTCCTGGGGCACACTATTTCTCACGGCTGTAGTTGGCCTATTAAGAAGAACGTGGAGAAAATAGTGGCAGCAAAAAGACCCCGAACAAAGAAAGACATCAGGTCATTCTTATCACTATGCGCTTACTATCAGAAATACATCCAGAACTTCAACGGACTGACAGCACCTCTGACTGACCTCACCAAGAAAGGTTGTCCTGATAAGGTCATGTGGAATCAAAAGTGCGAACATGCATACAGCACTTTGAAAGGACAGTTGTCGGCATACCCCATCCTAAGGTTACCTGACCTTAAGAAACCTTTCATACTGAGAGTTGATGCGTCAGGTCAGGGCATCGGGTCAACATTGCTGCAAGCCGAGGACAGTGACCCGAACATGCTATTCCCAGTAGCTTACGGCAGTCGGAAACTGAATAAAGCGGAACGCAACTACAGTGTCGTTGAAAGAGAATGTCTCGCTCTGATTCATGGCATCAGACGCCATCATGAGTTTCTGTATGGTACTTCTTTCACGGTGCAAACAGACCATGCTCCACTAGCTTTCCTGGGTGCCAATAAGGAATTCAACGCAAGGATAATGCGTTGGGCCTTGCTATTGAGTGTTTATTCCTTCAAAGTGGAATATATTCCAGGAAAACAGAATGTCGGAGCTGACTTCTTGAGTAGAAACTGGACCACGGAGGAAGAGGAGAAAATCGACGATGCCAATCATCCTAAAGCTACCGATCAGGGCAGCTTCATTGTCATAAATGAAACATGAAAACGAGTTTCCATGTCTCAAAAGTGGGGACGATTGTGACGTACGTCTAAGTATGACAAATGAATTTCCCTGACTCGATGGATGATAACAGAATATTGGCCTCTCATAACTTTAGAACCCCTGATCATCTGTTGTAACTGTAACCCGCATGCAGCATTTCCACGAGAATTTTACACGCTGGATCATTAATATGTAGCCTGCTATCTTCTGTGAACTTTGAGATCGCATGGCCTTTGATGGGAGATTAAAATCACGCCCACAACCATCTCTGAGAACGATTTATAGCAATCTTTTCCTTAACGCCGGCCCAAAAGAGGACGGGCCACAGACTCACTCCTGTTTCTAGAGCAATTAACAGCAGATCATTTTCTTACCTGGCTGTCACCCCGCCTGGTGGGAGTTGCCAAAGCTCTCAGAACAGTGGCACCATCAAAGACAGACAGATCTCAGAATTCAATCGCAGCGGTACACGATCTAAAGAATCAGGGAACTTTCAGCTCACGGAGTTAGCTTCTCGAGAAACTTTTCGCACCCTCATGCGAGCAAGCCTGAGACGGAAGAAAATCGGTAGACCGGGGAAAACGAAGGAATCGCAGCGGTTAACACAACGGCGAGGTACCTCGGATTCTGCTCAACTTCAAGAAAGGTGCGAAAACCTAACACGCCCTATTCAAGTTACATTCGAGAAGTATAAATAGAGAACTCCGAAAAACTGCATTTTATCGTTCGCTCTGACAGAATCCTAGTTTCACTAGCATAGTCGGATTACTGCTTGATTCCACCTACCTTCGTGACTATTGGAGTGTATTCTTTCTGCGCAGACGGTAATATGTACATTAGCTTCGAGTGATCAGTGGTCTAGTTATTTCAATTGATTTCAATGGATTGTGGTGTAAATTTAACCTTATTAAATAAACCCATTTTCAAAGTTCTAGTGCAAACTAATGTTACAGCTAAAAGTATTTCCTAATACAATTGACGCGTAAATTAATTTTGCAGATAGATAGATGTGCTTTAATTATTTTTAACTCACGGGAAGTTTTCCCGATTTGTTAATTGACGACGCTAATAAGTAAATAGGCTAACTGTAATTTATCGCGTGTCAGATTATAATATAATTTGTAATGCATTTCTTGTTTTGATTATCTTTCATTCAGAACGATCATTCAACCTGCATCCCAGCAATTATTAATTATATACAGAGTTCTGCCAACTCAATTCGATAACTCCAGTTACATATGAACTTTTTTTAAAGCTAAACTTGTGGCGACCTGTAATGGGCCCCGCTCCTCTGAATTTAACTGAGAATAAAGCCACACAAGAAAACACTTCGAAAATACTAGTTCATATAGAGTCCTTAAAGAAAAACTGGAAGCAGAACATATTTTATTCACTGCCCTATTTGTGAAGAAAAAAACATCGATCTACCTGAACACTGTCTGTCACGTATATTCAGTGGATTTTACCCCCCCCCCCCCCCCCCCCCCCCCCCCCCCCCGAAGAAGAACTTACCTCAGTGTTTTTCTTAACTTGTGACATTACGGAAAAAGAAAAGTTATCTCCACCAGCTGTGCCAATTTTAGGAACCACACCATACCTCACGCCTAGCCAAGTGCCTGTGCCTTTCTTTAGGAACTTTATCTAATAAACAAACAGTACCGTTAAACTTCAACGTCCAGCGATTTCGGGACACTGTGTTAACTTCAACACCCCGCTAATCTGGGGCTGTACACGGAAGAAAATACTTTTACCTAAGCCAAGGTTTAGTGCTGTTTTGTGATGTATTTCCTATGAAGTGCCAGAATTCACCTTTCGGTAAGTCTGCGTGTGTGTTTGTGGGGATGGCCAGCCCTAGTGTGTTTTTTGAATGAAAGGAGATTTATCTTTTCTTTACCCTTTTAATTAGTTCGACCTAGTATTAAGGTGCATTATATTCCTTGTACGGGATCTCTCCTAGCGGGATTGGGTAACTGTGTTCATTCCCCCTCCCGTAAAATTTGTTGATTTAAAGGGAGACAATTGAGAACCCTAGCTTTTCCTCTACACCCCCCCCCCCTTTACTGTAACCCCTTGCCTCAGAGTAATAAATTTACCAGTGGGTTAAATTGACTATCTCTGATCACCTCCCCCCCCCCCTTTCTTGTCTTTGGGACCGGGTCTTGTCTGTTAGTAAATATAAACGGGAAACGGTGGATGGGATATTTCTCCTCAAAAACCCCCTCTTCCCTTGTTATATTTGTATTCTGTAACCTTTGATTTTTGACTGTAAATGTACAATTATTTGTGACTCCTTTATGATAATAAAGGTATTAATCTTTATTTGTGTTGGTTGTCGGTTGGCCTAAAACTCCAAACATTTCCATTTGTGTAGGCTGTATTCATGTACGTTGAGCGACAGAATCACCAAATCGGTGAGTGCGTCTGAGCGACTGGAACTGACAAACAATTGTTTCTTCAGAAGAGAGATAGGAATAGTCTGTGAGAAACAGATATTGTCGTAATAAGAGACTGTCCTCGCTCTTCCCAGCGCCTGTGAATCTACTACCTCACTCTCCTAAATCCTTATTCTCACAGAGCCTTCAATATCACTTTACACTCTAAAGGGACCAATATTCATCAGCACCCTCTCAGATAAAAATTACGACAGTATGGTGGATGCCATATGAGTAGTAGACATTGTTTGTTTTTTCACAGGTATAACAGTTATTATGACATGAAAAAAAAAAACTCTGCATTTAAAAGAGTAAGCCCAACTAAGTTGAGATAGGAGATAAAATGATCTCAAGGATCTGGCAGAACTTATAAGAATCATGAGGGAAATTAGTAGACTTTGAGAATGAACATTAGTAGGATAGGTATATAAAGAAATGAGTAAGAGGTTGCAGAAGAGACAAAATAGACCTATACTTTGAGATGTCTGATGAATTATGTTTGAAGAGCTTGGAAAATTAACTCATGTAAATAAAAGTTGTTTTTTTAATTTGAATCACATCACTCCAGTTGCTTTGATGTGTGAAGAGATTTAAGGAATGGAGGGTTATTAGAAGTGAGTACGGATAAGGAATAATAGAAACACCCTATACGCATCAGTCGCTATTCAACACCTAGGAGAGAAGAACGTGGTCTGGGTTGAAGAAAAGACGAACCTTATCTCATGCAGGAATTCCCATCTCTGGCGAAAAGTGCCAGTCAAAGAGATAGCTCTAACTTGAAAGATAAGTCAAGGAAAGAAATTTGACCATTTGAATTAAATACTAGGCCTGCCATAGTCACCTAGTATCATTGTGATATATAAATAGGACAACCGACACTGTCACACAACATCTGTCACACATCTGTCACAACCACCGCCCGTCAGTACATCTGTCACACATCTGTCACAACCACCGCCCGTCACAACATCTGTCACACATCTGTCACAACCACCACCCGTCACAACATCTGTCACACATCTGTCACAACCACCGCCCGTCACAACATCTGTCACACATCTGTCACAACCACCACCCGTCACAACATCTGTCACACATCTGTCACAACCACCGCCCGTCACACATCTGTCACAACGACCGCCCGTCACAAAATCTGACAGGTAATTATGATTTTTATGTCTTAACGATGTCCTCATTAAACGATCTTATTTTTCCCAGGTTAGCCATGTACCTAAACTGTGGGAAACTTCTGAACTCACGAGGGGCCAGGGAAGACCACCAGGAACGCCAGGAAAAGTACGGAACATCCACATTGCCAGCGGCACATGGAGACAAACACATGACTGAGGACTCTAGCAAGGTTCCAGAAAATAAAACCATGTCTGGCAAAAGTAAAGTCAAAGAGATTTTCTCTTGTAATCCTGACTGGTCTCACCTTGAGGGAGTCTACGCCAAAGGTAAGGAGTCGACCACATATGATGTCACACAATTTTCATCGTTGTAAACCCCCTAACCTTGTCACATTTCGTCACAGAAATTCAGGTCTTCCCCCGTCTCTTTTAAGTGACGTCACAAATTTCTCCCCCCCCCCCCCCCCCCCTTTCTATGTATTTTATGTAATACTCAAAAGAAAGAATATAGTCGAATATAAGTGAGTTAACTAGTGCAGACAAAATAGAAATCTTGTCAGTAAAATATTGTTTAATTAATCAGGTTTTTACAATAACTCCTTTGCTGGTTAAATGTTGCTAAATCTATTTAAAATATCGCTCATTTCGCAAACAAAACAAAGTATGCAAGGGTTTAAACACTGAACATTATAATATTGTCATAAATCGTACACGAGAGAGTTGTTAACCATTCTGGATAAAAAATATACTATGAGGGTGAAGCGTACAAAATCTATTTCGTTCAGACACCATTTTCATGACAGAAGTAATCCTGATTAGTAATTTTTGTGTGACGACGTCACTTTAACCCTTTGAGCATTGGCCACCCAGCCCGTAAAACCCCATTCCCCTGGGCTCCTGAGCAAAAAATGCACAAAAAAGACACATAAGCAAAACTAGTCACTGTGACAAAACCATATGGCCAGTTTTAACTATTCTATCTCAGATTGACTGACCTGATCATCTCCAGTATTCCTGCTTATTGTGCCAGTCCTCCCAGCATGTAGACCCTTCCTTTAGGCACAGACAGCTTTCACAATATGTGCACCAGAATTTAGTCTTCACTTTTTTTGAATGGTCTGTCTTTGTAGGCCATGTCTGGGAAGTCACTAACATGTTTGTTGAATTTGTATGCACACACAACACAAATGTTATTGCCTGTAGCTTGTGGAGACACTTGAGGATGATGCAAGCCCACATTTTGCAGCCTCTGATGTGCATCAACACGGTTGTGAAGCTTCATTGCCGCTGTTCTGTAATCACCAATGAGTGATAAACAGATTTCATTCATGAACATACCAAATGTTCTGTAGATTCTTAACAATGTTATCGAAACAGACAAATTCTGATTGCCCCCTTCACATTTTCTTCTTTCCTGCCAGTTCTTTTGGATAATATTTCCTATTTGTCATTGCTGTCCCTACTGCAAGTGTTCATAATCGCTGTATAACTTGTCAAAGAGAGTTACTTACTTACTTAGTCGTTCCCCTTTTACCGTGAGGTGTAGAGGTTTGGAAGAGAGAGCGCCAGACTATCCTATCGGCTGTCTTCCTCCTGGCCTGGTTCCATTCTAGTCCTCAGTCCTTCAAAGATTGTCTAATGTTGTCCTACCAGCAGACTATGGGTCGTCCTGGGGGTCTGGATCCCTGGCTCTTTGTTTCCCATGCTTGTCGTGGTAGCCGATCTTCTCCCATTCTGCAGACATGACCAAACCATCTTAGTTGGGACTGTTCTACTTGGGTCTGCAGGGGGTGGGATTTTAGGCCTTGACGTATCGTCTGATGCGGACCATGTCTCTTCTTGTTACTTCAACCACCTTCCTCACATACCTCATTTCTGAGGTCTTGATCTGGCTTTTGTGGGTTGTAGTCTCTGCCCATGACTCGCATGATACGTCAAGACTGGGACATAGGTGGAGCGGTATACAGCCATCTTCGTTTTCTAACCAACCTCTCTCTTGCTGAGGAATCCTCGATTTATGGCCTGAAAAAGTCTCCCAGCTGCTGCTTTTCGAGTTGGCAACTCTTCTTTGATGCCTCCCTTTTGGTCTATAATAGCTCCGAGGTATTCAAAGTGGTCGACCTGCTCCAGGACGTGTTCTCCCAGCTTAATCTGATGTCTTCTTTCTTCTCGTGATATCCCCGTGGTTTTTGTTTTAGAGCTGCTTATGACCATCCCTCTCTTCTCCCGCTCTTCCATCCAGACTTGCAGGTTGGATTGGAGATGTGCCTCTGATTTAGCAATCAGGGCAACATCATCAGCAAATGCCAACTTTGAAATACAGACCTGTCTCATCTTCCAGTACCCCACTGAATACTTTCTTGTTCTCTCCTTACATGCCTTGATGACATCGTCCATGAGGAGTATGAAAAGACTAGGTGACAGGATATCACCTTGTCTTACACCAGTGGTGGTCCTGAACTCTTCTGACTTATGGTTTGCTGTCCTCACATAATTTCTGCAAGACTTATAGAAGCTCTGTATAGCATGAATCAGAGGTGCTGGAATGTTCTTCCTTGCCAAACAGTCCCAAGGTTTGCTCCAAGGAACCCTGTCAAACGCCCTTTCCAGATCTATGAAACAGATGGATCTCACTCTTATACTCAAGAGCCTTTTCACTCAGCTGTATGAGTGTGAAGATTAGGTCTTGAGTACTTCGGTTTGGTCGGAATCCACACTGGACCTCTTCCAATTGAAGCTCAGCAAGGCGCCTGAGTCTCTGCTCTAGGATTCTAGAGTATATTTTACCAGGGACACTGAGAAGGGATATGCCTCTATGGTTTCCACATTGTCGATTGTCACCCTTTTTGAAAATCGGTGTTATGGTGGCAATCTCCCAATCCTTTGGTATGGTCTTGTTGCACCAAGCTGCCTTTAGGAACTTTAAGAGTAATAGGTCGCCTGATGCTCCCATGTACTTAACCATTTCTGGTGTTATACCATCATGCCCTGCTGCTTTGCCCATCTTGATTTTCTCCACTGCTGCCTTCAGTTCTTCCATCTTTATGTCATCTTCACCACCGTTGGTGTTCTCTTCTATGCTAGTGGTTATCATTTCTGATACTTCACCATGCTCACTGTGGTGGGTTTTGATGTTAAAAAGACGTAGCCAGTATGTGTCTACAGAGTGAGGTCAGCTATGCAAGTCCCTGAGTCTAATAGTTGATGCTGATGTTCTCAGGGTACCTGACTGCTACCACCCTACGATCTCACTCTGCGATTTATTTTGGGTATCTAGTGTTTGTGATGTTATTTATATGGCTTGGTGTCTAGGGTAATGAAAAATGTAGTGATAATTGCGTTAAACAAATACAATTTTAACTTACTAAAATCGAATAAATCAAGACTGGGTTTAAAGTTATGATGTATATGTATATACAATTTTAATTTCCTGTCCCTCAAATTTTTTTTAGG
Source organism: Oreohelix idahoensis (assembly GCA_024509875.1). Taxonomy (NCBI): domain Eukaryota; kingdom Metazoa; phylum Mollusca; class Gastropoda; order Stylommatophora; family Oreohelicidae; genus Oreohelix; species Oreohelix idahoensis. The sequence goes on from JAMPIV010012775.1 coordinate 11,701, forward strand.
ACAGGAATGTTTAAAACTTAAAAATGAAAATATGGTTTTATACCAAATTAAATACACAAGAAGGACATCTGTCCAATATATCTTAATATGGTAATGTTTATAAACGTTTATTCCCTGTTGGAAAATACTGTTCTATGAAGAGTCAATATTGGGAAAAACTGGTTTTCGCATCATATCACAAACTGTTTCTGAATAGGGTGGAGATTAAACACATTTGAGTTTGCATATAAGCCCGCAAGATTTCTGCTTATCTGTGAATTCTTGTAGACACTGGATGACTTGCTCGAGAAAACCTGCACACTGCTTCAATACAGTGTATACTGGAGACTGCTAATACTCTTAGGCTTCATATAGAAACAACCGGTAGGCTGCCTCAAATTCTGCAGCTCCGGCTTCTGACCAACTTGATACTGTTTGACGTAACCCTGAAACAAGAGGATCAAGCCTCCCTAAGTCTCTAGTAAATTGTCTCCACCACTACCAATTTAACATCATTAAACATGTATTGTGATCAGATAAAATAGCTAACCAAATTAGCTACAGTCTTTAACTTTACTGTGACATCTTCATAAACAGTGGGTATCTTCTTTTCCACATAGTCTCAACGCCCCTGTCCCTATGCATCATCTTCATCTTCAGCTGAAATACAATCATTTCTTTTTCTCCAGAGTTAATATACCAATAGGCCTGCCAGTAACTTTCTGGTCTTACAATCCAAATAATGTATGATATTATTCAACTCAAGTTTATTTTGATTTGCTTCCTAAAACTGCTTAGACATGCCTGTGCTCCTAGTATGTCGCAATCTTCCAACAGGCATATGTCGTAGTCATAGCTCAGTCACTTTTGAAGCGATTTAAAAGATGAAAAGTGATTATTAATCAGGCTAGTGTCTTTTATCTAGCCAGTATATTTTCATCTACGTCTTTATCTAAGTTGTCATCTTTGAACTTTCCTCTTTATTTATTTTGCACAAAATACTTTTACTCTAAGTCTAGATACATTTTCATAGGAAATAGTATAGTATTGAATAAACAACATTATCGTTTTTAATTCCATTCTGTCCTTTCCTTTTTATTCATCCTTTTACAGAATGCAATACATTATCTACGTTTTCTGTCTTTCGTTTGCCCCTTTTCTCTCCCATGCACTCATTTGTTTCAGTTTGACAATACCCAAGTGGGTTTAGACTTTTTCCATGCTAAACCCCCCCCCCCCTTCTCTTACTCTATCTCCCGTCTTTTTTTGAACGAAACACGTGTTGGCCGACTGCCAAAACGGTTTTATGTTATATTTAAAAATTAGTACGGAGTAACGAAAAAGCCTTTTGTAATGGGGTGGGTACCATCGCGTGGCGTTAATAGTTTCAAAACGCAAGCCGCTTGCTGGCGTTTTTGCAAAATGCGACGTTCTAACGACAACTGTCGCATGTTGTAACTAATAATAGATTCTTAGAATACGTTAGTTAAAAAAAATTCAAGTAGTGTCCAATATTTTGCATTAGATTTTATCGACCTTGACAATTTTCAAATTTTATAGTAGCGGGTTATAAACGGTAACTTTACGTCACTAGAATTGGACTTTTGAGAAATATGAGCAGGGTAGGGCAATGGTGGCGGGATGTGTAGAGAATCTATATTGGCGTATTGGAACAAAATTCAAATACAGTATTATCATTATAATTTGAGCTGGAGGGTTAAAACGGTGCATTTTACCACACTCACCATCCAGGAGTTCTGAGAAATATTCTTTCCATCTTTCCATTACTTCCTTCGGGGCAGTAAGCTATTTGCTTTGCTTGTCCTTTATAAATTTGAGAGGGCATTGTTTTTCCTTTCTTATGTTCTTTAGGGTCTTATAGAACAATTTCTGGTTTTCTTGCGCATCTTTTTCTAGCTTTTCTCCGAATTCTTCCCAGGACTTCTGCCTTGCTGCTAGCACCTTGTTCTTTGATTCTGTTCTGAGTATCACATATTCTCTATATTTCTCTATTTGTCCTGCTGTGTTTTTAGCTCCTAAGTATTGTTTCCATGTCATTTTCTTCTCTCTTATTTTCTCTAACTTCCTCTGTCCACCAAGGTGTCCTCTGTCCCTTGTTCCCAAGTCGGACTTTATCACATGCTTCTGCAGCAGCTGTCTTTATGATGTCCTTGAATTTAAGCCAGAGGGTTTCCAAGTCATCAGGTTGTTCTTCTGTGTTGCTCACCACAGCAGCAATAAGCCCCTGATATCTGGTCTTAATTTCTGGCTCTCTCAGCTTGTAGGTCTTAATGCTCATTTCTCCTGTTCGTTTACTTAGTTTCTTGCATGATGTTAGGCAGTTCCTAGGCTGAGCAACTCTTTCAGTTGTTCTTTTGAAGGTTAGCAGGTAGTGATCACTTCCAATCTCTGGCCCCCTCCAGACTCTAGCATCCCGGACATACTTGAATGAGCTCCTCCTAACTATGGCATAGTCGATCACTGACTTCTCATTCTTTGTTGGTTCACATCTAGTGTAAGCATGTATGCGCTTGTGGGGGAACTTTGTGTTTATAATGATTAGATTATGTTCTCGACACCTACTTGAAAGTCTTCCCTTTTCGATGTGATTTTGACACTAACAATTTAAGTGACCCCGTTAGACCCTCGGGCTTTATTGACCCTATGGATGTCGATATCGACCACTTTGGGGACTCGTGTTTTACTTATTTCTTCGCCATTTCTCAGAGCTTAATTATTTAACTATTATCGTTAAAATAACATGTTACCTCTCAGACTTTCACGATGAGAGTGGCGGTCAGGAAAAAGTGGCGCAGTTCCTCAGCGCCCTCTGTGACATCCTGACCTCATATGTCCTGTCAGAAACAGACCCCAGCACCAAAGTGTTGGACTTTCATCATCCTCATCAGGTATTCTTTGGCGTTATCATTTGGCAAGGGTCATTTTCATCAGTTATCAGGGTTCTTATCAGTTATAGTAATTATCAACAATTATCATCATGTCGTTTCATCGTTCACATTCTATGTTGCTGTCATCATCTCCGCTAGATGTAACCATGTTGGCAAGGGTCATTTTCGTCGCAGTAATTGCTAATCTCAACAGTTATTGCCAATCTCAGCAGTTCTTGCTAGTCTCAACAGTTATTGCTAATCTCAACAGTTATTGCTAATCTCAACAGTTATTGCTAGTCTAAACAGTTATTGCTAGTCTCAACAGTTATTGCTAATCTCAGCCGTTACTGCTAGTCTCAACAGTTATTCGTAATCTCAACAGTTATTTTTAATCTCAACAGTCATAGCTAATATCAACAGTTATTGCTACTCTCAACATTTTTAGCTAATTTCAGCAGTTACCATCGCTCTAACCACTTATTTCCAAAGTTTTTTTTATCGTCTCACCGAAATTGTGACTTTTTTATTTTTTATGTTTGTGACATGACCTGCACGTGATCTGCGCGTGAAGCTGAAGGAGATGATGTCTCACTGCTTGGACATTAACCCAGAACCTACTGACCTGGAGCAGATTCTCAGTGACTGTAGAGAGACTCTGAAATATTGTGTTAAAACAGGTACTATGTACCAATGCTGTTATGTCGCTTGTCTTAAGTTATACTCTCATGAGGATGATGTGTGTGGTGGTAGTAACCAGATGTGAATTGTGATCTCTCGATGATGATGTGTGTGGTGGTAGTAACCAGATGAGAAGTGTGATGATAATTATAGACCTTCATTACTGCTGCTCATGACCTACATCTGGTACAATAATTGTTATTCTAAAAGCCAGGTCAGATAAATAATATTTTGTTTTTTAAAACATGAAAAAACCGAAGCCCTCTGGTCCCTCGATTAATGTACACACTTCTTAGACAACGCTGGCTTCGCCATGTCTGCCGCATGGAAGATGGTCTCACCCGCAAAGATATTTTCTACTGACACTTGGCAGATGGCAAAGAACAGCCGTGCGACCGCAGCTGTAGTTCAAAGATGCCTGCAAGAAAGAAATAAAAGCATTGGATATATCCAGCAACCTGGGAGGGTGAAGCTGCTGATAGTACCTGGTAGTGGTGATCCCAACGGCGCCATCTCAGTGTAGGCGAAAAGAAGCTCTCACGGCAAGGAGAAGAGAAAATAACACGTCAAAAGGAACACCAGGAAAAGTAGCTGAAAGCTATCACCTCAAGGGGGCATCATCCCCATGGTCAGTTATGACTGACGGGGGCTACTGCTGTGGGGGCCCTCGAGCAACGGGTCATAAAGGTTACATCAGCCTAAAGCTCACCCTGGACATACAATACATATGTAATGATATAAAATGTTGACATGTAAAACGTCATATGTAAGGGGTCGGAGTGGCTCAGAGGTATGGCATCCGCCTCGTACTTAAAAAATAATCTGCAATGATGTAAGTGTTGACATAAAAACGTCATATGTAATGATGTAAATGTTCATATACAGAATTATCTGTAATGATGTAAATGTTGGCATATAAAAAAGCATCTGTAATGATGTGAATGTTGACATAAAAACGCTATATAATGTAGATGTTGACATAAAAAACGTCGTATTTAATTATGTAAAATGTTGACATAAAAAGCGTCATTTGTAATGATGTAAAGTGTTGACATATTTAAAAGCATTATCTGTAATGGCGTAAAATGTTGACAAATTTAACAAATCTTCTGTAATGATGTAAATGTTGACATAAAAAATCATCTGTAAAAATATAAAATGTTGACGTATAAAATAATCATCTGTAATGATGTAAAATGTAGACATATAACACATCATCTGTCATGATTGGCTTTTCAGGTCACCCTCATTTTCTCAACCAATTGTCAACCGGTATAGACGTGATTGGCATGGCAGGGGCGTGGCTTTCAGCTTCCGCTAACACAAACATGTGAGTCAACGACCTCGCGAGATTACATAAAGTCTAATAGTACCACGATCCGTGGGAGATGCCTGGGACAAACTGCCAAATTTATGAGAGAAATAAGTGTGGTTACATCAAAACAATGAGAGAAGGCTGAGACGAACCGCCTAACGTGTGAGAGAAATAGATGTGTTTATGTGAGAGTAATGAGAGATGCCTGAGACAAACCTCCTAACTTGTGAGAGAAATAGATGTGTTTATGTGAGAGTAATGACAGAAGACTGAGACGAACCGCCTAACGTGTGAGAGAAATAGATGTGTTTATGTGAGAGTAATGACAAGCCTGAGACGAACCGCCTAACGTGTGAGAGAAATAGATGTGTTTATGTGAGAGTAATGACAGAAGACTGAGACGAACCGCCTAACTTGTGAGAGAAATAGATGTGTTTATGTGAGAGTAATGACAAGCCTGAGACGAACCGCCTAACTTGTGAGAGAAATAGATGTGTTTAAGTGAGAGTAATGAGAGATGCCTGAGACGAACCGCCTAACGTGTGAGAGAAATAGATGTGTTTATGTGAGAGTAATGAGAGATGCCTGAGACGAACCGCCTAACGTGTGAGAGAAATAGATGTGTTTATGTGAGAGTAATGAGAGATGCCTGAGACGAACCGCCTAACGTGTGAGAGAAATAGATGTGTTTATGTGAGAGTAATGAGAGATGTCTGAGACGAACCGCCTAACTTGTGAGAGAAATAGATGTGTTTATGTGAGAGTAATGAGAGATGCCTGAGACGAACCGCCTAACGTGTGAGAGAAATAGATGTGTTTATGTGAGAGTAATGAGAGATGCCTGAGACGAACCGCCTAACTTGTGAGAGAAATAGATGTGTTTATGTGAGAGTAATGAGAGAAGCCTGAGACGAACCGCCTAACGTGTGAGAGAAAT
>JAMPIV010012775.1:22500-89683 GCA_024509875.1 Oreohelix idahoensis
AGATGTTTTAATTGACTGATAAATACACTAGGCGACGGACTATTGATGGAATATAAATTTACTTCTAATTCATTATGTGTAATTGTGTAAGTGACTAGTGTAATATCATGATGCAAAACAAATAGCTAGTAATGACAAGCGATATTTGTAAAGTAGTCATAATTAAATTATCACTGATATTGTGCGCTGAGAGTTTACCGGGGCGGGAAGGGAAAAAATGCGCATACATTAAAACCCAACCCGTAACAGGTGAGCGGAGCGTGATAAGATAGGCTAAGACCTGTGTGCTTTTAATTTAATTAAATGACAGAGTGGATAAGAGATCTTACCTTGCGCGTGATAGAATAGGATCTTGATATTATGATTAAATGTTTTGTTTTCTCCTAAATTTAGTACTGATCACAAACCAGCCTGCCAGCGGCCTAGGTCTAAGTCTAAATACAACCAGTAACAATTCTTTGTCTTTATCGGGTCTTCGATGTTGACCTGTGCGGTTGTAGAGTTATCTGCGTTGTAGATGTCTTGGCCACTACTGAATGTCTGGATGCGGATGTTATGTTTTGGGTCATGCACTGATCATTACTGAAGAAAGTCTTCTTCAGTTACCTCTGCATCATCGAATGAACCTGTCATGTAGACCTTGAGTGGGAGTGTCAAGTAACGCGAATGGTGTAGTAGTTCGGTGTAACAGACCACTTGATAATACCTCTCACACACTCTCATGTAATGCAATGACGACTTGAACTGCCGCTGACATTTCAATAGTTTAATGAAGGCACGCACACTGGACAGCACGGATACAGTCATGGGTACATGTTGACATAAATTCATTGGTTATTTGAATCGCGGATGATACATTCATGTAGTAGTGAAATATCATTCAACCCAAGGTAACATTCACTGTTCTGGTAACTAATCGCCGTATCCTCTACTGACTGAACGCGTCAATGAGTATCGGTAAACATACAAAAGTCATTGGCCGAACCTTCATTTCATAGCTAAGTTCTTAAGCTGAAATATGTCCAATGTTTGTATAATAATCATAAACCACGATAGTGGGTTTTCACCTCATAACAAGATCTCGATACCACTGCCCGATAGTAGGATACATAATCTGTTCTCTTGACAGTGATCAAAAATATGATGACAGGAATATAACATGGCCGCCTTCCTGAGTTGTCGCTCACTCACTCGTAGGAAGGTAGATATAAGCCAAAGTTAATTTAGAAGGTGCATATAAATAATTTCATAAAGTTTTTCCATACAGCTCTACAGTAATCACGTTACTTCATGTAGACATAACTGCTGTAGGAAAGCCTGTCATCTTCGTCGATACAAAACACGACCCTAGCGATACGAAGCACAATGTTCCATCTAGGTCTAACCGACTCGAGATCATCAAAAATAGGGTCTGGCATAACTGGAGTCCGAATCACACATATGAGGAGGATCTCTGACAAATAGACTCTTGCAGAGACATAAACTTCTCCTGGAAAAACATCTATGAATCACTGTTAAACCTTAAACAGTGCCAGCCCTGGGAAAAGCACTCAGTCATCTTGGCGACATTATCGGAACTCTCCACAACCCAGAAGGACTACGAAAACCTGCGCTAGATTCCGGCAGAAAGAATATAGTCCGACCTGAACATACAAAGGTATACAATATACGACTGAATCTTCTTGCACTAGACAAGTAGTACACATGAATTCAGGCCATAAACATAACAAGCAAAATTAATCTATTTTCTGGCCCGAACAAATAAGAACGGACAAAAATTCAATATCCATGCGCCGAATCAATATCAAGAACGATCACTCATATAATCAAAAGTGTAAATCAATCATGAATTATCTAACTTTACCAGAGGAAGCATTTTCATACACAAATGAATGCAAATATATATATTTTCCATATTAAATAGCCATATCGTATTTTTGTAATATGTGCGTCAAAATATGCACGCAACAGATTACCACACCCCTCGGGAAAAAAAACAAAAATGGTACATTTTTTTTTTTGAAATACATCTAGGAGCAACATACAATAGGCTCACAACGCACCAATAACAATGCGCAGATGATAAGCATTGAGAATATATTTCATGAACTTAGAGAAAGTATTTCTCTAAGTATAAATATTTCCAGAGAGGTGTCACCAACGCATACTACAATACTGGCAATGCCACACTTTCTACATCAGTTTATACATAAATTTCATCTTAGATATCTTAACATCATGATCATCAAAGACGAAAAACATTGAAAGATCAGCGATGAATAAACATCAATGAACCACTAAGTAGTGTTACAATCAATATATGATATATTACATATGTGTACACATTTCAACATAGGAATAACTGTAGCAAAGTTAGGCATATAACTTAACAGTTATGAATCATGTGGGCATCTAGACAAAATATCTGCCATCACATTTTCTGACCCACGGATAGCTCGCACCGAAAAATGAAACGGCTGCAGAGCAATCGCGTATCGCGTTGATCTCGCGCTCTTCAGATTTTTACTCTGAATAGCCGTAAGAGCTTTCTGGTCAGTTTCCACAATGAAATGCGCGCCAAGAAGAAATCTTTGAAGTTTAAGGATTGACCAAACCATAGCCAATAATTCACGGTCTAGGACCGAGTAATTCTTCTCTGCGGCATTTAATTTTCGAGAAATATACATCACAGGATGCAGAGTTCCAGAGTACTCTTGCATTAGTGCTGCTCCAATCCCTGTGGATGAAGCGTCACTACGAAGAATAAATGTCTTATCTTTAGAAGGCAATACTAGGATAGGTGAAGTAGAAAACATAGTTTTAACCTTATCCAAAGAGGATTGACATTCTTGAGTCCAATGGACTACATTAGGGGACCCTTTCTTTAGCAAGGAAGAAAGAGGTGACATAATGGAGGACAGATTCGGAATGAATCGTCCATAAAATTGTATTAGACCTAAGAGACTTCGCACTTGCTTTTTAGTCTTAGGAATAGAAATGTTAAGTATCTTACTTGTATTATGGTCCTCTGTTTTTAAGAAACCATGACCAACACGGTGACCTAAGAAAGATATTTCGCTAAAACCAATACACGCTTTCGATGGTTTCGCTGTCAGGTTATGCTCGCGTAAGATAGACAATAGTTCATTTATCCCATTATAGTGATCGTTCCAAGTATCACTGAAAAGACAGATGTCATCAAGATATGCAATGACATCTGAGCGATGAGATAGGATTCGACGCATCATGCGTACGAATGTTGCAGGGGCGTTCATAAGGCCGAAAGACATAAAATTCCATTGGAATAGACCCCTAGGCGTCGAAAAAGCAGTAAACGGTTTGGCGTGTTCGGATAGTGGAACTTGCCAATATCCCTTAGACAAATCGAGTTTAGTAAAGAAATGAGAATTCGATAGTCTGGTAAGTAGCTCTTCAAGTAAAGGCATAGGTTCAGCATCAAATTTAGTCACTTGGTTCAATTTGCGATAATCAACGCAAAGACGTATGTTGTTGTCTTTTTTTCGCACGATAACCATCGGTGAAGAATATGCTGATGTGGATGGTTCAATTATTTCCAACTCTATCATTTCATCCAACTCTTTTTCTACCTGTGCTTGAAAATGTATCGGGATAGGATACGGTCTGACCCTTATAGGATTATGGTCAGTAAGAATAATGTCGTGTACAATGACATTAGTTCGACCAGGAATGTCAGTAAGGACATCCTGAAATTGTTCTAACATAGCAGAAACTTGTTTCTGTTCTCCTGGAGATAATTCGGGAGAAATCGCAACATCTTTCCATGATTCATTAGAGTGAAGCGGAATCATTGGAAAAGGTAGATTTACATCCGAGAAACTCGTTTCCTCATCCTATATTACTGACAGTGATGAGTAATGTCCATGTTGGACTGGAAAATCGTCCGTTGCCTGGAAAACAGGTTGTAAATAATCCGGACGTTCATGGAATTCCGTGAGCATGTTGATGTGGAAGGTTTTATGCTTCCCGTCAATATCGACGATATAGTCAACATCGGAAACTTTTGATATTATATCGTACGGACCTTTCCAAGCAATAAGAAGTCTGTTTTCTCTATAAGGTAGCAGGACCAATACTTTGTCACCTGGACAGAGTTGTCGCAAGCGTCTGGTCTTATTGGCAAATTGCCTTGCCTTCTGTTTCGCAAATTCAGAAGAAGCAGTTGCAGATTTGCATGCTTCGATAATCTTATGTCTAAGTGCAATGACATATTCGTAAGAGGATTTTGTGTCATCGACAATATTATCAGCAGTTATGAGATCATGAAGTAAGGACATAGGACCTCGCGGTTTCGCGCCGAAGACAAGTTCAAAAGGAGAAAATCCTGTATGTTCGTTGGCGACCTCTCTATATGCACAGAGAGCCGCGGGTAAAACCCTGTCCCAATCCTGAGGATGATCCTCCGTTATCTTGCCTAGTAGGTTTTTCAGAGTTCTATTCAGACGTTCTACCATCCCATTGGACATAGGATGATAAATACTACTCAGAGATCTCTCTATCTTTAGAGTCGACATCACTTGAGACATGGTATCCGATATGAGTTGGGTACCATGGTCCGATAGTATTTCTGCTGGAAATCCCAGACGAGAAAATATTAACCAAAGAGCATCTGCAATATCAGCAGTAGTTATGCTCTTTAGAGGAACAGCCTCTGGCCAACGTGTGCACATATCCACACACGTCAAAATAAATTGGTGTCCTCTAGCAGACTTTATCTTAAATGGACCAATGATGTCTATCGCCATTTCTTGAAATGGTCGAATGGGAATGTCTGCAGCCTGAATAGGTGCAGCATGGCGTGGACCTCTGGATTTAACCTCTTGACATACTTTACAAGATCGACAATAGATTCGTATGTCCTTATTCACAGCAGGCCAAAAGAAAGATGCAAGAACTCTAGATTTAGTACGGGAAAAACCCATATGTCCAGCACACTGAGAATCATGAGCGTGCTGTAAGATTTTAACTCTCATATTTTTGGGCACAAGAATTTGAGAATGAATGGATTTAGCGGAGTCTTGTACCATACGTACAAGTACGCCATTCCTCATCGTAATCCAAGATTTACGATTTGTATCCTTATTCGGATCACCTTTTGTTGCCAGAGTAAAGAATTTCTTTAGAGTAGGATCATCTTCCTGCTGTTTTATAAAGGAAACATGCGAAATCTCCAAGAGATCACCTTGGTTCTGGTCATTATTATCTCCAGAAGGCGAAGATTGCGGCATGTTTAGAGCTTGAGCTCTAGTGACTACAGCATTTGCAGTATGCATATTATCACTTTCCCACTCGGCAATTTGTTGCGGAGTGCATTCTTTCGCACCATGAATGCGACCGACGATAAGATCAGCGATCGGATTCGGCAGAAGACATGCGTGCACATCTCCTGTAAAGAAGGGAGTAGAGATGTTGATAATGGCAGTGGAGTACTTCTCCAATGTGCCACCAAATGTTATGCATTTGATTATCTTGCCAGTGGCTCGAGAAGGATGTATAAGTGACTGCCTCACTCCAATGGTTGTGCACCCGGAATCGAAAAGCATTGAGACCGGAGTACCATCTACTAGACCTCTATTCAAGACAAGAGCACCTCTTCCATCATGCGCGACTGACGCAGGAAGAGCAGGAAGAGGATGACCACAGCTTAAAGTCGAAACTGTGGTTGGCTCGAATAATGTTTTGCATTGGGAACACTGAAATGCTCTGTCAAAATCGAAAGCAGAACATCCCACACTATTAGAATCTTTCTTATCATTGGTTTGATTACCGGCTTCGTGAAACTCTTGTTGTGCAGAGTTAGCCTGGTAATGAGATTTACCATGTCTTTTGTGTTGTGATTTACCTCGGTTATCATTGCCTCTGTAATTATTATTCCCTCTGTTATAACCCCTATTTGGGTTGGAATCATAATATTCATGATCATAATCATCATGCTCATTATAATGAGTATCCCTGTAATGTTGGTTTTGTTGTTTTCATGAAGAACTTGGGTGGTTTCTATAGTTACTCCCTTTTCGGAAATTTCTAAAATTATGGGCACCCCTCGCGTATCGAGGACTTTCAGCCCGATTCCAGTTCTTCGAAGAAGAACCCTGATTTGAGTGGTTACCTTGGTTTTGACACTTATTCCAATTAACCTTTTTATCAAATTTATTTTGAGCTCCTTGGAATTTGTGTGAGTAATTATGATTATATTCTGTTGCTGAAGCAACTGGCATACCCTCTTTAATGTTAGTGTTACTAAGAATCATGTCAGGGTGTGCCGTGGCATACTGGTCACAATATTCTTCCATTTGCTTTAATGTACTAGGTTTACGCTCATGTAAAATCTCTAGGAATGGTTTATTTACCGAAGACATAACCTTGTCTCTTAGCAATAAATCCGTAAGACCATCAAATGTTTTCTCTATTTTGGATAATTCAATCCATCGTGAGAGTGTAAGTCGTGCTTTTGAAATGAAATCTGAGAATTCTACACCTACCTCAGGTCTCATTGTTTTAAACAAAAGACGATAACCTTCTTCTGACAGCTGATATCTCTTTATCAAAGCTGCCCTAATAGCATCATAATTATCCTTGTCGGCCTCTTCAACCAAACATAACTTAGTCAGAGACTCCCCTTTTAGATTTTCAGACAACTGATTCACATACTGTGATTTGTCAACATTATGAGCTCGACAAGCACGTTCAAATCTAGAAAGCCAAAATGTTATATCATCACTGGTAGAGTTGAACGCTGGCACCTTGACCTTATAATTAAAGGGTTTACCATTACCACAAGATGCCTGATTAACATTACTCATACTTGTCAATCTTAATTTCTCTAATTCAAACTCATGTTCTCTTATTGCTTTTCTCTCTTCAGCTTCTCTATCTAATTTTGTTTGTTCAGCAGCAGCAGCAGCAGTTTCTAATTTTTTCTGTTCAGCAGCAGCTTCTAATTTTTTCTGTTCAGCAGCAGCAGCAGCTTCTAATTTTTTCTGTTCTGCCACAAATCTCCTTTCCTTCACCTGCATCTGCAATTTCTTTTGTTCAGCAGCAGCATCAGCTTCTCTTTCTAATCTTTTCTCTTCAGCCAGGGCTTTTCTCTCTTCAGCAGCAGCAGCTTTTCTCTCTTCAGCAGCTAATGCTTTGTCATATTGAGCAACAGCCCATTCTTCTAAATCTTTCCCAGTCTTATCAAGGGCTTTCCCTTGTGCAATAAAGTAATCTAATGTAGACATCTTGTCTTATTAAATCAGAAACCTGAAAAAGTAAATAAATTACCCTATCCCACTTTAATGGGAGACAAGTCTATACTATAGACTTAGTCTTAGAGAAAAACTTGTATGGTTACTTGAGTACCTGTGGAAAACAATATCTGTATATCCCAAACACTGTGGGAGACAAGCCTTACAAAGGTCTTGTATACTTCCTTAATGTAATCAATGATCACTTGAGTACCTGTGGAAAATAATATTTGTATATCCCAACTACTTTATAATTCCTTGTACACCAATGATAGCAATTAAGTACTGCTCTGTACTATAATATAAATATATTCAAATATACCTTATATATTATTTGTCAACCAAAGACATTAACAAGGACAAACAAGAAAAGACAATATGAAAACAATTGCAGGAATCAAATTAAATCAAATAGAAAAAATCAAAAAAAAATGATCACAGAATCTGTGATGATAACCGCAATGAAATCAACAAGACAAATAACGCCACAGTGTATAAACATAAGGGTGTAAAGAACTGAAATGAAAGGAAAGATGAGACCTACAATTATACAAACAAATCAAACAAAACTAAAGAACATAGAAATATTACAAAAACCACAAGAAGGACAGTTTCGTCACAGCTAACAAATATTTGCAAACAATGTTGCATGCAAATTTCAATTAAGAAATTTGCTCCCTATAGAACGCTAGAGCAAGACCAATGTCACTTGGTATTTCTTGTTCTAGTCACCTCCCATCCAGGCCCGCAGAATACAAACTAACTTAACACACAACAAATAACATATAAACATAAATACATGTAAACCTTAATAGCATAAATGCATACATATATATATACTTAATAGAATGTATTGTGGATAGAATGTGATGCTGGTATAGTGTTGTAACAATAACCTGCCACCTTTAATGAACAATTAAATAATAGATTTGTTTTCTACACTATTACAATGTTCAATTTTTTGTTGTTGTTGAGCATATGAAGATCCAACGATGAAATATGCACTTTATGTTCAACAACACTGTGATTCTTCTATACAGGATCAACAATCACTTCTTTCTTCTGTACGATGAGAAATGTCAACAGTACTGTTCCCGATATTTTATACACTTGATACAACTGTCCTGTATAATACCGTCTGTACAGCGAAAAACTGTCAACAAGCGCTGACCTAGATACAGCATCCGATCGGTAATACAGGTCAAGCTGACATCGACTGCCCCGTTGTAACTTGTACACTGGTGTTCATGCGTGTCGTATGTGGCGTCAGGGATGGTCTGGTTATCATAACCCCAGGAATCTGGTTCACCACTGTAGAGTTATCTGCGTTGTAGATGTCTTGGCCACTACTGAATGTCTGGATGCGGGTGTTATGTTTTGGGTCATGCACTGATCATTACTGAAGAAAGTCTTCTTCAGTTACCTCTGCATCATCGAATGAACCTGTCATGTAGACCTTGAGTGGGAGTGTCAAGTAACGCGAATGGTGTAGTAGTTCGGTGTAACAGACCACTTGATAATACCTCTCACACACTCTCATGTAATGCAATGACGACTTGAACTGCCGCTGACATTTCAATAGTTTAATGAAGGCACGCACACTGGACAGCACGGATACAGTCATGGGTACATGTTGACATAAATTCATTGGTTATTTGAATCGTGGATGATACATTCATGTAGTAGTGAAATATCATTCAACCCAAGGTAACATTCACTGTTCTGGTAACTGTTGCGTGATAAATTCTCGCAACATCGTTTTATTTCAATATCTGTTTTATAACGCAAGGGCAACAACTGCTTGAAATCTATAGTCACTTTTCTCGGTAAGCATTTGTCTTCTCGCGTTAGTATCGAATGCAGTTAACTTTTGAGCTGTGGTCATTTTTGCGCTGGACTGCGCATGACTTGTCTTGTTGTTTGGTCGATCGGTTTCCGCCCACCACTAGTGGGAGTGAGCGATTTGGAATGGCGAAAGAGATGCCTCGTTGAAGAGGGGATCTCCGCTATTTTTTTGTTCTGTCAGGGATGTGTAGTCCTCTTATGGATATTTCGTTTAGTCGAGATAATACCTCTAGTGTTTTCCCACATGTCGGGAGGCGTGATATTTCTGTGTATTTCTTGAAAGCAAGGTAAATTAACATTTTCATTAACTCTATTGATTTTGGGTCGTGAGCGATTTCGATTCATAGCCTGTCTGCGAAAGTCGTCGTCACGAGATGTTTTTTCCCAGCTCACATGTCGCTGCATTGTACTGCATCGGTTGATGCAGGTACCAAGGACCATTACTTGCTACTTGGTTAAATGAACGAGGTTTAGAAAACCTTTATTATCTAGAGGATATTCTTGAGGACATTATTTATACTTCGGCAGACGTGTCTGTCTTGCTGAAGTCAAACTAAGGAGAGTGAACTGATCTCATACATCTGGTTATCTCCTGGCTGTTATAGAAAAGGATGGAGTTTTCCACCTGACTACATTTACAGCACTATGAAATATAACATGCATCTGACTCATCATTGTAATGCTGTCTACCGTCTATTGCTGTATTGAATGTTGCTGTGATAATGACTGTTTGATGTGCCTACACATTTGCGTAACCATTTTGTCACTGTGGCGTCCACAATAAATAATGAAGAAAAACGTCAACGGCTGTTTCAAGACTCATTGACTTTATACGTCGTGAGTTTACTGACGTCCTATGTGGATTGCCCTGTTATTGTTGCATGAACATTGTTTTGACTGAACACATCTACACACTACACAAAACCAGACATGCGGATGCCATCCATCATCATATGGCATCACGCATCATTTGGTGGCCATAAGCTGGTTTGATTCTGGTACTAGCAAACACGGGGTCCCTTACCCACTCCATTTTCAACAAGAATTCATCAGCATCCTTCAAGAAATTAACATTCTTCAATACAGTCAACATCTTCAAAATTTTCAAAGTACTCGGCGTTGCCCGGTAAAAGTCAAAATTTCAACCTTTTGACGGAAACAAGAATTTGACAGTACCCGGCGTTGTTACATGTTGCCGGATAACTCGGACTGCTGTTATCTTTTACGCAAGTCAAGCAAGTTGCTGCTGTCAAGGTTCCAGTGCTTTTGTTTTTTGAGAAGGTCAAGTGCCGGTTGAAACGGGTTGTTTTCTGAAGAAGGCCAAGTACCGATTTCCATCAACTTACTTTTGGATTAGAAGGTCAAGTGCCGAAACAACTCAACACACAGTATTTCAGAAGCTCTTGTACCATCGTGTTAGCAGTGGAAGCAGTTCAGATGTGCCATCATCGTTGGAGCTTCGCTCTTTAGGACGTTGATTGACATCCGTTTTTCTGCTGTTCTACGATTGGAAGCCTTTAAGTTAAGTGGCCTGTTTGTATGTAAACTGTGCCCTTATACTTCTGCTGAGTCTTCTGTGTATCATCTCATTCTATATGTTATATGTCTATATGTTATTTGTATATTTATATGTTTATATTTCAGCGGGTTCTCGGTTGGGTGGTGTCTCCGTTAGATTATGCCACGTCATAGAGGTCGTCTATTGTGAGCGTTTTCTGTAGGGTTTGCAAATTTCCGATACTGGAATTTGCTAAGCGACTTCTGTTGCTATTTATGTTAGCTGTGATGACATGTTTTAATATTGTTTTCGTTATTATTTCACATTCTTTAGTTTTGTTGTGATTTGTTTGTATTTGTTAGCCTACTCTTGTCTATAATTTAGTTTCATACAACATTTTTGTTTATACACTGTGGTGTCATGTATTTTGTTTAATTCTATCGCAGATATCGTCACATTTTTTGTGATATTTCATTAATTTCTGCTTTATTTTTAGTTGATTTCTGCGAAAGTTTTTGTATTGTTGCTGATCTTTGTTATTGTTTACATTGTTATTGTTTACATTGTTTGTATTGTTTACATTTTCAATGTTTACATTCTGCATGTGTTTACATAGTCATTGTTTACAGTTATAGTAATTAGTTAATGGGCTATGCTAATGCACTGTTACTACTATACTGATGATAAATGAATGATGAATAGTGTCGTGCACTATTGAATGAGAAGTGCACTTATGATCAAGATTTGAGTGCTGATATTTCATATACAAGTTCTTTGATTGGAGACTTGTTTCCCACAGAGACTGGGATAATATAATGTGATGTGAATATACAAGTGCTTAATTAAGACTTGTTACACTTAGGTTTGAAATAAATTAGTTAATTATTTCAGGTTTTGGACTCATATGTTAGACAACATGTCTACATTTGAGCACTTTATTGAGCAGGGTAAATTGCTTGGGAAGACTGGTGATAAGTTAGAAGAATTTGCAACTGCTCGATATGATAAAGCAATGGAAGCTGAACAAAAGAAACTGCATATGGAAGCTGAACAAAAGAAACTGCAGATGCAGGTGGATGAAAAGAGATTCCAAATGGAAATGGAAAAACAAAAAAGGGAATCAGAAGCTGAGGAAAGAAAGCTACAGCTAAAGGCTGAGAATAAAAGACTTGAAAAAGAAGCTGAGAATAAAAGACTTGAAAAAGAAGCTGAAAATAAAAGACTTGAAAAAGAAGCTGAAAATAAAAGACTTGAAAAAGAAGCTGAAAATAAAAGACTTGAAAAAGAAGCTGAAAATGAAAGACTTCAAATGCAGGCTCAAGCTGAAGAAAGGAAGTTACAAAGAGAGTCTGATGAGAGGAAAGCAAAAATGGAACATGAAGAAAAACTCTTAGCTTTAGAGTTGGAGAAATTGAAATTGACGAGCATGAGTAATGGTAATGATTCAAACAAGGGTTCATCTTCTGGTAAGGCTAATAATGATACTTTTAAGATTAAGTTACCAACATTTAGTCCTTCCAGTGATGACATAATGTTCTATCTGGACAGATTTGAACAAGCATGTACAGCTCATAACATAGACAAAGCAAAATATGTTTATCAGTTATCAGGGATACTGACAGGTAAAGCTCTAAGTATATTAAATATGGTGGATGAACCTGACAAGAGCAATTATGAGGTTGTCAGGGCCGCTTTGTTAAAGAAATATCAGCTTAACGAAGACGGCTATCGTCTACAATTTAAAAACATGTTACCTGAAAATGGAGTTGAATTCTCCGAGTTTATTGCAAGAATACGCATTACTTTCTCACGATGGGTTGAACTATCTAAGACGGAAAAAACTTATGAAGGACTTATGGACTTAATACTTAGAGACAAAGTCATGTCGTCTGTCAATGAGTCTTTCCTTGCTTTCCTTCATGAACGTAAACCTAAAACAATAAAAGAAATGGAAGATTTCTGTTGCCAATACGTAACTGCGCACCCACACATAACCATGGGTAACTCTAAGGTGAAAGAAGGTTTACCAGTTGCTTCGGCAGCTCCGTATGGTCAAAACTTTGCTCGTAGATCCCAACAAAATTTTGATAGAAAGGGCAGCGGTAATTTCTGTCAAAATCATGGAAAACAATTTCATGGTGATTCTTCTTCGAAGAATTGGAGACAACCTGATAGTACTCGTTACTATCACCCTAATAATTATAAGCATTTCAAAAGAGGATATGGTAATAGAGGTTATTCCTGCCGAAGACCTCAGAACCAAACAAATAGATGTTCGCATCAATGTGAACATGATAGTAATCGTGGAAACTGGAATTCGAACCAGTATAACAATTACAATAGAGACAATAATAACTGCAGAGATAATAATAACTCTGATAACTTCAGAGGTAATAATAGTCGGGGTAGATCTCAACACAAAAAAAAGAGATATCAGCAGGCTAATGCTGTACAACAGGAAACTGAGGCAGCCTGTAATCATGTTGTTGATAGTAAAAACTTTGACGCTGTCACTAGTTCTGCTTTTGACTTTGAGAGAGCAAACAAATGCCCCCAATGCAGTACTTTATTCGAACCGGGTACCATAACTACTTTGAGTTGTGGTCACCCACTTCCCGCTCTTCCTGCTGCTGTTGCGCATGACGGGAGGGGTTCTTTAATTCTACATAAGGGTCTTGTTAATGATACTCCGGTCTCACTACTTTTCGATTCCGGATGCACCACTATTGGTGTTAGACAATCGCTTGTAGATCCATCTTGTGCTACAGGAAGGGTTATTAAATGTGTCACATTTGGCGGCACTCTAGAAAAATATCCTACTGCTGTAATTCGCATTGCCACTCCTTTCTTTACTGGAGATGTGCATGCTTGTCTCTTACCTAATCCTATTGCGGACCTTATTATTGGTCGTATTCACGGAGTTAGGGAGTGTACCCCACAGCAGATTGCTGCTTGGGAAGATAATAACATGCAAGCTACAAATGCAGTAGTTACAAGAGCACAAGCTCTACAAACACCCGAAACTTCACTGAATAGTGATAATGAAGTTGATAGCCAAGATAGTCACTTAGTAATTACTCGTGACTCTTTCATAAAATTGCAAGAAGAAGATCCTTCTTTAAAAAAATTCTTCGTTCTTGCGAAGAAAGGTGATCCGAATCAGGATACAAATAGAAAATCTTGGATTGCAATGAGAAACGGCGTACTTGTACGTATGGTACAAGATTCGACTACGTCGGCACATTCGCAAATTCTTGTTCCCAAGAGCATGAGAGTCCAAATATTACAACATGCTCATGACTCGCAATGTGCTGGACATATGGGTTTTGCCCGTACGAAGTCGAGAGTCCTTGCGGCTTTCTTTTGGCCTTTTGTCAATAAGGACATTCGTATTTACTGCCGATCATGCAAGGTATGTCAGGAGGTCAAATCTAGAGGACCACGACATGCTGCGCCTATCCAGGCTGCTGACATTCCTATTCGGCCGTTTCAGAAAATGGCCATAGATATTATTGGCCCTTTTAAGGTCAAGTCGGCCAGAGGACATCAGTTTATCCTTACATGTGTCGATATGTGCACACGTTGGCCAGAGGCTATTCCTCTTAAGAGCATATCTACTACAGATATCGCAAATGCTCTTTGGTTGATATTTTCTCGCTTGGGGTTCCCCAGAGAAATATTGTCAGACCATGGCACTCAACTCATATCTGACACTATGTCACAGGTAATGTCTACCTTACATATTGAACGATCTCTCAGTAGTATCTACCATCCTATGTCTAATGGGTTAGTTGAGCGTCTGAATAGAACGCTCAAGACTTTGCTTGGTAAGATAACTGAAGATCATCCTCAAGATTGGGACAGGGTTTTACCCGCGGCTCTCTTTGCCTATAGAGAAGTCCCTAATGAACACACAGGATTTTCTCCCTTCGAACTTGTCTTTGGCGCGCGTCCACGCGGCCCTATGTCTTTATTACACGATCTCATCACTGCCGATGATATTAGCGATGAAACTCAATCCTCATATGAGTATGTCATTGCTCTTAGACAAAAGATCATTGAGGCATGTAAGCTAGCAACTGCTTCATCAGAAATTGCTAAAAGAGAAGGCAAGGCAGTTTGCTAACAAGAATAGATGTCTACGACAACTTTGTCCAGGTGACAAAGCATTCGTCCTACTCCCCAGTAGGGAAAATAGACTTCTTATTGCATGGAAAGGTCCGTATGCAATAGTCTCTCGGATTTCCGATGTTTACTATGTGGTCGATATTGATGGAAAGCATAAAACTTTCCACATAAACATGCTTTCGGAATTTCACGAACGTCCGGACTATTTGCTGCCTATTTTCCAGGCAACGGATGATGCTCCTGCACCTCACGGTCATTATTCATCCCTGTCTGTCATTCAGGATGAGGAAGCTACCTTCTCTGATGTCAACCTTCCCCTTCCAGTGGTTCCATTACATTCTACGGAATCTTGGAAAAACGTTTCTGTTTCTCCTAATCTTTCTGGTGACGAACATCGACAAGTCTCGTCGATGTTACAAACATTTCAGGATGTTCTCACTGACATTCCTGGACACACAGATGTCATAGAACATGACATAATTCTTACCGACAATAATCCAATTAGGGTTAGGCCGTATCCTATTCCTATACACTTTCAGTCGCAAGTGGAAAAGGAATTGGATGAAATGATTCAATTAAATATAATTGAACCATCGATTTCACCATATTCTTCTTCCATGGTTATTGTCCGGAAGAAGGATAAGAACATACGAATTTGCGTTGATTATCGCAAATTGAATCAGGTCACAAAGTTCGACGCTGAACCGATGCCTTTGTTAGAAGATCTACTGATTAGACTTTCTAATTCTAGATTCTTCACTAAACTTGACTTGTCTAAAGGTTATTGGCAAGTGCCTTTAGCAGAGCATGCCAAACCTCTTACTGCTTTTTCTACACCTAGGGGTCTATTTCAATGGAATGTTATGCCTTTTGGTCTCATGAACGCCCCTGCCACTTTCGTTCGCATGATGCGTCGAATTCTGTCACATCGTTCGGATGTCATCGCATACTTAGATGACATCTGTCTCTTCAGTGATACCTGGGAAGATCACTATTTAGGGTTATATGACTTACTGTCCACTCTACGTGAGAATAATTTGACAGCAAAACCTTCTAAAGCTTTTGTTGGTTTTGGTGAAATCTCTTTCCTGGGTCATCGTGTTGGTCATGGTCTCTTGAAGACAGAAGACCACAATACTTCCAAAATACTGAACATCTCTGTTCCTAAAACGAAGAAACAAGTTAGGAGTCTCTTAGGTTTAATTCAATTTTATGGGAGATTTATTCCAAATTTATCTTCGATCATGGCACCTCTCTCAACATTGTTGAAGAAAGGTTCGCCTAATCTGGTCCGTTGGTCTGAAGAATGCCAATCTTCACTAGACCAAATCAAGAATATATTTTCTTCTCCTCCCATCTTAAGATTACCTACTCTTGATAGGACTTTTGTTCTTCGGAGTGATGCTTCATCCACTGGGATTGGAGCAGCACTGATGCAAGAATATGCAAATACTCTGCATCCTGTTATGTACATTTCTAGAAAACTAAATGCGGCAGAGAGGAACTACTCGGTTTTAGACCGTGAGTTGTTAGTGATGGTTTGGTCAATTCTAAAGCTACAAAGATTCCTCCTGGGCGCACATTTCATTCTAGAGACTGATCAGAAAGCTCTTACAGCTATTCAGACTAAGAATTTGAAGAGTTCGAGATCCACTCGATATGCTATAGCTCTTCAACCTTTTCACTTCACGGTACGAGCTATCCGTGGTGCGGATAATGTGATGGCTGACATTTTGTCTAGATGCCCACATGACTCCAACTAATACTTCTGTCCTATATTTCTATATATTACAGAGTCATAACACACCTATATTTCTACAATAGATTAGCACATCTGTACTTACTTTATATGTACACACTATCGTGCTTTGTTGTCATCTTCTTCTGTTCGTTTTTTAAAATGATAGAGGAGGACTGAGTAGTTAATATAAGGGCCGTTAGTTTACTAAACAGCCACAATTATTAATAATGTATTGTACCTTATGAAGCATATTAGTTATTAATTAGCATTATATTGCTTGTACTTTCTCAGAATGTCATTGTTGAGCTGAGGACTTACCTTACGAGTTCTAGATTGTGTACTTACCCTCGGAATACCAGAGCATATGTCCTGGATCGTCATGTAGTTTAACTTTGCTATGTACTTATGTCATTACATGTCAAAGAATGTACTATTTAAATTTTCCTATCAGATTTGTACATCCATTTTTAAAGACAATATTAGAGTATGCTGTTTAATGATGATTATAGTAACTTGCATACGTATATTGTGTTTACATGCTAACGTGATGTGTGTTGGTGACACCTCCCCGATGTGAATATTTTTTGAGACATATTTATTTTTCTGTTGAGGTATATCCTCACCAGACACTCTATAATTAGCCTATTGTTTGGCAATTTAATTAATTATCAGCGCATAATTCGTGCGTTTTGAGCCGCTTATCGCTTGCTCTTTGATATTGAAAAAAAAAATATGTTCCACATTTTTTTTTTTATCGGGAGGAGGTGGTGATATGTTGCGTGATAAATTCTCGCAACATCGTTTTATTTCAATATCTGTTTTATAACGCAAGGGCAACAACTGCTTGAAATCTATAGTCACTTTTCTCGGTAAGCATTTGTCTTCTCGCGTTAGTATCGAATGCAGTTAACTTTTGAGCTGTGGTCATTTTTTGCGCTGGACTGCGCATGACTTGTCTTGTTGTTTGGTCGATCGGTTTCCGCCCACCACTAGTGGGAGTGAGCGATTTGGAATGGCGAAAGAGATGCCTCGTTGAAGAGGGGATCTCCGCTATTTTTGTTCTGTCAGGGATGTGTAGTCCTCTTATGGATATTTCGTTTAGTCGAGATAATACCTCTAGTGTTTTCCCACATGTCGGGAGGCGTGATATTTCTGTGTATTTCTTGAAAGCAAGGTAAATTAACATTTTCATTAACTCTATTGATTTTGGGTCGTGAGCGATTTCGATTCATAGCCTGTCTGCGAAAGTCGTCGTCACGAGATGTTTTTTCCCAGCTCACATGTCGCTGCATTGTACTGCATCGGTTGATGCAGGTACCAAGGACCATTACTTGCTACTTGGTTAAATGAACTAGGTTTAGAAAACCTTTATTATCTAGAGGATATTCTTGAGGACATTATTTATACTTCGGCAGACGTGTCTGTCTTGCTGAAGTCAAACTAAGGAGAGTGAACTGATCTCATACATCTGGTTATCTCCTGGCTGTTATAGAAAAGGATGGAGTTTTCCACCTGACTACATTTACAGCACTATGAAATATAACATGCATCTGACTCATCATTGTAATGCTGTCTACCGTCTATTGCTGTATTGAATGTTGCTGTGATAATGACTGTTTGATGTGCCTACACATTTGCGTAACCATTTTGTCACTGTGGCGTCCACAATAAATAATGAAGAAAAACGTCAACGGCTGTTTCAAGACTCATTGACTTTATACGTCGTGAGTTTACTGACGTCCTATGTGGATTGCCCTGTTATTGTTGCATGAACATTGTTTTGACTGAACACATCTACACACTACACAAAACCAGACATGCGGATGCCATCCATCATCATATGGCATCACGCATCAGTAACTAATCGCTGTATCCTCTACTGACTGAACGCGTCAATGAGGATCGGTAAACGTACAAAATTCATTGGCCGAACCTTCATTTCATAGCTTAGTTCTTAAGCTGAAATATGTCCAATGTTTGTATAATAATCATAAACCACGATAGTGGGTTTTCACCTCATAACAAGATCTCGATACCACTGCCCGATAGTAGGATACATAATCTGTTCTCTTGACAGTGATCAAAAATATGATGACAGGAATATAACATGGCCGCCTTCCTGAGTTGTCGCTCACTCACTCGTAGGAAGGTAGATATAAGCCAAAGTTAATTTAGAAGGTGCATATAAATAATTTCATAAAGTTTTTCCATACAGCTCTACAGTAATCACGTTACTTCATGTAGACATAACTGCTGTAGGAAAGCCTGTCATCTTCGTCGATACAAAACACGACCCTAGCGATACGAAGCACAATGTTCCATCTAGGTCTAACCGACTCGAGATCATCAAAAATAGGGTCTGGCATAACTGGAGTCCGAATCACACATATGAGGAGGATCTCTGACAAATAGACTCTTGCAGAGACATAAACTTCTCCTGGAAAAACATCTATGAATAACTGTTAAACCTTAAACAGTGCCAGCCCTGGGAAAAGCACTCAGCCATCTTGGCGACATTATCGGAACTCTCCACAACCCAGAAGGACTACGAAAACCTGCGCTAGATTCCGGCAGAAAGAATATAGTCCGACCTGAACATACAAAGGTATACAATATACGACTGAATCTTCTTGCACTAGACAAGTAGTACACATGAATTCAGGCCATAAACATAACAAGCAAAATTAATCTATTTTCTGGCCCGAACAAATAAGAACGGACATGAATTCAATATCCATGCGCCGAATCAATATCAAGAACGATCACTCATATAATCAAAAGTGTAAATCAATCATGAATTATCTAGCTTTACCAGAGGAAGCATTTTCATACACAAATGAATGCAAATATATATATATTTTCCATATTAAATAGCCATATCGTATTTTTGTAATATGTGCGTCAAAATATGCACGCAACAGCGGTCCTCTTGCTTCATCCACAGAGAGAGAGTCCAAACGTATAGACAATAAGAAGAAATTGTAAACGGGGGACACCAAATATCCAGATTTTTTTTCCATTCAGTTATATCAGCCCGCTGTGGCAAAATATCTATACAAAACATTGTTCCCGACTACTGACCATTGTGTTGTCACGTGGATTTATCCTGAAAGATTTTCCCACCAGACATTTCCTTTAACTATTGGAAGTACTAACCACTGTCCACTGTGAACACTAGATCTTGGTAAATATTTTGCTACCTGAACTAGCTGACGTGACATTATCATATCCACTAATCCCCACCAAAGTAAGCGTTCCCCATTAGGAGGATTGATTATTCGTGGAGGAACTGGGGCTCACTTCGGCGAAGTACAACACTGGATTTGGGTACCTGTTCACTAATGTATACGTTCAAGAGGTTGTTAACCAACTAGTAGGTAAGCGAGATTGAATGTGGCCACAGATTGACAGAGTGTGAGTAAAGAGGAGTGAATATTTCTATTTGTATAATCATTGTACCCACTTCTTTTTTTTTTGTGTTCGCTAATACTATTATTTTACAGGATAGATTAACTAGGAACTCTGTTCTTTACGTCATCGTCTATTTCTATACCCTAGGGCTAATCTTTGACCTTCTGGGGTTATTAACTTTCTTGCGGGATCTTTTCTCAACAGAGCGGATAGCACTTATGGGTTTATTTTCCAAATTCTGTAACCTATGATTTCATTGAAATATATATGTTTGATGTTGTGAACAGTTTATATGATAATAAACTAAACAAAACTTAATTACTTGTGTTGGTCAGCTCAGCCCATATCCATACTCCATTTACAATAGTTTCACGTTTGTGTGTCCTGTTGTCACATAACTCTGTGTGTGTGTGTGTGTGTGTGTGTGCGCGTGCGCGTGCGTGCGTGCGTGCGTGCGTGCGCGCGCGTGTGCGTGCGTGCGTGCGTGCGTGTGTGTGTGTGTGTGTGTGCGTGCGTGCGTGCGTGCGTGCGTGTGTGTGTGTGTGTGTGTGTGTGTGTGTGTGTGTGTGTGTGTGTGTGTGTGTGTGTGTGTGTGTGTGTGTGTGTGTGTGTGTGTGTGTGTGTGTGTGTGTGTGTGTGTGTGTGTGTGTGTGTAGTTAAACATATATGTTAAATGTATGGAGAGTAGAATTGTCTGATACCAGATTACAGTCGTAAAGATAGGCTGGACTAGAGTATCTTCTCAATCCAATGACATATTCTACCCTTAAACTATTCACTCGTGAAAATCTATTTCTCATACCTTAATTCTCACTGAGTTACCACCTTTTTCAGTTCTATTCAGACGGGACCAAATCTATCTTAAATACCTATCCAAATTTACGACAATGTGCAATATCATATGACTGCATCTATCATATGATCACATCTATCATATGACTACATTTATCACGTGATCACATCTAACACATGATTACATCTATCACATGACCACATTTATCACATGACCACATCTAACGAATCATCACATCTATCATATGGCTACATCTGTCACATGACGATATCTATCACATGACTACATTTATTACTTGATTACATCTATCACAAGACCACATCTGTCACATGACTACCTTTTTCCATTTGACTACATCTATCACATGACCTCATCTATCGTATGACTACATCTATCACATGAATACACCCATCACATGACTACATTTTTCCATTTGACTTCATCTATCACATGACCATATCTGTCACATGAATAAATCTATCACATGACTACATTTATCTACGTGATCACATCTATCACATGACTATATCTATCACTTAACTACATTTATCTACGTGATCACACGTATTACATCTATCACATGACCACATCTATCACATGGCTACATCTGCCACACCCCTACATTTATCTACGTGATCACACTTATTACATGAAACACCTATCACATGACTACATCTATCACATGACTAACATATCTGTCCATAGAGTCACTTCTCCATCAAACGGGCAGCAGCAATGCTTGGTATCGGCACGGATAACGTAGTCTTCGTCAGGTGTCTCAGGAAGTAAGTCTAAAATAGAATTATCAAATGTCTGGTCCAAAAAAACGTCTAGTATAGAACTTAGCACCACTTGTCTTATCTCGTCTGAACAATTTTTTTTTATTTCAGCTGTTTTCTTATCCTAATTTTTGAGGGCACTGGACATAAATCCAAAGACCTGGGAGGATAAAGCTGCCGATCGCACCAAGTGGCGATGCTGTATACGGCGCCACCTCAGATTTGGCGAAAAAAGCTGTGACGGCAAGCAGAAGTGATGATAAAACGTCGAGAGGAAATTCAGGAAAATAAGCAGCTGAGGACTTGACACCCCAGGGGCGCATTCCCATAGTCAGTTATGACTGAAGGGCTGACACCTCAGGGGCGCATTCCCATAGTCAGTTATGACTGAAGGGCTGACACCTCAGGGGCGCATTCCCATAGTCAGTTATGGCTGAAGGGCTGACACCTCAGGGGCGCATTCCCATAGTCAGTTATGACTGAAGGGCTGACACCTCAGGGGCGCATTCCCATAGTCAGTTATGGCTGAAGGGCTGACACCTCAGGGGCGCATTCCCATAGTCAGTTATGACTGAAGGGCTGACACCTCAGGGGCGCATTCCCATAGTCAGTTATGACTGAAGGGCTGATACCTCAGGGGCGCATTCCCATAGTCAGTTATGGCTGAAGGGCTGTCACCTCAGGGGCGCATTCCCATTGTCAGCTATGACTGAAGGGCTGACACCTCAGGGGCGCATTTCCATAGTCACTTATGACTGAAGGACTTGACACCTCAGGGGCGCATTCCCATAGTCAGTTATGACTGAAGGGCTGTCACGTCAGGGGCGCATTCCTATAGTCAGTTAAGACTGAAGGGGCTATTATTATTATTATCCTAATTGTTATATCTTTAAAATGTGTATTTAATGTGTTTTTGAATCAAATGTCGCCGTAGTATTTTTGCTTTCAGTAGCGACCTGACAATGTTGATATCTCTGATATTTTTAAAACGGATGTTTCGGTAAGACACAATCTTGTGTCCTTATTTACTCACAAGTTGTAGAGTCGTCAGCTTCGTTTCTGGTGTGACCTGGCACGCGTCTCTTGTCCATTATCTTTATCGTCATCAACATCATCATCACATGCGTGTTAGATGTTAAAATTAATTAACTCGCATTTCTTCATCAGCGGTAAAATGGATATAGATGACTTCAGAGAAAAACTGATGTTGTGTCAAAGGTCAGGGGGCATGCCAATCATGGTTAACGCCACGTGTGGTACAACAGTTCTGGGAGCGTTTGACCCACTTAATGAGATAGCTGATATATGTGAGCCGCTTGGTATCTGGCTTCATGTGGATGTAAGTATCGATATTATTTTACATTAATAAAATCAATTACACACTTGAACCGCTGGTATCTTGCTTCATGTGGATATAAGTATCGATATTATTTTACATCAATAACATCGATTATTTCCGTAAACCGCTTGGTGTCTGGCTTCATGTGGATGTAAGCACTGCTATATTTATATCAATAAAATTGCTGATATACTTGTATTTAAGCAGCTTGGGTTATGGCTACATTGTGGGAACCACAATGACGTCTAGATTCTGTACTCGATACCAAGCCAGGTATACTGGATCGCTTGTGATCTACAAAGCATGCCGTAGATGGCGACCAGTGATGATTGAACACAGGTTTAACAAACTATCCATGTTAAACGAAGTACTACTGTGAACACCAAAAAATAATGTGTTTGGCAGTGGGTAAGATGGTTTACAATTGTCTTAGCTGATACGTTACCTTCATACACAGGAACATTCTGATTGGTGGAAATGTGTGTCTCAAGGTCATCATTTATCAATCTTTGCATTCAGAAATCCCACTTTACATACTTCTCTTACATAATCCTACTTGACCTAAATCTGAATGGCAGAATCCTTATTAATTCATTTATTGTCTGTCTGTTGCAGGCCGCGTGGGGAGGCGGAGCTTTACTGTCACGTGACCACAAATATTTGTTTCACGGAATAGATCGGTAAATATTCAATTTGTTCTTGTGTACCAGCGATATAGACTTGTGAACATTCGACATGCAAAATTATCATATTTGTTTTATAAACACATTTTATCAACAGTACCATTCTTGGAACAGCTCTACAGAGACAGAAATAGCCTCAATCTGACCACTGCTTTCTTTGAAGACATTCAAGTTGACGTCTGAGAGTGTCTGAAGAAGATAAACATATTTTACACATAAAATTGTTGTTTGTCATAAATCAGGCAAATTTTAAACGTTTCAGCGATGTCGTAACATTTTATAGTTTGTCCTTCGAATGACGTTAACCTATATAACATGTTTACCTGTGTTGGCAACGTAGAACAGCCAACACATTGACTTTTGCTGTTAGTTCTGACAAATCTATAACTGTGTAATCCAAACAATATGTACAGGGCTTTTGCAATTTGATTTCTTTTATTTTGTTAATTTTTTTTTTTTAATATGCGTGACTAAAACAATGTCTGGCCCGTCGCTGTTTCATTTCTGATCCTGTCGTTTTGGCCAGAACTATATACTTACAATACTGTTAGTGACATAAAGTCAAGGGTAACAGTGTCATGGCTATAATTATAACATACAATTATATGAAGGCAATTGAGACATATCATGACAATGAGTGTAATATTTAAGGTTCCATCCGTGCCTTCATTTTTGTCCTCATCCTAAGTAGTAGTTGTGGTACCACTCTTCGTAACCTAAGGTGGTCTCTCGGGGCGCTTTTTGATACGTTGATGGTTACAAGAAGAACCACATTCTTTAACCAAGATGGTGCCTTGGGCACAACATTTCATTACATAATTTATTATTTGTTTTCATACTTGTCCGTTGACAATTTCTGTCTTTGCGAAAGTCTTTCCTACATACTGAATATCTTTGCAACAGTGTTGACAGAGATGGAATAAGAAAGAGCGATATTAAATTAATTTTTTTTTTTTTAAGCAAGATGAGATCTTCAAGTCTATGGAAATCACAAGAAATCAAGTCCATCACAAAAAGAAGAATCTTCAACTTAAACGTCATGGCAGTCTATTGTATAGCTCTAAATCATGGAGAACACACACACACAAAGACCAAAAAGCTACAGACATTAGTGCTTGCATAAAATAGAAGGATTGAAATGGCATAAAAAGATCATAGATGTCGAACTGATGACTGTAACTAGACATATATCAGTGGAGCATGGCTGAGAAAATAGAGTTTGAATTTGTATAGGACTCATATTGAGGAAACCTGGTGATAGCATGACAAGACGGCCTTGCTTTAGAATTCCCAGGGAAAGGTAAATAGAGAGAGGCTTCATATACGCATGGAGAATGGTAGTGGAGACAGGTATGAAAGAGACATGGACAGAGTTTGACAGTATGGCACAGGCCAGGATGACAAGTCATAATTGTGTTTAAGACCTTTACTCCACGGGGAACCCATGTTAATTAATAGTGAAAGGAAGCAGCTTTGTAAGCCTCAGCCTCTGAGGCTGAACCCAGAAGTAATAGCCGTGTCGAAGAAACAGAATTCAACAGAATGCTTCGCCAGAGAGAATAGGCTATATGAGAAACACGCCTTAAGACTCAAACACTTGGGCATAGCAATAATTGGGCATAGCAATAATTGGGCATAGCAATAATTGGGCATAGCAATAATTGGGCATAGCAATAATTGGGCATAGCAATAATTGGGCATAGCAATATTATCAGATTTTCCGTGAAGGTTCCGGGTGGTCTCTGGGGGGGAGAGAAGAAAATAATACAACCACTGCTACCTCATCCGTGTTGTAAGAGGTGAGAGAGAGAGAGAGAGAACGAACGAACGAACGAACGAACGAACTTTATTTTCAAAGGGTTGAGAATTGGGCACGCAGGCCCGTCTGACATTCTGCCCTTCCTTTCTCTCACCTTTCATACTGAATTCATTTATTCTCATATGCATTTTACATATCAAATTCAAGGAATTCAACGTTGTAAAGTAAAATAATAATATAGCACACTCATATTAACATTAATTACTTATAAGCATGACATAACATATGTTGAAAAGTACAAACATTATCAGAGATAGATAGATAGATAGATAGATAGATAGATAGATAGATAGATAGATAGATAGATAGATAGATAGATAGATAGATAGATAGATAGATAGATAGATAGATAGATAAATAGATAGATTGATAGATAGATAGATAGATAGATAGATAGATAGATAGATAGATAGATAGATAGATAGATAGATAGATAGATAGATAGATAGATAGATAGATAGATAGATAGATAGATAGATAGATAGATAGATAGATAGATAGATAGATAGATAGATAGATAGATAGATAGATAGATAGATAGATAGATAGATAGATAGATAGATAGATAGATAGATAGAACGAACGAACTTTATTTTCAAAGGGTTTAGAATTGGTCACGCAGGCCCGTCTAACATTCTGCCCTTCCTTTCTCTCTTCTTCCATAGTTAATCTATTTATTCTCACACGTATCCTAAATGTTACTTAAATAATAAAATAACAAGAAAGTACAATAAAATAAAATCCCAACATTGTAACAGTACAATAACAGTTACACAAATTTACAGATGCGTATCATAATTTATACTAAACAGGACAAAATTAACTTTAAAACCTACATATGATGTTATGTAATAATAATAATAATAATAATAATAGCCCCTTCAGTCATAACTGACTATGGGAATGCGCCCCTGAGGTGACAGCGTAATTATTTAAGAACATAACGAAATTAGGGTGGCATATAATCTGCACTCATGATGTATTTGAAAAGTCTGTGATTGAATGAATATGGACTAAGAGTATTTTTTAAGTCGTGTGGAAGAGTATTCCACAGATGAGCAGCAGAAAAAGCTAAACTTTTCTTGAATAAGTCGAGCCTAGGCTTGGGCATGTGTAATTTATTTAAGCGTTGACTGCGTCTTCCGCTGTATTTGAAAATAGGCCACAGATACGTTGGAGCATTCTGTGACAAGATTTTGTGAATAAATTTGGCTTTGTTGAAGAGAAGGCGCTTTCTTAGTGGTAATATGTTAAGATATGTATATGCGTCTACACACTGTGTGAGGTTTTCGTCTGAAATTAGGCGCACTGCACGTTTTTGTAATGAAAAGAGTCTTTTAGTGTTGGACATGGTGCAGCCATCCCAAATTGTGGAACAATAGTCTAGATGTGTTTGTATCTGGGATGTATAGAACATTTTTCGTGTCTCCTCATCTAGGAAATGTTTGATTTTAGCTAACTGGTAAACTTTTTGTGCCGTTTGTTTGGTCAGTGCTTGTGAGAGAGAGAGAGAGAGAGAGAGAGAGAGAGAGTTATGAAAAAGAGAAGAAGTTATGACGTAATCAACTCGGCACACACTTACAGGTGAACATGTCAGCGCTACAGCACCAACGGTATCACAACCTCCAACATCTGTCCCGACATTGACAACAAAGGCAACAAAATTTGAAAGTTTTCTTTTTTCACATTGACATTTTTATTTGATACTTCATGTACTTACTCTTTGTCTTACTTTACCTTACCTCATATCAACTTGTATTGGTGTTTCTTCAAGTTCAACCCTGTTATCATTACCTGCATTTATTCTCATTATTTTTGTCTTTTCCCTGTGTATTTTCAGACCCAATTGCTGTGATCTCTCATCGAGTGTTTTCAATTTGTCCTGCATCTGATTACGGTTATGGGACAGAAGAGCCAAGTCATCAGCAAAATCCAGATCATCCAACTGCTTAGTCAGAGTCCACTGGATTCCATTTCTGTTGTGTGTTGTCGATGATCTCATAACCAAGTCTATTGCTAGTAAGAAAAGAAATGGAGACAAGAGGCATCCCTGTCGCACTCCCGTTCTTATCCCAAATGGTTCTGTAAGCTGTCCTTCGTGAAGAACTCTGCATGTCATGTCTTCATATGTTTTATTTATTAAATTAATGATCTTCATGGGAAAGATGTGGAATACAACATATAGAATCATACACATATCTTGGTACTAATATAGACAAAGTTGGAGGGACAGACAGCGATATCAAAATAAGAATACAAAAAGCAAGAGGAGCCTTCATTGCATTGGGAAATATATGGAGATCAAGAGAAATCGGATCCAACACGAAAATAAGAATCTTCAACTCAAATGTGAAGTCAGTCCTATTGTATGGCTCTGAGACATGGAGAACAACAAAGACAACAACCAAAAAGCTACAGACTTTCATAAATGGGTGCTTGCGTAGAATAGAGGGATTAAAATGGTATGACAAGGTTACCAACATGGAACTGATGACAAGAACTAGACAAGTGCCAGTGGAACAAGAGATGAGAAGAAGACGATGGCGATGGATAGGACACACACTGAGGAAACCTGCTGATAGCATTACAAGGCAGTCCTTGTTCTGGAACCCCCAGGGCAAGAGAGGCAGAGGTAGACCAAGAAGCACTTGGAGAAGAGAGCTGGAAACAGAGGTGAAAATGATGAGAAGAACATGGAAAGAACTTGAGATGATGGCACATGACAGGAGGACTTCGCATGTGTTTGTTGAAGGCCTATGCTCCTTTGGGAGTGGAGGGTTATCAATGATATCAACTTACTTTACAGTAAGTACTGTACGGACGCTTACTTCAGATCAGGTTAGGTCACTGTATACTAATTCATCATCAGACACCAGTGAGAAAGTTTGGCCTGACTTTGTTGTAGGCTTATACAATGACCTGGAGAGTTGATAATGGAGAAAATAGCATCTTTATGAACTGATCCACCTTACCCCAGTCTTGCCTTCCTAACGCCTCACTTCTCTTCAGCTAGTTTCACTTCATACCTTTTTTCTTACTCCACTTCATCTCTCATAACCTTACTTTACCCCACTTCACCTGTCGTAACTTTACTTTACCTCACGTCATCTTACAGTACCTCAAGTCACCTCTCGTAACTTTACCTTACCTCACGTCATCTTACCGTATCTCGCTTCACCTCGCATAATCTTCCCTTATCTCACGTCACCTTACAGTACCTCACTTCACCTCTCATATTTTACCTGAATTTCATCATTTAATTTCACCTCTCATCAACCCACCTGACGCCAGTTCACCTTTCATCAACCCACCTTGCGCCAGTTCACCTCTCATCAACCCACCTTGCGCCAGTTCACCTGTCATCATCCCACCTTGCGCTATTTCACCTTTCATCACTTTTGTTATATCCTGTCACATCTTGTTACATCAATTGACCGAATGTCTCATGTCATCACCTTACCTTAAGTCACTTCACCTGATCCCACACAGGGCAGACTCAATCACGTGGAACCCTCACAAGATGATGGGAGTACCACTGCAGTGTTCAGCTTTCCTAACTAAACATAAGGTAAGCCAGTCATACAGGTAACATAACAGTCATACAGGTAAATACATAAAATTTAGCAGCCAACATAACAGTCATACAGGTAAATACATCAACTTTAGCAGCCAACATAACAGTCATACAGGCAGTGGCGGATCCACATTTTGGGGGCCCTAAAGCTTGAACTCTTGGAGGGGGCCCTTTTATTTAAAAAAAAATATGTGAGGATGGGAAAGAAATGTATTATAGAGATAAATGGACTTGGAGGACCTGAAGTTCAAGCTTTATAGTAGATCCACAACACACACATAAAAACTGAAGACAAATGAATGAATTTTCAAAAAAGAAACAACTCTGCTGGGAGTTGAATGTAGAACATTTGCTTGGAAGGCATATGTTCTGATTACTAAACCACTATCCACCTTGGTATACGTGATTTTTTAAATCTTAACTATTTTAATGATTGCCTCCATTATTCAGAATTATGTCATTGAAGACATACCAAGAAAATTATAAGATTAGACAATTAGCAATGAGGAAAATATAAAATATGTTCCATGATGTGGTCTATCTGGTTTCTGTCCCGACCATTTGGCCCATCTTGTTTCCTGTCCTTCTGCTGTCTTGATGAGATTTCCTTGCTTATCTCTTACTAATGTAATATTGTTTGCACCTTGTTTTCCGCTGATGAATTTAGTTATTTTGTATACTGTGCTTTGTTCATTTCTCAGTGCTGCCTCTTCTGCCTGTTTTGCAAGATCGTCTAGGAAATTCCTTTTGTTGGCTCGGGTTTGGCGTTTAACTTCCCTGTCCAGCTGGCTGTACTGTTCGCTATATAGTTGCTTTAACCTGGGGGACTTCGCTTCTGTTTTCTTTCTTTTCATTTCCTTTCTCATCTTTATGGTGTTTAGTGTTTCTGGTGTTATCCAGTCTTGCTTCTTCCTTTCCTGGAATCCTAAGCATGATTTGCTACTTTCCTTATATACTGTTATATCATCAGTCAATGTCTTTTCCTGGCTTTTGGCAAATTGATATCGTTTCTTAATGTCGGCCGCAAAAGCTTTTCTGGTAAGGGGGTCCTTCAATTTGCTGATGTCAAACCTTTTCTGTGTAGTTACAGTTGGTCCAGCCCTTCTTAGTTTCACTTTCAGTTTTGCTACTACTAAATGGTGATCACTTCCCACATCTGCGCCTCTTCTTACCTTCACATCTTGTAATGCATGTCTCCATCTACCGTTAACCATGATGTGGTCTATCTGGTTTCTGTCCCGACCATTTGGTGATTCCCATGTTAACTTGTGAATTTCCTTATGTGGGAAAAGTGTTCCTCCAATGACCAGGTTGTTAATGTTACAGAAACTTATTAGCTTATCCCCATTTTCGTTTGCTGTTCCGCTGCCGCATTTCCCCATTGTTCTTTCATTGTATGTATTGTGTGTACCAACTTTCGCATTCAGGTCTCCCATTACTATAACAAGATCATATCTAGGTGTGTCTTCCATTTCTTTCTGCAGTTGTTGATAGAATTCATCCTTGACCTCCTCATCGCTATCATTCGTTGGTGCGTAGCATTGTATTATTGTAGTGTTGGTGAATCTCCCTCTCAATCTCAATCGTATCAGTCTGTTGTTGATGGGTTTCCATTCCAGTAATGTCCTTTCTATCCCTTTCTGTAGAATAATGGCTACGCCTTCACTGTGCTGTCCATCCTCTCTTCCAGAGTAAAGTACTGTTTCTCCTGTTGCTGTTTTAACTTTTCCTGCCCCTGTCCATCTGCTCTCACTTATCCCCAGGATGTGTAACCTATAGTTTCTCATTTCTGCCGTGACCTGTCTTAGTTTACCTGTCTCGTACATTGTCCTGACATTCCAAAATCCTATTCTTGTATCCTGTTTTGCGGTCAGGACATCCGTTTTCATGTCAGTGGCTTCCTTTCGGCTTTCACCACTGACAGTCATACGAGCCACAGACTCCGAATGTCCATCCCGCAGCAAAGTTTGTTCATTTGATGTTGTTTCCGTAACTTCATTATTTTTTTTACATAGACAGGGGTGTCAGC
This sequence comes from Oreohelix idahoensis, assembly GCA_024509875.1. Taxonomy (NCBI): domain Eukaryota; kingdom Metazoa; phylum Mollusca; class Gastropoda; order Stylommatophora; family Oreohelicidae; genus Oreohelix; species Oreohelix idahoensis. The sequence continues at coordinate 53,408 of JAMPIV010012775.1, forward strand.
CCTATGCTAAAACCCCCAACCTGGAGGACCAGGGTACCAGCTTTTGTCTGACCCCTACCCACACAGACCAGTCCAGCTTGGTTGAACCTACCAGGAGTAAAACTCCCACTGGCATAGCTCTGGGGATTGTCAGGGTACGCAAGCTGCCATACCGCTACAAGGTATAGGTACCATTGATGGCAGAATAATATTAATAATATAGTGTAATTCAATACAAAATAATAGTTAAAATAAAAATTAAAAGGTTATTAAAGTATCATGTAGGCTAGCCGTAAACGAAAAAACGCTTTCTCGGAAAGTAGACCTAAATTTTTTTCCTCTCAAAGCATGCGATAATAGTCGCACGACTCAAATTGATTAATTTTTTGTTGTATATATTTCGACAATCCCAAAGTTTGAGAGTCAGTAACACAGATGTTGTAAAGGTGGAGTGTCACGGTAAGTTGACTGTTCTGCTGTGGCTAATGTAATTTTTTCCCTTTTAACAGAAGTCAAGACCCTAGATGAATAACAATGAGTTCACGAAAGTACTTAAGTGGATACCAAAAACACAAACTCAAGGAAAAGTGATCTGACGAAATCTCTAAATGTCAAAAACTAACAAACTACGGGTGGCAATGTCAAGTTTGTCAACACCCACAGTTGAAACAAGCCAAGCAAACACTATTGAAGCCACTAATAGTGCACACACTGTGGGAGCTCTTTCTAGCAATATTCAACTCACTGTTGACGCTATTGATACAGATGACGATCACGGTGGTCAACATGAAAGTACCGCAGAACAAGCAGAGACTGAGCAGAAACATAAAACAGGAAGCAAATTCATTGATTTCAAAGAATACAGTGACCTCGAAAACTGGCCCATAACAGTTGATAATGATTTCATACAGAATTGTTTAATGCAAGACATAGGTTTTTTTTTCAAAATAAAAAAACCAGATGATGTATATACCGAATCAAACAGGGTTTACAAGGAGCAAAACAGAAGTTTCTCAAACAAATATTTGGAAAAAGATTGAAAAATGGTCAGACTGTGGTGTGATCCTGGGTAGTTTACTCAAATAGCAAAGGCTGTAAATACTGTTTTGTTTGCAAACTCTTTTCTAAATGCCAAACATCACTTACAACAGGTGGGTTTTCTGACTGGATGAATGTACTGAGAACTCTGGAGAATCATGAAGACAGCATGGAACATAAGAGGGCGATGTTGTGTTCCATAACAAGAAAGTCAAATAAAAATACTGTGGATCAGCAACTTGATGAACAGATGACAAAAACCATACAGTACTATTTTGAAGTACTGAAAAGAATTGTAGCTGTTATAAAGTTTTTAAGTGAAAGAGGTTTGACATTTAGAGGTCATGAGGAGAAGTGGGGCTCACCAAATAATGGAAACTTCATGGGGGCCATTGAACTTATTGCAGAATTCGACCCATTTTTACATGAACATCTCGAGAAATTTGGCAAGAGAGGCAGAAGATGCTGCAGCCAAAGGAAATATGAGAGAACTGTATAGCAGCACAAAGAAGCTAACAGGGAAATACAAGCAAACAAGTTGCCTCATAAAAGACAAGAATGGGAAACTGCTCAGCAATATACAAGAGCAAATGAAGAGGTGGACAGAATATTTTGGGGACCTTTGTTACGTGCAGTCTTTGATATCTTACAATATTATACATAGGTAATTTTTTAGTGCTTAAGGGAAAGTCATTATTGAGTTACTTCCCTTGAACTCCGCGGATAAATACATTTTACTGCGATTTATTCGTTGTTTGGGTAATAATAGATTGTTCTTGCTTCAGAATATCTATGGCCTGAATTTATGTGTATTGTTTGTCTGAGTAGGACAAGTCTGTCTTATATCTGTATATCTTTACATATCTAAGTCGAACTATATGTTCTGTTGTCTCTAGAGAGGTCAAAGGCTATTCGGCGGATGTGTGGCTTGAGTGGTGTGATTTGGCTTCGTCCTGATAGGGACTGTGTGTGTTTTGCTATGTCGGCTTGATGCCTTGAAAAAGTGATCTCAGTGGTTTTGGGGAAAGTGATAGTCGTCTAGACCTATCGTGTATGCTTTACCCCAGTGTTTATTCATCTTGCCAAGGAATGGCAGTTTCATATTCCCTCTACCAAGGTAATCAAAGATACTCTTATGAACTCTCGATCGAAGCCACCATTGTCGATAATTACGATTTGAATGTTTAAGAGAATATATTTGACTCGATGAAAAACGACTTCGATTCCTAGCAGCACTATATTCTGTAGAATGCAGTCTATTGTTCATGACCAAATCTACAGAGCAACGAAATGTTGTATGAATGACTAACTTTAGAACAGATTCATTATCTGTATTCAAACGTGAGTGACAGTTCACGAGTGGAGCCATCTTGGAACCAAAACATGTAGGACTTTCAAGAAGAGAAAAGGGATGCCCGTATTATCGCTTGATCAGTCCAGAGATCACTGCTACACATGAGAACCCATTGTTAGCGGTTCAATATTATTATATGGAAAAATATGTGCTGAACATTATGTTGAAGAATCGTTGCTAAACGAGATTAGGTTTAGAAGTCATCTGAAATATTGTTTACAAGCTGACGTGCTCAGTCAGTGACGTCAGATGATATATGTATGGGCGATACTGAGTGCTTGGCTATTGACAGTCCATTATACCATTATTCTACATGAGTGCCCATGTAACATTGCAAGACCATTTGTCCACTGTACTATGATGTATTATGGCAACCTGTGATTTGTCACTATCTGTGCTGTCGAGTGTGTACGTCCAATTAAACTTTAGAAAAGGTACACAGTCGTTGGTGTCGATGACTTCCGGTCATACATGAGTGTGAGAAGAGAACATTTGTCAACAACACGAACCCTTATCATCATTCGCACATTATACACTCCATCCATGTCTACACAACACTGCGTAGGTCAAGTTGACATTCCATACACTACAGTGGGGCAGGCAACACCATAGGGATCTTGTCAACTGATGATGATAGACGCCTGTCTTCCCGCCTAGGAGTGTTCTGGTGTACTTTATCAACATATATTATATCCAACTAAATATCAACTTTATCAACTGGTGGACCAGCTTTCTGGGTTTGACCTCGCAGAAATTCAGAAGTCAACAGATTACCGATACCAGACCGTTTCCTGTGGCTGATACGACACACTTGCAGTATTGGTTTGCTCTTTGTCAACGCTTCGTCACGTGACCTGTCAAGTGAATGCAGTATGTAGGTCAGCGTTGTTGACATTTTTTACATTAGACATTATAGAGTTTCACAGAACAGTTGGATCAATTCTTGTCAGTGTTAACAGAAAGACAGTATTTGTGAACTAAGAAGTCCTGGTTTCATCGATGGATCTTCTTGTTTGCCATATATGAACTTTAATATTTAAGGCCAGAATGTTTAATTGAATAAAGTGGCAGTTTGTTTGTTTTCATGAAAAATAACTTTGCCATTACTGTAAGACTGAGCCTATTTTGCAACACATACTATCATACACATAATTTATATATATTTATGTTTACATGTTATTTGTTTGTATAGTATGTTAGTTTCTATGTCAGCGGGTTGTGTTTAAGGTTGGGCGGCGTCCTCACAACAGAGTATCCCACGTCATAGAGGGTCCGTTGTGGGCGTTTTCTATAGGTGCAATTTTCTTGATTGAAAATTTGCGGCGACAACTGTTGCTTTTGTGTTAGCTGTGAAGTCTGTAATTATTGTTATTTTTGTAATATTTCTTTGTTCTTTAGTTTTGTTTTGATTTGTTTGTAATTTGTTGGTCTAACCTTTTCTATCTTTCAGTTCTATTCATAATTTATATTCATATATTGTGACGTCATTTGTGTTGTTATTCTTTGCAGATTCAGTGATTATCTTCATTGATTTCCCTATTTGATTTATTTTGATTTCTGCAAACGTTCTTGTATTGTCAGTCCTATTTGTACTTTATGTATTCTGTTGGTTGACATATGTTTTATATGGGTATATTTCATAAGACACAATTGCCTGTGCACTGCACTTGGATTATGGTATAGACCAGTACCTGATTATTATTACTATTATACAAGACCTTATTAAAGGCTTGTGACCCACAGATATTGGGATAGTATACTGATTAATCAGGTCATTGAGAACTTGGGGTATTATTATTGATTCAGGTGATTAGTATTATTGTTAGGCATCATGTCTACTCTAGATTATTTCATTACTCAAGGGAAAGCTCTTGATAAGACTGGTCAACAATTAGAACAATGGGCAGTTGCTCAATATGACAAAGCATTAGCTGCAGAAGAGAAAAGATTAGCTGCAGAAGAAAGAAAAGCTATGGCGGAAGAGAAAAGATTAGAAAAAGAAGCTGAGGCTGCTGCTGAACAAAAGAAATTGCAGATGCAGGTAGAGGAAAGGAGATTTGAAGCTGAACAAAAAAAATTGGAAAGAGAAGCTGCGGCTGAACAAAAAAGATTAGACAGTGAAGCTGAACAAAAAAGATTAGACAGTGAAGCTGAACAAAAAAAGATTAGACAGGGAAGCTGAACAAAAAAAATTGGAAAGAGAAGCTGCGGCTGAACAAAAAAGATTAGACAGTGAAGCTGAACAAAAAAAATTGGAAAGAGAAGCTGCGGCTGAACAAAAAAGATTAGACAGGGAGGCTGAACAAAAAAGATTAGATGCTGAAGAGAAAAAAGCAATAAGAGAACATGAATTTGAGTTGGAGAAATTGAGATTGACAAGTATGAGTAATGTTAATCAGGCATCTAGTGGTAATGGTAAACCTTCTACTTACAAGGTTAAGGTTCCACCGTTCAATCAGTCCAGTGACGATATTACATTCTGGCTGGATAGATTTGAACGTTCTTGTCGTACACATAATGTGGATAAATCACAATACGCTAATCAATTATCAGAAAACTTGAAAGGTGAATCTTTGACTAGATTATGCCTTGTAGGAGAAGCAGATAAGGATAATTATGATGTCATTAGGGCGGCTTTGATAAAAAAATATCAGCTAAGTGAGGAAGGCTATCGCCTTTTATTTAAGACGATGGTACCTGAGACGGGGGTAGAATTCTCAGAATTCACTGCAAAGGCACGTCTCACAGTTGATCGTTGGATTGAGCTTTCCAAAACGGAAAAAACGTATGAAGGACTTATGGATTTGTTGCTCAGAGATAAGATTATGTCATGTGTGAACAAACCTTTCCTTGAATTTATACATGAGCGTAAACCTAAATCTCTAAAAGAAATGGAAGAATATTGTTCCCAATATGTCACTGCACACCCCGACGTGACTTTTGGCAACACTAAGATTAAGGAGAGTATGCCAGTTGCTTCAGCAACACCATACAATCCCAATTATTCACACAGATTTCAGGGACCTCAAAACAGATTTGAAAAAAAAGGTAACCATAATAGTTATCAAAACCAAGGTAACCAATCATTTCAGGGTTCTTCTTCAAAGAACTGGAGACGACCTGATAGCTCTCGACACAGGGGTGGTCATAATTATAGGAATTTCCGTAGAGGAAGTAATTATAGAAACTATCAGGGTTATCCGTCTTGGAGTCAACAAGATCATAATTACAGAGATACTCATTATAATGAATATGATAATGGTAACCAAGGGTACTATGACTCAAACCCAAATAGGGGTTACAATAGAGGTAACAATAACTACAGAGGTGATAATAACCGAGGTAGATCTCAATACAAAAGACATAAACCACATTTTCAGGCAAACTCTGCACAACAAGAGTCCCATGAAGCCTATAAACAGAGTAAAGATAATAATGATGCTAGTAATATGGCATGTGCCGCTTTTGATTTTGGGAGAGCATCTCAGTGCCCCCAATGCAAAACGTTATTTGAGCCAACCACAGTGACTACTTTAAGCTGTGGCCATCCTCTTCCTGCTCTTCCAGCATCAGTCGCGCATGATGGAAGAGGGTCTCTTGTCTTACATAAGGGTTTAGTGAATAACAATCCAGTCTCTGTGCTATTTGATTCTGGATGCACCACAATTGGTGTTAGGCAGTCACTCGTAGATCCTTCCCGTGCCACTGGACAAGTAGTCAAATGTGTAACATTTGGCGGCACAGTAGAGAAATACTCTACCGCTATCATTAGGATTGCTACTCCTTTCTTTACAGGAGATGTACACGCATGTCTTCTTCCGAATCCGATCGCTGACCTCATCATCGGTCGCATTCATGGAGTCAAGGAATGTACTCCGCAACAAATTTCCACTTGGGAAAGGCAAAACATGCAGATTGCTAACGCTGTAGTCACTAGAGCTCAGGCTCTTAATGTGCCTCAAACTTCATCTACTGAAGATAATGAAGTGCATAACCAAGATAATCCCTTGGTAATTTCTCGTGACTCGTTTATAAAACAGCAAGAAGATGATCCCACTCTGAAGAAATTCTTCATTCTTGCAACTAAAGGTGATCCGAATAAGGACACAAGTCGTAAATCGTGGATTACAAAGAAGAATGGCGTACTTGTACGTATGGTTCAAGACTCCATTACGTCAAGTCATTCTCAAATCCTGGTTCCCAAGAATTTGAGAGTTAAAATTTTGCAGCACGCTCACGACTCTCAGTGTGCTGGACACATGGGTTTTTCCCGTACTAAGTCAAGAGTCCTTGCGGCTTTCTTTTGGCCATTGGTAAACAAGGACATACGGATTTATTGTCAATCTTGTAAAGTATGTCAGGAAGTTAAATCCAAAGGTCCACGGCATGCTGCACCCATTCAGGCGGCGGACATTCCTATTCGGCCGTTTCAAAAAATGGCCATAGACATTATTGGTCCATTTAAGATCAAGTCTGCCAGAGGACATCAGTTTATCTTGACGTGTGTTGATATGTGCACACGTTGGCCAGAGGCTATTCCTCTGAAGAGCATTACTACTGCTGATATTGCAGATGCTCTTTGGCTTATATTTTCTCGTCTGGGGTTCCCCGGAGAGATATTGTCAGACCATGGCACCCAACTAATATCAGATACCATGTCTCAAGTAATGTCTACCCTGCAGATAGATAGATCTTTAAGTAGTATCTACCATCCAATGTCTAATGGTATGGTCGAACGCCTTAATAGAACACTTAAAAACTTACTGGGGAAGATAACTGAGGATCATCCTCAAGACTGGGACAGAGTTTTACCTGCGGCCCTCTTCGCTTACAGAGAGGTACCCAATGAACATACGGGATTTTCTCCCTTTGAACTCGTCTTTGGCGCGCGTCCGCGTGGCCCTATGTCGTTGCTTCACGATCTCATAACATCTGACAATATTGACGATGACACAAAGTCATCCTACGAATATGTCATCGCGTTGAGACAAAAGATTATCGAAGCATGCAAATTAGCAACTTCTTCTTCTGAATTTGCGAAACAGAAGGCAAGGCAATTTGCCAATAAGAAGAGATGCTTACGACAACTTTGTCCTGGTGACAAAGCATTTGTATTACTACCTTGTAGGGAAAACAGATTACTTATTTCTTGGAAAGGTCCGTACGATATAATATCGAAAATTTCCGATGTCGACTATATTGTCGATATTGATGGGAAGCATAAAACCTTCCACATCAATATGCTTACTGAATTCCATGAACGTCCGGATTATTTGCAACCCATTTTCCAAGCAACGGACAATTCTCCAGTACCACATGGTCATTACTCATCACTGTCCGTGATACAGGATGAGGAAACAAGTTTTTCAGATGTAAATCTTCCTCTTCCAATGATCCCACTTCATTCCAGTGAATCATGGAAGAACGTTACTGTCTCTCCTGATTTGTCTCTAGGAGAACAGCGACAAGTTTCAACTATGTTGCAAACATTTCAGGATGTACTCACTGACATCCCTGGACAAACTAATGTCATTCAACATGACATTGTGCTAACTGACCATACTCCTATTAGGGTTAGACCTTATCCTATACCTATACATTTCCAAGCACAGGTCGAGAAAGAGTTGGATGTGATGATAGATTTGAAAATAATCGAACCATCCACCTCTGCGTATTCTTCGCCGATGGTTATTGTGCGTAAAAAAGACAATAACATACGTCTTTGCGTTGACTATCGAAAATTGAATCAAGTAACGAAGTTCGATGCCGAACCTATGCCTTTACTGGAAGAGCTACTTACTCGACTCTCCAAATCTCATTTTTTCACTAAACTTGATTTGTCTAAGGGATATTGGCAAGTTCCTTTATCTGAACGCGCCAAACCTCTCACGGCTTTTTCAACACCTAGAGGTTTGTTCCAATGGAATTTTATGCCTTTCGGTCTTATGAACGCACCAGCTACGTTCGTACGCATGATGCGCCGAATCCTATCTTATCGGTCAGATGTCATTGCATATCTAGACGACATCTGTCTTTTCAGCGATACTTGGGAAGATCACTATTCAGGGTTAGATGAATTGCTGTCTACTTTGCGTGAGCACAACCTGACAGCGAAACCCTCTAAAGCCTATATTGGTTTTAGCGAAATTTCTTTCCTAGGCCACCGAGTTGGTCATGGTTTCCTAAAGACAGAGGACCATAATACTAGTAAGATACTTAACATCTCAATCCCTAAGACTAAAAAACAGGTGAGAAGTCTGTTAGGTCTTATTCAATTTTATGGCAGATTCATTCAGAATCTATCCTCTATCATGGCACCTCTCTCAACACTTCTAAAGAAAGGTTCGCCTAATGTGGTCCACTGGTCTCAGGAATGCCAATGCTCTCTGGATAAGATTAAAACACTGTTTTCAACACCACCTATTTTAGTGCTACCCACTAAAGATAAGACATTCGTTCTTCGTAGTGACGCTTCATCCACTGGGATTGGAGCGGCACTAATGCAAGAGTACTCTGGAACTCTGCATCCTGTAATGTATATTTCCAGAAAACTTAATGCGGCAGAAAGGAATTATTCGGTTTTAGACCGTGAGCTATTAGCTATGGTTTGGTCGATCCTCAAACTACAGAGATTCCTTCTAGGCGCACATTTCATAGTAGAAACAGACCAAAAAGCTCTTACTGCTATACAGAGTAAGAATTTGAAGAGCTCGAGGTCTACTCGATATGCAATTGCTCTTCAACCTTTTCATTTCTCTGTGCGAGCTATTCGGGGATCAGATAATGTGATGGCAGACATTCTGTCAAGATGCCCACATGATTCCACATAACTATTAGGGCTTAGACTTCTTGATATGTCTAGTTCTATAGTAGTTCCTTTTCTATATCATGATAGATACACATTTGTAATTTAATAATATAATGATTGTATCACTACATAGCGGTTCATGTATGTTTATTCACCGCTGTGCTTTGATGATTTTTACTTCATAAATCATAAATTTAAGATATCTAATACGTAGTGATGATATGAATTTTTTAGGCATTGTGTAATTGCCAGAATTGTATTATACTTTGATGACACCTTCCTGGAAAAATATACTTGTAGAGAAATAATTTCTCTCAGTTTATGAGACACATTCTCACCAGTCGCTCCATAAGTCGACTTAGCCTCATATTAGGCGTTATAGGTATTCCTGATATTTTCATCTGCGCATTATTCATGCGTTGTGAGCCTATTGTACGTTGCTCCTAGATGTATTTCAAAAAAAAAAAAAAATGTTCCATTTTTTTTTTTTCCGGGGGGTGTGGTAAGACTGTTACGTGCAGTCTTTGATATCTTACAATATTATACATAGGTAAATTTTTTAGTGCTTAAGGGAAAGTCATTATTGAGTTACTTCCCTTGAACTCCGCGGATAAATACATTTTACTGCGATTTATTCGTTGTTTGGGTAATAATAGATTGTTCTTGCTTCAGAATATCTATGGCCTGAATTTATGTGTATTGTTTGTCTGAGTAGGACAAGTCTGTCTTATATCTGTATATCTTTACATATCTAAGTCGAACTATATGTTCTGTTGTCTCTAGAGAGGTCAAAGGCTATTCGGCGGATGTGTGGCTTGAGTGGTGTGATTTGGCTTCGTCCTGATAGGGACTGTGTGTGTTTTGCTATGTCGGCTTGATGCCTTGAAAAAGTGATCTCAGTGGTTTTGGGGAAAGTGATAGTCGTCTAGACCTATCGTGTATGCTTTACCCCAGTGTTTATTCATCTTGCCAAGGAATGGCAGTTTCATATTCCCTCTACCAAGGTAATCAAAGATACTCTTATGAACTCTCGATCGAAGCCACCATTGTCGATAATTACGATTTGAATGTTTAAGAGAATATATTTGACTCGATGAAAAACGACTTCGATTCCTAGCAGCACTATATTCTGTAGAATGCAGTCTATTGTTCATGACCAAATCTACAGAGCAACGAAATGTTGTATGAATGACTAACTTTAGAACAGATTCATTATCTGTATTCAAACGTGAGTGACAGTTCACGAGTGGAGCCATCTTGGAACCAAAACATGTAGGACTTTCAAGAAGAGAAAAGGGATGCCCGTATTATCGCTTGATCAGTCCAGAGATCACTGCTACACATGAGAACCCATTGTTAGCGGTTCAATATTATTATATGGAAAAATATGTGCTGAACATTATGTTGAAGAATCGTTGCTAAACGAGATTAGGTTTAGAAGTCATCTGAAATATTGTTTACAAGCTGACGTGCTCAGTCAGTGACGTCAGATGATATATGTATGGGCGATACTGAGTGCTTGGCTATTGACAGTCCATTATACCATTATTCTACATGAGTGCCCATGTAACATTGCAAGACCATTTGTCCACTGTACTATGATGTATTATGGCAACCTGTGATTTGTCACTATCTGTGCTGTCGAGTGTGTACGTCCAATTAAACTTTAGAAAAGGTACACAGTCGTTGGTGTCGATGACTTCCGGTCATACATGAGTGTGAGAAGAGAACATTTGTCAACAACACGAACCCTTATCATCATTCGCACATTATACACTCCATCCATGTCTACACAACACTGCGTAGGTCAAGTTGACATTCCATACACTACAGTGGGGCAGGCAACACCATAGGGATCTTGTCAACTGATGATGATAGACGCCTGTCTTCCCGCCTAGGAGTGTTCTGGTGTACTTTATCAACATATATTATATCCAACTAAATATCAACTTTATCAACCTTCTCAATAGACCAGCTCCACAAAACCCGCCGGAATCCAGCCAGCAGAAGAAGAGCTACAAATTAACGGTGAAAGACCAACGAAGGAAGAAATAAAGAAAGCCATAAAGCTTCTAAGAGAGGGAAAAGCGTCTGGACCTGATGGCATTCCAGCAGAGGCCATCAAAGCAGATATCGACACGGCTACAGAGATGTTATATAAATTACTTGGTAAAGTCTGGGAAAAGGAAGAGATACCAGCAGAATGGAAGGAAGGATATCTGGTTAAGTTGCCTAAGAAGGGAAATTTACAAGAGTGCACAAATTATAGAGGAATAATGTTACTATCAGTGCCAGGAAAAGTATTAAACAGGATTATCCTTGAGAGATTAAAAGAGTCCATAGACAAGAAACTGAGAGATGAACAAGCAGGTTTTCGACAAAACAGATCATGTACAGACCAGATAGCCACTTTGAGAATAATAGTTGAACAAAGTCTGGAATGGAATTCACCACTATACATCGGATTTGTGGACTACGAAAAGGCATTTGACAGTGTAGACAGAGAATCACTTTGGAAATTGATGAGGCATTATGGAGTTCCCCTGAAGATCATTAATTTAATAAAGAAAACATATGAAGACATGACATGCAGAGTTCTTCACGAAGGACAGCTTACAGAACCGTTTGGGATAAGAACAGGAGTGCGACAGGGATGCCTCTTGTCTCCATTTCTTTTCTTGCTGGCAATAGATTGGGTTATGAGATCATCGACAACACACAACAGAAATGGAATCCAGTGGACTCTGACTAAGCAGTTGGATGATCTGGATTTTGCTGATGACTTGGCTCTTCTGTCCCATAACCGTAATCAGATGCAGGACAAATTGAAAACACTCGATGAGAGGTCACAGCAATTGGGTCTGAAAATACACAGGGAAAAGACAAAAATAATGAGAATAAATGCAGGTAATGATAACAGGGTTGAACTTGAAGAAACACCAATTCAAGATGTAGAATCATACACATATCTTGGCAGTAATATAGACAAAGTTGGAGGGACAGACAGCGATATCAAAATAAGAATACAAAAGGCAAGAGGAGCTTTCATTGCATTGGGAAATATATGGAGATCAAGAGAAATCGGATCCAACACGAAAATAAGAATCTTCAATTCAAATGTGAAGTCAGTCCTATTGTATGGCTCGGAGACATGGAGAACAACAAAGACAACAACCAAAAAGCTACAGACTTTCATAAATGGGTACTTGCGTAGAATAGACGGATTAAAATGGTATGACAAGGTTACCAACGTGGAACTGATGACAAGAACTAGACAAGTGCCAGTGGAACAAGAGATGAGAAGAAGACGATGGCGATGGATAGGACACACACTGAGGAAACCTGTTGATAGCATTACAAGGCAGTCCTTGTTCTGGAATCCCCAGGGCAAGAGAGGCAGAGGAAGACCAAGAAGTACATGGAGAAGAGAGTTGGAAACAGAGGTGAAAATGATGAGGAGAACATGGAAAGAACTTGAGATGATGGCACGGGACAGGAGGACTTGGCATGTGTTTGTTGAAGGCCTATGCTCCTTTGGGAGTGGAGGGTTATGAATGAATGAATGAATCTCGAGAAATGTAAAAATGAAAAAGTAAATGCTACTTACCTATCCAAAACCGTGTATGAAGAATTGATAGAAATTATGGGACAACATGTGCAAGATGAAATTGTGAATCAAATCAACAACCTAGACACCAAATACTACTCTATTATTGTTGACTCTACGCCTGACCGGACACATGTTGACCAGCTGGTAATTGTGGTTTCTAATGAAAAACCCTGTGAGAGATTTTTAACATTTTTACCGATAGAAAACCATTCATCCACGACCTTGTTCAACAAAATACAACAAGTCCTGGGTGAACATAAGCTTTCACTTGAAAATATCCGTGCTCAGTCCTACGATAACGCATCTAACATTAATGGCTTGGAGAAAGGGCTGTAAGCACTCTTTCAAAAGATTAACAAGTACGCAGACTATGTACCATGTGCAGCCCATTCATGTTAACCTTGTTGGAGAAAAGGCAGTGTCTACTGTACCTGAAGTTGTTGACTATTTTGGCATTTTGCAGGAGCTGTATGTTTTCTTTTCTGGATCTCCACGAAGATGGGGGGTTTTAAACACACAGGGCAATCTACATTTTTCTCTGAAGAGTTTATGTGTAACTAGATGGTCTGCACACTATAAAGCAGTCCGGGCAATTAAAAATGGATATATGGGTATTTCACAAACTCTCAAACATATTTTTGAAGACTCAGAAGAGAAGCCTGAATGTAAACGAGATGCAAAGAATTTATACAACTTGGTACAGCTGGAATATGCTATTTTAACAGTCGTTTGGGAAGAAGTGCTGGAGCGTTTCAACAAAACAAGTAAGAAACTCCAAACCTCTGGTTTTGATATATTTGAAGGTTATCTTCTGCTTTCATCTTTACTTTCGTTTGTTAAAGAACTCAGGGAAAATTCAGCAGATAGGATTCCACACTATGAATCAGAAGCAAAAGGTTTGTGTGAAGATATCACTTCAAGTTATTCTGATGCTTCCAAACGCATTGTTACAAGGAAATTGTCAGATGGAACAAGTGGTGTTGCTTCTTTGAGAGGAGCTGACAAATTTAGGATAGAAGTTCTATATCAACTCTATGACTGCTTGATAATTCAGTTACGCAAGAGGATTGACCCATATGAGCAGATTGCGAAAAGGTTCAAGTTCCTCTAAGAATTGGTGAACAATTCTGAAATTGATTTGGACAGTATTAAACTTATAATATCGTATTACAAAGATGATATTGACCACAAATTTGTAAACGAGTGTTATCAGTTCAAAGAATATTTGCACCTTTGGTTGCTACACACAATACATACAATGAAAGAACAATGGGGAAATGCGGCAGCGGAACAGCAAACGAAAATGGGGATAAGCTAATAAGTTTCTGTAACATTAACAACCTGGTCATTGGAGGAACACTTTTCCCACATAAGGAAATTCACAAGTTAACATGGGAATCACCAAATGGTCGGGACAGAAACCAGATAGACCACATCATGGTTAACGGTAGATGGAGACATGCATTACAAGATGTGAAGGTAAGAAGAGGCGCAGATGTGGGAAGTGATCACCATTTAGTAGTAGCAAAACTGAAAGTGAAACTAAGAAGGGCTGGACCAACTGTAACTACACAGAAAAGGTTTGACATCAGCAAATTGAAGGACCCCCTTACCAGAAAAGCTTTTGCGGCCGACATTAAGAAACGATATCAATTTGCCAAAAGCCAGGAAAAGACATTGACTGATGATATAGACCAGAATTTCAACACCATTTCAACAGTATATAAGGAAAGTAGCAAATCATGCTTAGGATTCCAGGAAAGGAAGAAGCAAGACTGGATAACACCAGAAACACTAAACACCATAAAGATGAGAAAGGAAATGAAAAGAAAGAAAACAGAAGCGAAGTCCCCCAGGTTAAAGCAACTATATAGCGAACAGTACAGCCAGCTGGACAGGGAAGTTAAACGCCAAACCCGAGCCAACAAAAGGAATTTCCTAGACGATCTTGCAAAACAGGCAGAAGAGGCAGCACTGAGAAATGAACAAAGCACAGTATACAAAATAACTAAATTCATCAGCGGAAAACAAGGTGCAAACAATATTACATTAGTAAGAGATAAGCAAGGAAATCTCATCAAGACAGCAGAAGGACAGGAAACAAGATGGGCAGAGCACTTCAGAGAAACTCTGAACAAGGAAATACCAGAGACACAATTGAATGTTCCTGAGGCTGAAAACGATCTAGATGTAAATACAGACATTCCACGAAAAGAAGAAATCATCACAGCAATCAAAGGGTTAAAGAACGGTAAAGCTCCGGGCCATGATAACTTAAATGCAGAGCTATTTAAGACAGACCTGAGCTAGCAGCAGAACTATTAGAACCACTATTTGCACAAGTGTGGAAAACGGGGACAACACCATCAGAGTGGAACAAAGGAATAATTGTCAAATTGCCCAAAAAGGGAGATCTTGCAGACTGCAATAATTGGAGAGGAATCACTCTTCTCTCAGTTCCCAGCAAAATACTAGGCAGGATAATTATACAGAGAATTTCAAAGGCAGTAGACTACAAACTGAGGAAAGAACAAGCAGGATTTAGAAAGAACAGAAGATGTGTAGACCATATATTCACTCTCAGGAACATTATAGAGCAGTGCTCAGAATGGCAAAGACAGCTTTACATAAATTTTGTTGATTTTGAAAAGGCTTTTGACAGCATACATAGGGACAGTTTATGGAAAATACTGAGGGCTTATGGAATTCCAAGCTGCATAGTGACAATCATAAAAAAGCCTCTATGCCAACTTTACGTGTAGTGTTGGGCAGAGCAACCTAACCTTCGAGGTGAAGACAGGAGTACGACAGGGATGCCCCTTATCAACCACTCTTTTTTTAACAGTCATAGACTGGGTCATGCGCCAGACAACAGAGGGCAGTCCAAGAGGAATAAGATGGACTACATTTTCTACATTGGAAGATCTGGAATATGCAGATGACATTGCACTGCTGGCACATTCACATCAACACATCCAGGAAAAAACGGATAGACTTAATAAATTTAGCCAGCAGGTGGGCTTGAACATCAATTTAAAGAAGTCTGAGGTCATGACGCTCAATGTGAGCAGCCCTGAGCCCATATCAGTAAGGAATCAGCAATTGGTACAGACAGATACCTTCACATACCTAGGAAGCATAGTAACACCAGACGGTGGGGCAGGCAAAGACATCAACATCAGAATGAATAAGGCAAGAACAGCCTTCTTTAGCCTAAATAACATCTGGAAGTCCTCCCAATACAGCACAAGCACAAAATTAAGATTATATCAGAGCTGCGTGCTTTCTGTGCTTCTCTATGGTGCGGAATGCTGGAGAGTCACAGAGAAGGAAATGTCAAAATTGTCCTCTTTTCACACAACATGCCTAAGAAAAATTCACCGCATTTTTTGGCCGAATACCATCACCAACCAAGATCTGCTTACTCGTAGCAAGCAAGAGGACATGCACACCATCATAGCTGGCAGACGCTGGAGCTGGGTTGGTCATGTCCTCAGAAGAGACACCGATGCCATCACAAGAACAGCTATGCTTTGGACCCCTGAAGGAAAGCGAAAGAGAGGCCGACCAAAAACAACTTGGCGGAGGACTGTGGAGGCTGAGATGCAAAGAATGAACCAGAGTTGGGGCACTGTACAAAGGATGGCCACCGACCGTGCAAAGTGGAATCAATTTGTTGTTGCCCTACAAGACGCCACTAGGCGTGATGGCCACTGACTGCTTTGACGGTCGGTGGTTAAGGATCGAAGAAGAAGATTAATATTATTATTTTAAAAAAAAACCCTTCTCATACAGTAAACCCAACCGTTTTAAGCAATGTTTTAAGCTTTTGGGGCCCCTCCGGGATTAGGGGCCCTGAAGCTTAAGCTTCATTAGTTTCATAGTAGATCCGCCACTGCATACAGGTAAATACATCAAGTTTAGCAGCCAACATAACAGTCATACAGGTAAATACATCAAGTTTAGCAGCCAACATAACAGTCATACAGGTAAATACATCAACTTTAGCAGCCAACATAACAGTCATGCAGGTAAATACATCAAGTTTAGCAGCCAACATAACAGTCATACAGGTAAATACATCAACTTTAGCAGCCAACATAAGTCATACAGGTAAATACATCATCATTAGCAGCCACAATAACAGTCATACAGGTAAATACATCAACATTAGCAGCCACCATAACAGTCATACAGGTAAATACATCAACTTGAGCAGCCAACATTACAGTCAAGTCACGGGTTGCCTCCCCTTTGCTCTGTAGTGATGGTACAACAATTGCCAAAATCTAGAGTACCTAATGTGGGTCTTCAAAGGTATCTACCTGAGCACAAGATTATTCTTGACATATGCAGATAGAAGGATGATGATCCTTCTACCTCGAGGGAGTTTTCACAAGATATTCAGAATTTAAGAACAATACTAAATGAGTTAGCAATGTTAACTTTTTATCTCCCCGCCGCCTTTTGTGAAGGATTATTCTATAATTTATTATTAGCTCGAACAAGCACCCAACTGAATTAACAGTAAAATTCTCCTTATTAACTCTATATCGATATATTAAAGATACTGATTCATGCGTGTGCACTTCTCTCTGTAATAACTAAATCAACTATGAATTTGTAAAACAACATATAACAAATTTAATGATCAATTACTCTTGAACAAATGTAAATAAATAAGAGCTGGTGATTAATAAAAAGTAAGTGTCTTCATGGAAAATATGTCGGCTTTAGGAGATTTAATTTTGAAACATAGATAGAGTTATGTTGTATTTGGCTACTGGAAATATAATTTAGCTGCCAAAACGCTGAAGTGCAGATGCTGCTGTTTCCGTCAATTCATCTCCGTGGCAAGGGCACGACTCCAGATTATTTCAAGAGGTAACCTCACAACTCGAGGAATGTAGGTTTTAAGTGTCGATCGCAAGCTTTAAACCACAGAATAGTAGTACAACTAGTATCGTCGAGTAGTGCAACATCACAGAAATCCTACAACAACACGGACTGACAGCACCCATTTGTTACGTGCAGTCTTTGATATCTTACAATATTATACATTGGTATACTTGTTATGTTCGCAAATATAATCATATTTCTGATACGCAGGTAATAAAAGATACTCTTTTGAACTCTCGTACGAAGCCACCGTTTTTCGATAGGTATGACTTGTACATCTGAGAGGATGCATTTAACTAGATGGAAAACGACTCTGATTCCTAGCAGCACTATATCCTGTAGAATGCAGTCAATTGTATCATGATAGAATTTACAGAGCAATGAAACATTTAATGAATGACTAACTTTAAGACAGATTCATTATCTGCATCCAAACGTGAGTGACAGCTCACGAGAGAAGCCATCTTGTAAAAACATTTAGTGACTTTCAAGAAGAGAAAAGGGATGCCCGTATTATCGCTTGATTAGTCCAGAGATCACTGCTACACATGAGAACCCATTGCTAGCGGTTCAATTTGATTATATGGAAAAATCTGTGCTGGACATTATGTTAAGGAATCTTCACTAGACGAGTGATAAAGTTGTTATTTTAGTTAATGATATCCACCAAAAAATAGACATAAGTGGATGGAAGAAGACATCATCATCATCATCAGTTGATAAGATCTCTATGGTGTTGTTTGCTCCACTGTAGTGTATGGAATGTCAACTTGACCTACGCAGTGGTGTGTAGACATGGATTGAGTGTATAATGTGCGAATGATAATAAGGGTTCGTGGTGTTGACAAATGTTCTTTTCTCACACTCATGTATGGCTGGAAGTCATCGACACCAATGACTGTGTACCTTTACTAAAGTTTAATTGGACGTACACACTCGACAGCACAGATAGTGACAAATCACAGGTTGGCATAATACATCATGGTACAGTGGATAAATGGTCTTGCAATGTTACATGGGCACTCATGTAGAATAATAGTATAAAGGACTGTCAGTAGCCAAGCCCTCAGTATCGCCCATACATATACATCATCTGACTTCACTGACTGAGCACGTCAGCTTATAAACAATATTTCAGATGGCTTCTAAACCTAATCTCGTTTAGCGACGATTCTCCAACATAATGTTCAGCACATATTTTTCCATATAATAATATTGAACCGCTAATAACGGGTTCTCATGTGTAGCAGTGATCTCTGGACTAAACAAGCGATAATACGGGCATCCCTTTTCTCTTCTTGAAAGTCACTACATGTTTGGTTCCAAGATGGCTTCACTCGTGAGCTGTCACTCACGTTTGGATACAGATAATGAATCTGTCCTAAAGTTAGTCATTCATAAAACATTTCATTGCTCTGTAGATTTGATCATGAACAATTGACTGCATTCTACAGGATATAGTGCTGCTAGGAATCAAAGTCGTTTTCATCGAGTCAAATATATTCTCTTAGACATTCAAATCGTACCTATCGAAAATGGTGGCTTCGTACGAGAGTTCATAAGAGTGTCTATTATTACCTTGGTATCAGAAATATGATTCTGACATTCCTTGGCAATACGAAATAAACACTGGGGTAAAGCAGACACGATAGGTCTAGACGACTATCACTTTCCCCACAAATACTGAGATCACTTTTTCCCGGCGACAAGCCGACATAGAAAACACAGTCCCTATCGGGACGAAGCCAAATCACACCACCCTCTAGCGACACATCCGCCGAATAGCCTTTGACCTCTCTAGAGACAACAGAACATATAGTTCGACCTAGATATGTAAAGATATACAGATATAAGACAGACTCGTCCTACTCAGACAAACAATACACATAAATTCAGGCCATAGATATTCTGAAGCAAGAACAATCTATTATTACCCAAACAACGAATAAATCGCAGTAAAATGGATTCATCCGCGGAGTTCGATCGAAGAGACGGCACAACTTTCAAGGGAAGTAACTCAATAATGACTTTCCCTTAAGCACTAAAAAATTACCTATTTTGTTTACAAAATATTTGCGAACATAACAAGTATACTAATGTATAATATTGTAAGATATCAAAGACTGCACGTAACAGTCTTACCACACCTCCCGGGAAAAAAAAAATGGAACATTTTTTTTTTTTTTGAAATACATCTAGGAGCAACGTACAATAGGCTCACAACGCATGAATAATGCGCAGATGAAAATATCAGGAATACCTATAACGCCTAATATGAGGCTAAGTCGACTTATGGAGCGACTGGTGAGAATGTGTCTCATAAACTGAGAGAAATTATTTCTCTACAAGTATATTTTTCCAGGAAGGTGTCATCAAAGTATAATACAATTCTGGCAATTACACAATGCCCAAAAAATTCATATCATCATTTCGTATTAGATATCTTAAATTTATGATTTATGAAGAAAAAATCATCAAAGCACAGCGGTGAATAAACATCAATGAACCGCTATGTAGTTATACAATCATTATATTATTAAATTACAAATGTGTATCTATCATGATATAGAAAAGGAACTACTATAGAACTAGACATATCAAGAAGTCTAAGCCCTAATAGTTATGTGGAATCATGTGGGCATCTTGACAGAATGTCTGCCATCACATTATCTGATCCACGAATAGCTCGCACAGAGAAATGAAAAGGTTGAAGAGCAATTGCATATCGAGTAGACCTCGAGCTCTTCAAATTCTTACTCTGTATAGCAGTAAGAGCTTTTTGGTCGGTTTCTACTATGAAATGTGCGCCTAGAAGGAATCTCTGTAGTTTGAGGATCGACCAAACCATAGCTAATAGCTCACGGTCTAAAACCGAATAATTCCTTTCTGCCGCATTAAGTTTTCTGGAAATATACATTACAGGATGCAGAGTTCCAGAGTACTCTTGCATTAGTGCCGCTCCAATCCCAGTGGATGAAGCGTCACTACGAAGAACGAATGTTTTATCTTTAGTGGGTAGCACTAAAATAGGTGGTGTTGAAAACAATGTTTTAATCTTATCCAGAGAGCATTGGCATTCCTGAGACCAGTGGACCACATTAGGCGAACCTTTCTTTAGAAGTGTTGAAAGAGGTGCCATGATAGAGGATAGATTCTGAATGAATCTGCCATAAAATTGAATAAGACCTAACAGACTTCTCACCTGTTTTTTAGTCTTAGGGATTGAGATGTTAAGTATCTTACTAGTATTATGGTCCTCTGTCTTTAGGAAACCATGACCAACTCGGTGGCCTAGGAAAGAAATTTCGCTAAAACCAATATAGGCTTTAGAGGGTTTCGCTGTCAGGTTGTGCTCACGCAAAGTAGACAGCAATTCATCTAACCCTGAATAGTGATCTTCCCAAGTATCGCTGAAAAGACAGATGTCGTCTAGATATGCAATGACATCTGACCGATAAGATAGGATTCGGCGCATCATGCGTACGAATGTAGCTGGTGCGTTCATAAGACCGAAAGGCATAAAATTCCATTGGAACAAACCTCTAGGTGTTGAAAAAAGCCGTGAGAGGTTTGGCGCGTTCAGATAAAGGAACTTGCCAATATCCTTTAGACAAATCAAGTTTAGTGAAAAAATGAGATTTGGAGAGTCGAGTAAGTAGCTCTTCCAGTAAAGGCATAGGTTCGGCATCGAACTTCGTTACTTGATTCAATTTTCGATAGTCAACGCAAAGACGTATGTTATTGTCTTTTTTACGAACAATAACCATCGGCGAAGAATATGCAGAGGTGGATGGTTCGATTATTTTCAAATCTATCATCTCATCCAACTCTTTCTCGACCTGTGCTTGAAAATGTATAGGTATAGGATAAGGTCTAACCCTAATAGGAGTATGGTCAGTTAGAACAATGTCATGTTCAATGACATGCGTTTGTCCAGGGATGTCAGTGAGTACATCCTGAAATGTTTGCAACATAGTTGAAACTTGTCGCTGTTCTCCTAGAGACAAATCAGGAGAGATAGTAACGTTCTTCCATGATTCACTAGAATGAAGTGGGATCATTGGAAGAGGAAGATTTACATCTGAAAAACTTGTTTCCTCATCCTGTATCACGGACAGTGATGAGTAATGACCATGTTGTACTGGAGAATTGTCCGTTGCTTGGAAAATGGGTTGCAAATAATCCGGACGTTCATGGAATTCAGTAAGCATATTGATGTGGAAGGTTTTATGCTTCCCATCAATATCGACAATATAGTCGACATCGGAAATTTTCGATATTATATCGTACGGACCTATCCAAGAAATAAGTAATCTGTTTTCCCTACAAGGTAGTAATACAAATGCTTTGTCACCAGGACAAAGTTGTCGTAAGCATCTCTTCTTATTGGCAAATTGCCTTGCCTTCTGTTTCGCAAATTCAGAAGAAGAAGTTGCCAATTTGCATGCTTCGATAATCTTTTGTCTCAACGCGATGACATATTCGTAGGATGACTTTGTGTCATCGTCAATATTGTCAGATGTAATGAGATCGTGAAGCAACGACATAGGGCCACGCGGACGCGCGCCAAAGACGAGTTCAAAGGGAGAAAATCCTGTATGTTCATTGGGTACCTCTCTGTAAGCGAAGAGGGCCGCAGGTAAAACTCTGTCCCAGTCTTGAGGATGATCCTCAGTTATCTTCCCTAGTAAGTTTTTAAGTGTTCTATTAAGGCGTTCGACCATACCATTAGACATTGGATGGTAGATACTACTTAAAGATCTATCTATCTGCAGAGTAGACATTACTTGAGACATGGTATCTGATATTAGTTGGGTGCCATGGTCTGACAATATCTCTCCGGGGAACCCCAGACGAGAAAATATAAGCCAAAGAGCATCTGCAATATCAGCAGTAGTAATGCTCTTCAGAGGAATAGCCTCTGGCCAACGTGTGCACATATCAACACACGTCAAGATAAACTGATGTCCTCTGGCAGACTTGATCTTAAATGGACCAATAATGTCTATGGCCATTTTTTGGAACGGCCGAATAGGAATGTCCGCCGCCTGAATGGGTGCAGCATGCCGTGGACCTTTGGATTTAACTTCCTGACATACTTTACAAGATCGACAATAAATCCGTATGTCCTTGTTTACCAATGGCCAAAAGAAAGCCGCAAGGACTCTTGACTTAGTACGGAAAAAAACCCATGTGTCCAGCACACTGAGAGTCGTGAGCGTGCTGCAAAATTTTAACTCTCAAATTCTTGGGAACCAGGATTTGAGAATGACTTGACGTAATGGAGTCTTGAACCATACGTACAAGTACGCCATTCTTCTTTGTAATCCACGATTTACGACTTGTGTCTTTATTCGGATCACCTTTAGTTGCAAGAATGAAGAATTTCTTCAGAGTGGAATCATCTTCTTGCTGTTTTATAAACGAGTCACAAGAAATTACCAAGGGATTATCTTGGTTATGCACTTCATTATCTTCAGTAGATGAAGTTTGAGGCATATTAAGAGCCTGAGCTCTAGTGACTCCAGCGTTAGCAATCTGCATGTTTTGCCTTTCCCACGTGGAAATTTGTTGCGGGGTGCATTCTTTGAATCCATGAATGCGACCGATGATGAGGTCAGCGATCGGATTCGGAAGAAGACATGCGTGTACATCTCCTGTAAAGAAAGGAGTAGCAATCCTAATGATAGCAGTAGTATATTTCTCTAATGTGCCGCCAAATGTTACACATTTGACTACTTGTCCAGTGGCACGGGAAGGATCTACGAGTGACTGCCTAACACCAATTGTGGTGCATCCAGAATCAAATAGCACAGAGACTGGATTGTTATTCACTAAACCCTTATGTAAGACAAGAGAACCTCTTCCATCATGCGCGACTGATGCCGGAAGAGCAGGAAGAGGATGGCCACAGCTTAAAGTAGACACTGTGGTTGGCTCAAATAACGTTTTGCATTGGGGGCACTGAGATGCTCTCCCAAAATCAAAAGCGGCACATGCCATATTACTAGCATCATTATTATCTTTACTCTGTTTATAGGCTTCATGGGACTCTTGTTGTGCAGAGTTTGCCTGAAAATGTGGTTTATGTCTTTTTTATTGAGATCTACCTCGGTTATTATCACCTCTGTAGTTATTGTTACCTCTATTGTAACCCCTATTTGGGTTTGAGTCATAGTTCCCTTGGTTACCATTATCATATTCATTATAATGAGTATCTCTGTAATTATGATCTTGTTGACTCCAAGACGGATAACCCAGATAGTTTCTATAATTACTTCCTCTACGGAAATTCCTATAATTATGACCACCCCTGTGTCGAGAGCTATCAACTCGTCTCCAGTTCTTTGAAGAAGAACCCTGAAATGATTGGTTACCTTGGTTTTGATAACTATTATGGTTACCTTTTTTATCAAATCTGTTTTGAGGTCCCTGAAATCTGTGTGAATAATTGGGATTGTATGGTGTTGCTGAAGCAACTGGCATACTCTCCTTAATCTTAGTGTTGCCAAAAGTCACGTCGGGGTGTGCAGTGACATATTGGGAACAATATTCTTCCATTTCTTTTAGAGATTTAGGTTTACACTCATGTATAAATTCAAGGAAAGGTTTGTTCACACATGACATAATCTTATCTCTGAGCAACAAATCCATAAGTCCTTCATACGTTTTTTCTGTTTTGGAAAGCTCAATCCAACGATCAACTGTGAGACGTGCCTTTGCAGTGAATTCTGAGAATTCTACACCCGTCTCAGGCACCATCGTTTTAAATAAAAGGCGATAGCCTTCCTCACTTTGCTGATATTTTTTTATCAAAGCCGCCCTAATGACATCATAATTATCCTTATCTGCTTCTCCTACAAGGCATAATCTAGTCAAAGATTCACCTTTCAAGTTTTCTGATAATTGATTAGCGTATTGTGATTTATCCACATTATGTGTACGACAAGAACGTTCAAATATATCCAGCCAGAATGTAATATCGTCACTGGACTGATTGAACGGTGGAACCTTAACCTTGTAAGTAGAAGGTTTACCATTACCACTAGATGCCTGATTAACATTACTCATACTTGTCAATCTCAATTTCTCCAACTCAAATTCATGTTCTCTTATTGCTTTTTTCTCTTCAGCATCTAATCTTTTTTGTTCAGCATCCCTGTCTAATCTTTTTTGTTCCGCAGCAGCTTCTCTTTCTAATTTTTTTTGTTCAGCTTCACTGTCTAATCTTTTTTGTTCAGCTTCATTGTCTAATCTTTTTTGTTCAGCTTCCCTGTCTAATCTTTTTTGTTCCGCAGCAGCTTCTCTTTCTAATTTTTTTTGTTCAGCTTCAAATCTCCTTTCCTCCACCTGCATCTGTAATTTCTTTTGTTCAGCAGCAGCCTCAGCTTCTCTTTCTAATCTTTTCTCTTCTGCCATAGCTCTTCTCTCTTCTGCAGCTAATGCTTTGTCATATTGAGCAACAGCCCATTGTTCTAATTGTTGACCAGTCTTATCAAGGGCTTTCCCTTGTGTAATGAAGTATTCCAATGTAGACATGATGTCTAACAATAATACTAATCACCTGAAATAATAATAATACCACAAGTTCTTAATGACTTGATTAATCAGTATACTATCTCAATATCTGTGGGTCACAAGCCTTAATAAGGTCTTGTATAACAGTAATAATAATCAGGTACTGGTTTATACCATAATCCAAGTGCAGTGCACAGGCAATTGTGTCTTATGAAATATACCTATATAAAACATATGTCAACCAACAGAATACATAAAGTACAAATAGGACTGACAATACGAAAACATTTGCAGAAATCAAAATAAATCAAATAGGGAAATCAATGAAAATAATCACTGAATCTGCAAAGAATAACAACACCAATGACGTCACAGTATATGAATACAAATTGTGAATAGAACTGAAAGATAGAAAAGGTTAGACCAACAAATTACAAACAAATCAAAACAAAACTAAAGAACAAAGAAATATTACAAAAATAACAATAATTACAGACTTCACAGCTAACACAAAAGCAACAGTTGTCGCAGCAAATTTTCAATCAAGAAAATTGCACCTATAAAAAACGCCCACAACGGACCCTCTATGACGTGGGATATTCTGTTGTGAGGACGCCGCCCAACCTTAAACACAACCCGCTGACATAGAAACTAACATACTATACAAACAAATAACATGTAAACATAAATATATATAAATTATGTGTATGATAGTATGTGTTGCAAAATAGGCTCAGTTTTACAGTAATGGCAAAGTTATTTTTATGAAAATAAACAAACTGCCACTTTATTCAATTAAACATTCTGGCCTTAAATATTAAAGTTCATATATGGAAAACAAGAAGATCCATCGATGAAAATAGGACTTCTTAGTTCACAAATACTGTCTTCCTGTTAATATTGACAAGAATTGATCCAACTGTTCTGTGAAACTCTGTAATGTCTAATGTAAAAATGTCAACAACGCTGACCTACATACTGCATTCACTTGACAGGTCACGTGACGAAGCGTTGACAAAGAGCAAACCAATACTGCAAGTGTGTCGTATCAGCCACAGGAAACGGTCTGGTATCGGTAATCTGTTGACTTCTGAACTTTTGCGAGGTCAAACCCAGAAAGCTGGTCCACCAGTTGATAAAGTGCACCAGAACACTCCTAGGCGGGAAGACGTCGCCTATCAACGACTGTGTACCTTTACTAAAGTTTAATTGGACGTACACACTCGACAGCACAGATAGTGACAAATCACAGGTTGGCATAATACATCATGGTACAGTGGATAAATGGTCTTGCAATGTTACATGGGCACTCATGTAGAATAATAGTATAAAGGACTGTCAGTAGCCAAGCCCTCAGTATCGCCCATACATATACATCATCTGACCTCACTGACTGAGCACGTCAGCTTATAAACAATATTTCAGATGGCTTCTAAACCTAATCTCGTTTAGCGACGATTCTCCAACATAATGTTCAGCACATATTTTTCCATATAATAATATTGAACCGCTAATAACGGGTTCTCATGTGTAGCAGTGATCTCTGGACTAATCAAGCGATAATACGGGCATCCCTTTTCTCTTCTTGAAAGTCACTACTTGTTTGGTTCCAAGATGGCTTCACTCGTGAGCTGTCACTCACGTTTGGATACAGATAATGAATCTGTCCTAAAGTTAGTCATTCATAAAACATTTCATTGCTCTGTAGGTTTGATCATGAACAATTGACTGCATTCTACAGGATATAGTGCTGCTAGGAATCGAAGTCGTTTTCATCGAGTCAAATATATTCTCTTAGACATTCAAATCGTACCTATCGAAAATGGTGGCTTCGTACGAGAGTTCATAAGAGTGTCTATTATTACCTTGGTATCAGAAATATGATTCTGCCATTCCTTGGCAATACGAAATAAACACTGGGGTAAAGCATACACGATAGGTCTAGACGACTATCACTTTCCCCACAAATACTGAGATCACTTTTTCCCGGCGACAAGCCGACATAGAAAACACAGTCCCTATCGGGACGAAGCCAAATCACACCACCCTCTAGCGACACATCCGCCGAATAGCCTTTGACCTCTCTAGAGACAACAGAACATATAGTTCGACCTAGATATGTAAAGATATACAGATATAAGACAGACTCGTCCTACTCAGACAAACAATACACATAAATTCAGGCCATAGATATTCTGAAGCAAGAACAATCTATTATTACCCAAACAACGAATAAATCGCAGTAAAATGGATTCATCCGCGGAGTTCGATCGAAGAGACGGCACAACTTTCAAGGGAAGTAACTCAATAATGACTTTCCCTTAAGCACTAAAAAATTACCTATTTTGTTTACAAAATATTTGCGAACATAACAAGTATACTAATGTATAATATTGTAAGATATCAAAGACTGCACGTAACAACGAGATTAGGTCTAGAAGTCATCTTGGATATTGTTTATAATCTGACGTGCTTTGTCAGTAAACTCAGATGATATATATATGGGCAATACTGAGTGCTTGGCTATTGACAGTCCATTATACTATTATTTTACATGAGTGCCCATGTAACATTGCAAGACCATTTATCCACTGTACCATGATGTATTATGCCAACCTGTGATTTGTCACTATCTGTGCTGTCGAGTGTGTACGTCCAATTAAACTGTAGTAAAGGTACACAGTCGTTGCTGACCTTTGTCTTCCAGCACACACCCATCATTAACACCACTGATTGCTGGGATTGTCGCACTAGTTTGTGTACACTACAGTGGAGCAAACAACACCGAGATTTTACAGTGACCAGAAATAGTTAACACTGGGTCATTACTTATCAACTGGTGGACCAGCTTTCTGGGTTTGACCTCGCAGAAGTTCAGAAGTCAACAGATTACCGATACCAGACCGTTTCCTGTGGCTAATACGACACACTTGCAGTATTGGTTTGCTCTTTGTCAACATTCGTCACGTGACCTGTCAAGTGAATGCAGTATGTAGGTCAGCGTTGTTGACATTTGTACATTAGACATTACAGAGTTTCACAGAACAGTTGGATCAATTCTTGTCAATATTAACAGGAAGACAGTATTATTGAACTAAGAAGTCCTATTTTCATCGATGGATCTTCTTGTTTTCTATATATGAACTTTAATATTTAAGGCCAGAATGTTTAATTGAATAAAGTGGCAGTTTGTTTATTTTCATAAAAATAACTTTGCCATTACTGTAAAACTGAGCCTATTTCGCAACACATACTATCATACACATAATTTATATATTTATGTTTACATGTTATTTATTTGTACAGTATGTTAGTTTATATGTCAGCGGGTTGTGTTTAAGGTTGGGCGGAGTCCTCACAACAGAATATCCCACGTCATAGAGGGTCCGTTGTGGGCGTTTTCTTTAGGTGCAATTTCCTTAATTGGAAATTTGCTTGCAACAACTAGTTGCTATTTGTGTTAGCTGTGAAGACTGTAATTATTGTTATTTTTGTAATATTTCTTTGTTCTTTAGTTTTGTTTGGATTTGTTTGTAATTTGTTGGTCTACCCTTTTCTATCTTTCAGTTCTATTCACAATTTATATTCATATACTGTGACGTCATTTGTGTTGTTATCCCTTGCAGATTCAGTGATTATTTTCATTGATTTCCCTATTTGATTTATTTGATTTCTGCAAACGTTTTCGTATTGTCAGTCCTATTTGTACTTTATGTATTCTGTTGGTTGACATATGTTTTATATAGGTATATTTCATAAGACACTATTGCCTGTGCACTGCACTTGGATTAGGGTATAAACCAGTACTTGATTATTATTACTGTTATACAAGACCTTATTAAGGCTTGTGACCCACAGATATTGGGATAGTATATGATTAATCAAGTCATTAAGAACTTGTGGTATTATTATTGTTTCAAGTGATTAGTATTATTGTTAGACATCATGTCTACATTAGAATACTTCATTACACAAGGGAAATCCCTTGATAAAACTGGTCAACAATTAGAAGAATGGGCAGTTGCTCAATATGACAAAGCATTAGCTGCAGAAGAGAGAAAAGCTGCTGCAGAAGAGAGAAAAGCTATGGCTGAAGAGAAAAGATTAGAAAGAGAAGCTGAGGCTGCTGCTGAACAAAAGAAATTGCAGATGCAGGTGGAGCAAAGGAGATTTGAAGCTGAACAAAAAAAATTAGAAAGAGAAGCTGCTGCTGAACAAAAAAGATTAGACAGTGATGCTGAACAAAGAAGATTAGACAGTGATGCTGAACAAAAAAGATTAGACAGGGAAGCTGAACAAAAAAGATTAGACAGGGAAGCTGAACAAAAAAGATTAGACAGGGATGCTGAACAAAAAAGATTAGACAGAGAAGCTGAAGAAAAAAAAGCAATAAGAGAACATGAATTTGAGTTAGAGAAATTGAGATTGACAAGTATGAGTAATGTTAATCAGGCATCTAGTGGTAATGGTAAACCTTCTACTTACAAGGTTAAGGTTCCACCGTTCAGTCAGTCCAGTGACGATATTACATTCTGGCTGGATAGATTTGAACGTTCTTGTCGTACACATAATGTGGATAAATCACAATACGCTAATCAATTAGCAGAAAACTTGAAAGGTGAATCTTTGACTAGATTATGCCTTGTAGGAGAAGTAGATAAGGATAATTATGATGTCATTAGGGCGGCTTTGATAAAAAAAATACCAGCTAAGTGAGGAAGGTTATCGCCTTTTATTTAAGACGATGGTGCCTGAGACAGGTGTAGAATTCACTGCAAAGGCACGTCTCACAGTTGATCGTTGGATTGAGCTTTCCAAAACAGAAAAAACGTATGAAGGACTTATGGATTTGTTGCTCAGAGATAAGATTATGTCATGTGTTAACAAACCATTCCTGGAATTTATACATGAGCGTAAACCCAAATCTCTAAAGGAAATGGAAGAATATTGTTCCCAATATGTCACTGCACACCCCGACGTGACTTTTGGCAACACTAAGATTAAGGAGAGTATGCCAGTTGCTTCAGCAACACCATACAATCCCAATCATTCACACAGATTTCAGGAACCTCAAAACAGATTTGATAAAAAAGGTAACCATAATAGTTATCAAAACCAAGGTAACCAATCATTTCAGGGTTCTTCTTCAAAGAACTGGAGACGAGCTGATAGCTCTCGACACAGGGGTGGTCATAATTATAGGAATTTCCGTAGAGGAAGTAATTATAGAAACTATCCGGGTTATCCGTCTTGGAGTCAACAAGATCATAATTACAGAGATACTCATTATAATGAATATGATAATGGTAACCAAGAGAACTATGACTCAAACCCAAATAGGGGTTACAATAGAGGTAACAATAACTACAGAGGTGATAATAACCGAGGTAGATCTCAAAATAAAAGACATAAACCACATTTTCATGAAGCCTATAAACAGAGTAAAGATAATAATGATGCTAGTAATATGGCATGTGCCACTTTTGATTTTGGGAGAGCATCTCAGTGCCCCCAATGCAAAACATTATTTGAGCCAACCACAGTGTCTACTTTAAGCTGTGGCCATCCTCTTCCTGCTCCTCCGGCATCAGTCGCGCATGATGGAAGAGGTTCTCTTGTCTTACATAAGGGTTTAGTAAATAACAATCCAGTTGTAACTGTCTTTTTCTTCTTGTTGAGGTGATCACTGGCCCAAGACAGTATACATGTTGTTAGATGTGTAGTGCGAGCGTATGATGAATTGAGTGTGGGTGCGAATGAAGGCGCGAATGTGTTTAGGCTCGTATAGATGTAGATCCTGCAACCCATACTCTCACATGCAGTAATCAAGGATGCTTTGACACTGCAGGCATGTTTCAAGACATTTATTGACGGGAACACACATAGTATCAACAGGAACAGTCAGTGTAACAAGGTCATGCTGACCTGACATCGATAGGTATACATTTGGCATTCAAAAAGGTAAACATCAGAATAGACGTGCATGGTCAATAGCAAAGTTCTTCAATAATGACAGTTCGTAGCGTCGCCCTTGGCGTCTCTGACTAAACGCGTCAGATGCCTTAGTCACTTGGACACATAGGTGCAACTTGGCACTCCCCGCCAATTGCACATATCAGGCTGTAGTATAATAGCCGAAAGCACAGGCCTCGTTCTGACGTCGGCCATGTACTTCTGTTAAATAGGTTATCATCAACCCTGCAGTAATGCTTATTGTAGATATGAATTCCGCCAATCTGCGGCTCCCACAATATATCTTCGTCACTGGATTTCTGGACAATATAAGACTAACAGTCTTGGATGGCTACCTCGAGCACAAATATATATAAGTTCTGAAATGGCGGATCAGTGAGCTGCTGTTCACCCTAGGTAATCCTTTACATGTTCTGCCACCGAAAAGCGTAATAATGCATAAAGGTCGGTATTACCTGGCAAATGAATCCTCAGAACATCACAAGGAATTCTGTCGTCATCCCGACGCACAGAGATTCACTGGGGAAAACTGCCATAGCAGTTACTTCGAAGATTCTCCCCGAAAAACAATGGACTCTTGGTCCCTTCAGAAAAACAGGACCTCCCGGCTTCCCGGAAGTATATCTCACTCCCGCTTAAAAAACCTTCCCATAGGCCTACGCCGAACTGTCAACCTCTGACCCTAAAGGTCAAACACAATGAATGAATAAACAAGGGAAGACAACCCCTAATCAACCTGACATCGCAGGTAAAGACACAATTATACTTATGATACAAACATAAGCAAATAACTTGACAGATGACTCCGTCGAAAATGACAGCAACATTACTACCACCCCCCTGTAAAAAAAAAATGCAATTTTTTTTTTTTTTTAATATGTTCATGAGCAAGATAGCACCAGTATCACTTCTGTGCTCATGCAAACAATGAACCTAATATCAGGTACAATAGAAGAGGGTACAAATCATCTCCCAACATAGGAGAAAATATTTCCTTTAAGCCAAACAAACTAAGGGATACCATTTAAGAAACCTAAGTTGCTGGCAATACCAATCATATATCAAACATTACTAAATAATATAATCATAGCAATATACAAATGTCAATGCTATTTTAGCAACATATCACTGATGGATGGACAAAATGAAATTTGTTAAATTATCTAAACATCATCCAAATACATTTGTATTACAACATATTATGATATTAAGGACAGACCTAAGTCTGAAAATATATCAGGAAAAACTAGGACACAAGATTTAACTGGAATCATGTGGGCATCTAGACAATATGTCCGCCATCACATTATCCGAACCACGGATAGCTCGCACCGTGAAATGGAAAGGCTGAAGAGCAATAGCATAACGAGTAGATCTCGAGCTCTTCAAATCCTTACTTTGCATAGCCGTAAGAGCTTTTTGGTCGGTTTCCATAAAGAAATGCGCGCCCAGAAGGAACCTTTGTAGCTTAAGAATGGACCAAACCATAGCCAACAATTCACGGTCCAAAACCGAGTAATTCCTTTCTGCCGCATTCAGCTTCCTAGAAATATACATTACAGGATGCAGAGTTCCTGAATATTCCTGCATTAGTGCCGCTCCAATCCCAGTGGAAGAGGCATCACTACGAAGGACAAAAGTCTTATCAATCGTCGGTAGTCTTAAGATAGGATGAGATGAGAACAAATTCTTAACCTGATCCAATGAAGATTGGCATTCTTGGGACCAACGCACCATATTAGGAGAACCTTTTTTCAATAACGTTGAAAGTGGTGCCATAATGGAGGACAGATTCTCAATGAATCTTCCATAGAATTGTATCAATCCCAAGAGACTACGCACTTGCTTTTTTGTCTTCGGAACCGAGATATTTAATATCTTTGAAATGTTTTGGTCCTCTGTCTTCAACAGACCATGACCAACTCGATGACCTAGGAAGGAAATTTCACTAAACCCAACAAAAGCTTTAGAGGGTTTAGCAGTCAAACTATGCTCACGTAGAGTAGATAGCAATTCCTTCAGACCCACATAGTGTTCTTCCCAAGTATCGCTGAAAAGACAGATGTCGTCTAAATATGCAATGACATCTGCACGATCTGATAGAATTCGTCGCATCATGCGTACGAAAGTCGCTGGGGCGTTCATAAGCCCGAAAGGCATAAAATTCCATTGAAACAGACCCCTAGGTGTCGAAAAAGCAGTGAGAGGTTTGGCGTGTTCCGTCAGTGGGACTTGCCAATAACCTTTCGACAAGTCTAGTTTAGTAAAGAATTTAGCTTTAGAAAGTCTAATAAGTAGATCATCTAATAACGGCATAGGTTCAGCATCGAACTTCGTAACTTGATTTAATTTGCGATAATCAACGCAAAGACGTATGTTATTGTCTTTCTTTCGAACAATAACTATCGACGAAGAATAAGCTGAAGTGGATGGTTCAATTATTTGTAGTTGAATCATTTCATCCAATTCTTTCTCGACTTGTGCTTGAAAATGAATAGGTATTGGGTATGATCTTACTCTGATCGGATTACGATCAGTAAGTATGATGTCATGTTCTATGACATCTGTGTGTCCAGGAATGTCGGTAAGGACATCCTGATATGATTGTAACGTAGAGGATACTTGACGCTGTTCCTCAAAAGACAAGTTGGAAGAGACTGTAACGTCTCTCCACGATTCCGTTGAAGTAAGTGGAATCGCAGGAAGAGGTAAGTTCACGTCAGAAAAAATAGTTTCCTCATCCTGTATAACAGACAGGGATGAGATGTGACCATGTTGAACTGGAGAGTCGTCCGTCGCCTGGAAAATAGGCTGTAAATAGTATGGACGTTCAATAAACTCTGTTAGCATATTTATATGGAAGGTTTTATGCCTTCCATCCACATCGACAATATAGTCGACATCAGAAATTTTCGAGACTATAGTGTATGGACCCTTCCAAGAAATGAGAAGTCTATTCTCTCTTGAGGGCAGTAAGACATATGCTTTGTCTCCAGGACAAAGTTGACGTAGGCGTCTTTTCTTATTAGCAAATCGCCTAGCTTTTTCTTTCGCAAATTCGGAAGATGAAGTTGCTAACCTGCACGATTCGATAATCTTTTCTCTAAGAGCTATAACATATTCATATGACGATTGTGTATCATCGTCAATATTATCGGAAGTTATCAAATCGTGTAACAAGGACATTGGACCGCGCGGTTGCGCGCCAAAGACAAGTTCGAAAGGAGAAAACCCTGTATGCTCGTTGGGAACCTCTCTATAGGCAAAGAGGACTGCAGGTAAAACCCTGTCCCAATCTTCAGGATGATCCTCCGTTATCTTGCCAAGTAAGTTCTTTAGTGTCCTGTTAAGACGTTCTACCAATCCATTGGACATTGGATGATAAATACTACTGAGAGACCTTTTAATGTCTAGCGTAGCCATTACCTGAGACATAACGTCCGAAATTAACTGAGTGCCGTGATCCGACAGTATTTCTCCGGGGAATCCCAGACGAGAAAATACGAGCCAAAGAGCATCAGCGATATCGACAGTTGATATGCTCTTCATAGGAATAGCCTCTGGCCAACGCGTGCACATGTCCACGCAAGTGAGGATAAATTGGTGTCCTCTGGCTGACTTAATTTTGAACGGACCAATGATGTCTATAGCCATTTTCTGAAACGGCCGAATCGGAATATCTGCAGCCTGAATAGGAGCAGCATGTCTCGGACCCCTAGACTTGACCTCTTGACAAATTTTGCAAGATCGGCAATAAATTCGGATGTCTTTATTCACGAATGGCCAAAAGAATGACGCAAGGACTCTAGTTTTAGTTCTGGAAAAACCCATGTGTCCCGCACACTGAGAATCGTGTGCATGCCGAAGAATTAAGGCTCTCATACACTTAGGCACAAGAATTTGCGAATGCATAGACTTGTCCGAGTTTTGTACCATTCGTACCAATATACCATTCTTCATAGTAATATACGATTTGTGATTCGTATTTTGATTGGGATCCCCTTTCTTTGCAAGAAGGAAGTATTTCTTCAAAGAAGGATCCTCTTCTTGACGTTTAACAAACGAGTCATGGGAAATCACCAAGTGCTCGTCTTGGCTATCAACTTCATTACTATTATCAGATGAAGTTTGGGGATTAAGAGCTTGAGCTCTTGTCATCACTGCATTGACCGTTTGAATGTTTTCTTCTTCCCAACTAGAAATTTGTTGCGGGGTGCATTCCTTAACCCCATGAATACGACCGATTATAAGATCCGCAATAGGATTAGGAAGAAGACATGCATGGACATCTCCTGTGAAGAAAGGAGTGTCAATCCTAATAATAGCAGTAGGATAGCTTTCCATAGTACCACCAAATGTAACACATTTGATTGTTTTTCCAGTGGCACAGCAAGGATCTATCAGAGACTCCTTAACCCCGACGGTAGTACATCCCGAATCGAAAAGTACTGAGACTAGCCTATCATTTATTAGACCTTTATGTAAGATGAGAGATCCTCTCCCATCATGCGCAACTGTAGCAGGTAGAGCAGGAAGAGGGTGACCACAACTTAGCGTAGATACAGTTGATGAGTCAAACAATGTTAAGCATTGGGGGCATTCAGTTGCTCTCCCAAAATCGAAAGCACAACCAGTGATAGCCCTAGAGTTACCACTATCATTTACTGTATTACAGGCTCCATCAAACTCTTGTTGCGCAGAGTTTGCCTGTTGGTAAGGTCTTTTCTTGTTAAACCTAGGTCTACCTCGATTATCATTTCCCCTGTAATTATTTTGACTATCATTTCCCCTGTAATTATTTCGAGTATCATTTCCCCTGTAACTGTTATCATATTGCCTATTGTAATCATCATTCCGGTTTGAATCCCGGTTTCTAAATTCACCATCGTCATAATCTTGACGTCGAGAATGATTACCTCGAAAATTTGAATAGTTATTATTTGGATAACCTTTGCGAAAGTGTCTCAAATTATTACCACTAAAATTACGAGAACTACCATCCTGTCTCCACTGCATAGACGAAGAACCATCATGTGTTGGATTACTCCGCTTCTGAGTGTAATTTTGATTACTTCCCCTATTCCAATTTTGTTGAGC
>JAMPIV010012776.1:0-145720 GCA_024509875.1 Oreohelix idahoensis
TTTTTAATCATATAACCTATAACCATTTATCCACATATACCCCCCCCCCCCCCCCCCAAATATAAATCCCCCAATACTATTATCACACATCACTCTTATTCTCCCCCCCCCCCCTTCATTCCCCCCCCATAATATATTTTTTACTCCATAATTTTAAATTTCTATTTCTAAAATAGTTTGTTTGTACCCCCCCCCCCCCCCCCCCCCCCCCCCCCCCCCCCCCCTCCCCCCCCCCCCCCCCCCCCCCCCCCCCCCCCCCCCCCCCCCCCCCCCCCCCCCATTAAATACAGCCCCCCCCCCCCCCCCCCCCCCCCACTAATGGTTACTACGCCTCTGCAATTCCAGGCCATTTATTTTCTTTTAAGTCAAATAAGATTAGGTTTTCAGCTGTACTGTTTTGGCAAATTCCATGTAGTTTTTATCTTTTCTTCGGACACCTTTCTGTTCAGGGTTGGAGCATATCATATGGCTTTACCTCATGGTCGATACTGAACCCAAACTATATTACAGACATAAATTACCCAATTTACATTCAATTTTCATTAAAAAGATATCAAAATATTTTCAGCTTACACCACAATTTCATGGAATAATACACCGTAACGTTGATGGCAATGAATATAGCACATTTCGATCTGCGATGTCCCAGCTTATATTTAGAAAAATATGCACTGGGCTCAACGCATGGTTCTTTAAGTAAGTTTATTTGAAAAATGTGGTCCTTACCTGACGCTCCTAATTGCCTATAATTGGCGGGGTCTAAAACCAATCAAGCATGTTTACACACAAGCGTTTTGAAAAATGTACCCCTACTATGTTTCCCCTAGCAACAAAAGAAGTAGTTTTTATAGTCGACTAAATCGTTGTTTAGCCTTACATTTACTTTCTATCCAATCAAATAGGTTTTATTCATGGGGACCCTATTTCCCGTACAATGGTGGGTGTAAAAACTGCCACTGTGCGATTCTGATTTTGGTGTTGTCTGACATCCCTCACTATTTCTTTTGGCTATAATTTGTTAATTCCTAGACTATTTGCGTAACGTTTAACATATTCTTTGTCAGCAAGTCCTAAGGAACCCAAATATATAAATTTAATGGGGCTAAGGGGCTGCGTTCAAAATATGTATTTTCTTCTACCTCCCGTTCACTTCGATCGATGTGGTGTCTGGGTACTGTAATGTTTTCAAACGTAAACCAGTATAATGTCATGTTTCCTAACAAGCGTTTTGTAAGTTTTTAAAACCTAAACTGTTTACCAGTGCTGTCACAGAGAATGTACTCGAAATCCCCCTTGTTTTCTGCTTCGTCTGCAAATTGTAACGCTTTCACGTTGATATAAAAGCTTACTGTATTATTACCCGCCTTCTTCAATGAAACGTGTGCTGCATTTCTAAGAAAAACATTGAGACGTACTGCGTAATGACCTAAATTAATCCTAACATTAATTATATTACGTTACCAAAACGAACGAACAGATGGACAAAAAGGATAGCGAGAGGGGAGGGCTGAAAATCAGGAACGCATGCAACACGCGACGCGCGATATACAAATGCTGGCATCACGCGTGTAAGTCTACAAGCACTAACTTTTTCAGACGGACAGTGATAAAATACACTACCCTTTCCCAGAGTTAGGTTTATAAATCATAACAAACTCTTATTAGAAAAGACAACATTAGATGGGTTTACGTTTGAACACATAACAGTACCCAGACAGCACATCTTCGAAACAGGAGGTAGAAGAAATTGCATATTTTGAACGCAGCCACGTAGCTCCTTTAAATTAGTATTTTTGGGTTCCTTAGGGCTTGCTGACAAATAATATGTAAAACGTTACGCAAATAGTCCAGGAATTAATAAATTATACCCAAAATAAAATATTGGGGGTGCCTGACAGCATAAAATCATTTCTGCTCATAAGATTTTTTTTTTAACGTGTTTGAAAAAAAATTTACGTTACAGAAATAGCCTACCATGTAAACTTCAAATTGATTGGAGCGCAACAAATGAAAGCCTAACCACGATTGGTCGGGCTATAAATACTATCTTGGTTGTTAGGGGAGACGGGAAAAGATAACATTTTTTCAAACACTTGTCGAAACGTGGCTCATTGGCCAGTCTCGCTGATATACACACTTGGGAGCGTTAGTTCGAAACCACTTGTTTAAATACACTTGATAAAGCATCAGTGCGTTGAAGCCAGCTTATATTTGGCTCAATAAAAGCCTGGAAGATAAGCAGATGGAAATTTGTGCCAGTTTGTGCCAGAATTCATTGCTAATCAACGTATCTGTGTTATTCGTATGAATTGTGGTAAGCTTGAACCATTTAATATCTTTTAATGAAAATTGAATGTGAATTGTTGATTTATGCCTGTATATATATGTGTAGTTCAGTGGCAAACGTGAGGTAAAGCCTAAAATGCTCCAGCCTGAACGGAGGGTGTCGGAGAGAAGTAAAACGGCATGGAATGGCCAAACAGTACACTGACACCTGGATGATTGACTAGAAAGAAATAATGCTGGAAGTGCAGAGGCGTAGTAACCATTAAGAAGGGTAATACTGGAATAAAGTATTTCAAATGAAGCTGACTGTTGGCCTAACGCTCTGAACGCAATGTTTGTGCTGTATTGTGATCAGTGTAAAAGAGAATATAAATTAGTTATGAAGTAGAAGGTACATCCTTCTTGATTTCAGGGACAGTGGTCTTGATGGTACTGAGCAGCATCTGGTCAGAGATTTGCTGAATCCAGAGTCGGACAGCATACTCCTTGGTCCTTTTAGCTATCAGTGAGGTGTCTCCTGAGCCCAGAGGAGAATTCGAGCAGAGGAGTCCTTTCCTGCCGCCATCACTCAAGATAAGCAGAGTTGGCCAGCTGAG
This sequence comes from Oreohelix idahoensis, assembly GCA_024509875.1. Taxonomy (NCBI): domain Eukaryota; kingdom Metazoa; phylum Mollusca; class Gastropoda; order Stylommatophora; family Oreohelicidae; genus Oreohelix; species Oreohelix idahoensis. The sequence goes on from JAMPIV010012776.1 coordinate 2,883, forward strand.
CTCAACATTATGTCCCCTCATCTTGAAATAACTTTATAAAAATACTATTCAGAGGGGAATTTACTTGTCTTAAAATCAGGAACTTTGAACATCTCAAATACTGGTCCCTAAAGACAAACTATTGAAGTCATGATGACAAATACCAACAGAGCTTGAACAAAACAAAACCAGTATTACCTCATTTTACTACTACACAACTGACACACATAGAACATTTGTAATAATATATGTCACTACAATATTCATATTAAATACATTCTGTACATAACTTGTAATTTAAATTGATTGTGATTCCTGGTTCCCTTGTAGTTGAATCAGGACACATATTCATTCATGCCAGTAATGAATACATATTGTTATTCGAAAGTTTATCAGTGACTCTTTTAAGATATCTTTGTAGAGTGTTATATGTATGTGAGTGTCACAGTGTTGTCAAGAGTAGTGGATTAAATTAATTTGTTTATCTGTCTGTTGTTGTGACTTACACTTCATCATACACATACCCTAGACACATAACGTAGCATCACACTATTCCAGAATAATTCTGACTGAGATATATAGATATGTGGTAGCAAGTAAGGTTATCTATAATACACTACTCTTAATAGATATAGATACCTTCACAGCTGATCTCAGTCAGTACACTAAGTTCCCTATAAGTATTTATAACATCCCACTTCACCACATATATTGGGGTCTCGCTCTTGGGATTTTGAATCTTTAACTATTAAAAATATTGGGGGTAATTCACTTCAGGGAATATAAGAATTAAAAGGTATCCTTGGGTGGAATTAAATAAGGTTGAGCTCACGGTGCCTGTGTTGTCCATTAGATATATAGTTAGAAATTGAATTGTTGGGTAGACATTATAAAAATTTACCTGATAGACAATGGCGGACCTGGCCAAATTTCGATCTGCTGCGGTTCAGACTGCAAAAGAGTTAGGATTAGATGGGCAAGTTATGGTTGCCTATGTCACAACGGAATGTGACAAATTTATTGAACGCGAAGAAAGAAGATTAGAAAAAGAAGCCGAAAGAAGGTTAGAGGCTGAAAGGGAAATTAAGAAGTTACAATTTGAAGCTGAGGCTGAGACTAAGAGGTTGCAGATTGAGGCTGACAAAGAGGCTAAGAAATTGGAAGCAGAAAGAGAAGACAAAAGATTAGCTGCAGAAGAGAGGAAATTAGCTGCAGAGAGGGAAGCAGAAAAGGAGGAGAAAAGATTACAAAGGGAACATGAATTACGACTAAGGGAGTTTGAGTTTCAAGGCCATGCTCCTGAAAATGGTGCCAGTCCCTTTGCCTCTGATGCTACGGTTACTCAAGGAGCCTCAACCTCAGCTATGAATTTTCATTTAGATCATTTTGTTGAGAAAGACGATGATATTGAGAGCTATATAAATAGGTACGAACTATTAGCTACCACGTATGGGTTAGAGAGAGAAAGGTGGAGCTTAAAGTTATCTCAGGGACTTCGTGGGGCAGCTTATGAAGTTTTTGCAAAAATGAGCAGAGGTGATCAGGAAAATTATGACATGCTAAAGCAGGCTCTTTTGTTAAGGTATGAAAAGAATGCAGAGTTTTACAGGAAAAAAAATTTAGGAATGCTAAACTACTGTCAGGTGAAACCTATCACCAGTTCTCTGCACGAATAGAGACATACTTGGAGAAATGGACTTCTCTGGGGAAAACCCAAGATCTTAAGGAAATGGTCCTTATAGAGCAACTAAGAGAGTCCATGGCTCCAGACCTGAGAAAGTTTCTCATGGAACAAGGTGCAGAGAGGCTGGGTGAGTTGCTAAATGTTGCTGAAAGGTATCAAGCAGCTCAAGCAGAGGTAACAGGTAATAAAAAGAAACAGGTGGATAACTTTAGGGCACCACAGAACTTTAATAAATTTGATCCTAGGGATCAAAATAAAGGTAAGCACCAATTTGATAGGCCACGGTATGACAATAAAAATAAATTCCCACAATTCGATGAAAGGAAATATGATGAAAGAAAATCTTTCAACCAAGGAAAAAGGTGGTGTAAGAATTGTCAGATGGACAATCATGACACTGACCGTTGCAGAAGGAAACCTGTGTATATGGCAACCCTTCAGGTCAGGTCGACCTCAAGACAGGAGGAGGATATTATGTTGGATACCACTCCAGAAGAGATGAGGAAGGCACAGGCTGGGGATAAAACACTCAAGCCTTGTTTCAGAAAATTGTCAACTTGTCATACAACTCCAGGCAAGGGAGATTTTTACATGAAAAAACAAGTTGATGTATAGGAAGACTGGAACTAGATCCAATGGTCACGGACAGCTGGTTCTTCCAAAAAGATACAGGACAGAATTAATAAGGAGCCTACATGTGAAACCAGATGGGGACCATGAGAAGATAGGTACCATCATTCAAAAGGTGGCTCACAATTATTATTGGCCCAAAGCAAGATGGGACATTGAGAATTTTGTAGAAAGGTGTAGCATAGCACATGAGGGAACACCCACAAGTGGGAACATGGATCAGGACCTGGACACGCCCCAGGGCAAAATTAGGCCTGATAATAAAAAGAAATATAGATTTGATAAAGTGGACCAAATGGAATGGGAAGCCCCTTTTCACGGACAAGCTTCACTTAACTGTTTTACAATGGCCACTATGCGGAGAGTGCAAAAAGATGTCTTACCCCAGGATAAGCCGACAATCCCTCAATCGGACTTAAACAAACTGGAGGAAGAAGATGTAGAGAGGAAATCTCTCTCATCAAGAATTTTAAGAGGGGAGAAAGCCCCAAAAGAAAAATTGGTAGCGGTCGTTTTGTGAATGATAATTCTGGGAGGAAAAATCATCACTATAAAGCTTCAAGTGGAAGAGACCATACCGGTGCATGGACAAATAGGTCCACACAATTAAAGGTCCATATGTAGCTTTGTTAAGAACGTGGACTGATGAAAAGGCAGAGGAAAACATTACATCTTCATACCAATATGTGAATGAGCTGACCACTCGGTTAAAAACTGGCTGGAAACTTGCCAATGAAAATTTGAAACAAGCCAGGAAGAAACATGCTGCCTATTATAACAGGAAGGCGAAGGACAGAAATTTGGCTGTGGGAGAGAAAGTACTGCTTCTTTTGCCTGGGAGTCAGAATAAGTTACAAATTGGATGGCAGGGTCCATATACAGTTCTAGAGAAGGTGTCTAGAACAAATTATAAGATAGATAAGAAGGGGAAAGAAAAAATCTATCATGTGAATCTCCTGAAGAAATATTTGGAAAGAGAACATCAGGAAGAGACACACTTGTTGACCTTGTCCATCGCCATGGAGATGAAAAAGGAACCACTTTCATCATTTGAATATCCATTACACCCCTGTGAGACAGCAGCACAGGTGAAAATCAGTACACATTTAACGAAAACTCAGAAAGAGAGAGTGCAACAGGTTCTAAATAATCATGCAGAGGTGTTAACAGACCGACCAGGGCATACAAACCTATTGGAATATGATATGAAACTCATAGACTCCACACCTGTCTGTATGAAACCATATTCGATTCCGTTTGCTAAGGAAAAAGCTTTGAAGGAAGAGATAGACTATCTATTGAAGGAAGGAATTATTTCGCACAGTGAGTCTTCGTATAGTTCCGGTGTTGTACTCTTAAGGAAGCCCTCTGGAGAACATAGACTCTGTATAGATTACAGGAGACTGAATGCTATTACAGAAGGACAGGTGGATCCATTGCCGGATACAAATCAGCTGTTTGCCAGGCTAAATAAAGCTAAATATTTCTCAAAAGTGGATCTGAGTAAAGGATACTATCAGATTCCAGTAAAGCCTGAGGTTAGACCATACCTAGCTTTTAGTACCTCAGAAGGACACTATGAGTTTAATAGATTGCCATTTGGATTGAAGAATGCGCCTAGTGTCTTCTCTAGAATGATGAGAAAATTATTGGATCCTCTGAATAATCCCTGTATAACAAATTTTATGGATGATATCCTTATAGCAACAGAAACATTTGAGGAACACATTGACTCTCTGAACATGCTGTTTGATCGACTTAGGGAGGCAAATTTAACAGCCCGACCAACCAAATGTTGCGTTGGATGTAAAGAATTGGAATTTTTGGGACACACAGTTTATCAGGGAAACATGACCCCTGACCCAAAGAACTTAGAGAAACTACAGAAAGCCCCGAGACCACAAACCAAGAAGGACGTGAGATCCTTTGTCTCATTATGTGGTTTCTACCAGAAGTATATCAAAAACTTTAATTCCATATGTGCACCTTTAACGGAATTGACACGTAAAGGACTTCCAGATCGCATTACATGGACACCACAATGTGAAATGACTTACCAAGAATTGAAGGAAAAGCTCACAAGTAAACCCATTTTGAAATTACCTGACTTAAGTCAAGAATTCATAGTAAGGACGGATGCAAGTAATATTGGGCTAGGTGCAACTCTACTACAGAAATCAGATGCATTGGATGGGGAATTAAGCCCAGTGGCATATGCTAGCAGAAAGTTGAATAAAGCTGAAATCAACTACTCAACTAGCGAAAAAGAATGTCTTGCAGTAATATGGGCAATAAAGAAATTCAATATTTATCTATATGGGAAGGCATTTAAGTTGCAAACTGACCACAAACCTTTATCGTTTTTAGCACAGGCTAAGCATGAGAACTCTAGGTTACTCCGATGGTCTTTGCTTCTGGCTCCATATAATTTTAGCATTGAATATATATCTGGAAAAAACCAATTTGGGAGCTGATTTTTTAAGCCGCCATCCGTGTGATGAGAATCACCGTAAACCCCAGAAATAATAATAAATTTCTATATGTGTATATAGAATAAAGGACTGACATATAATGTCTGTTTTAAGAGGGGAGGTGTCATGAAATATTCTAATCCACATATATAAATTATTAGGTAAATATGAAGCCTAACAAATAAAATTAATAAAGAGAAGAGCAATGGTAAAATAACAGTGCTGTCACAGAGAATGTACTCGAAATCCCCCTTGTTTTCTGCTTCGTCTGCAAATTGTAACGCTTTCACGTTGATATAAAAGCTTACTGTATTATTACCCGCCTTCTTCAATGAAACGTGTGCTGCATTTCTAAGAAAAAAAACATTGAGACGTACTGCGTAATGACCTAAATTAATCCTAACATTAATTATATTACGTTACCAAAACGAACGAACAGATGGACAAAAGGATAGCGAGAGGGGAGGGCTGAAAATCAGGAACGCATGCAACACGCGACGCGCGATATACAAATGCTGGCATCACGCGTGTAAGTCTACAAGCACTAACTTTTTCAGACGGACAGTGATAAAATACACTACCCTTTCCCAGAGTTAGGTTTATAAATCATAACAAACTCTTATTAGAAAAGACAACATTAGATGGGTTTACGTTTGAACACATAACAGTACCCAGACAGCACATCTTCGAAACAGGAGGTAGAAGAAATTGCATATTTTGAACGCAGCCACGTAGCTCCTTTAAATTAGTATTTTTGGGTTCCTTAGGGCTTGCTGACAAATAATATGTAAAACGTTACGCAAATAGTCCAGGAATTAATAAATTATACCCAAAATAAAATATTGGGGGTGCCTGACAGCATAAAATCATTTCTGCTCATAAGATTTTTTTTTAACGTGTTTGAAAAAAATTTACGTTACAGAAATAGCCTACCATGTAAACTTCAAATTGATTGGAGCGCAACAAATGAAAGCCTAACCACGATTGGTCGGGCTATAAATACTATCTTGGTTGTTAGGGGAGAGGGGAAAAGATAACATTTTTTCAAACACTTGTCGAAACGTGGCTCATTGGCCAGTCTCGCTGATATACACACTTGGGAGCGTTAGTTCGAAACCACTTGTTTAAATACACTTGATAAAGCATCAGTGCGTTGAAGCCAGCTTATATTTGGCTCAATAAAAGCCTGGAAGATAAGCAGATGGAAATTTGTGCCAGTTTGTGCCAGAATTCATTGCTAATCAACGTATCTGTGTTATTCGTATGAATTGTGGTAAGCTTGAACCATTTAATATCTTTTAATGAAAATTGAATGTGAATTGTTGATTTATGCCTGTATATATATGTGTAGTTCAGTGGCAAACGTGAGGTAAAGCCTAAAATGCTCCAGCCTGAACGGAGGGTGTCGGAGAGAAGTAAAACGGCATGGAATGGCCAAACAGTACACTGACACCTGGATGATTGACTAGAAAGAAATAATGCTGGAAGTGCAGAGGCGTAGTAACCATTAAGAAGGGTAATACTGGAATAAAGTATTTCAAATGAAGCTGACTGTTGGCCTAACGCTCTGAACGCAATGTTTGTGCTGTATTGTGATCAGTGTAAAAGAGAATATAAATTAGTTATGAAGTAGAAGGTACATCCTTCTTGATTTCAGGGACAGTGGTCTTGATGGTACTGAGCAGCATCTGGTCAGAGATTTGCTGAATCCAGAGTCGGACAGCATACTCCTTGGTCCTTTTAGCTATCAGTGAGGTGTCTCCTGAGCCCAGAGGAGAATTCGAGCAGAGGAGTCCTTTCCTGCCGCCATCACTCAAGATAAGCAGAGTTGGCCAGCTGAGCTCAACATTATGTCCCCTCATCTTGAAATAACTTATAAAAAATACTATTCAGAGGGGAATTTACTTGTCTTAAAATCAGGAACTTTGAACATCTCAAATACTGGTCCCTAAAGACAAACTATTGAAGTCATGATGACAAATACCAACAGAGCTTGAACAAAACAAAACCAGTATTACCTCATTTTACTACTACACAACTGACACACATAGAACATTTGTAATAATATATGTCACTACAATATTCATATTAAATACATTCTGTACATAACTTGTAATTTAAATTGATTGTGATTCCTGGTTCCCTTGTAGTTGAATCAGGACACATATTCATTCATGCCAGTAATGAATACATATTGTTATTCGAAAGTTTATCAGTGACTCTTTTAAGATATCTTTGTAGAGTGTTATATGTATGTGAGTGTCACAGTGTTGTCAAGAGTAGTGGATTAAATTAAATTGTTTATCTGTCTGTTGTTGTGACTTACACTTCACCATGCTCATACCCTAGACACATAACGTAGCATCACACTATTCCAGAATAATTCTGACTGAGATATATAGATATGTGGTAGCAAGTAAGGTTATCTATAATACACTACTCTTAATAGATATAGATACCTTCACAGCTGATCTCAGTCTTTCTATCCTTAGTCAATGGCTGCATCAATAATGACCAAAGGAGTAATCTAGAATTCTCATGTCTAGCCTGTGCTAGAAACGACAAAGGTTTTTGATCCGTTTGCAACTTAAATGCCTTCCCATACAGATAAATATTGAATTTCTTTATCGCCCATATTACTGCAAGACATTCTTTTTCGCTAGTTGAGTAATTGGTTTCAGCTTTATTCAACTTTCTGCTAGCATATGCCACTGGGCTTAATTCCCCATCCAATGCATCTGATTTCTGTAGCAGAGTTGCACCTAACCCAATATTACTGGCATCAGTCCTTACTATGAATTCTTGACTTAAGTCAGGTAATTTCAAAATAGGTTTGCTTGTGAGCTTTTCCTTCAATTCCTGGTAAGCCATTTCACATTGTGGTGTCCATGTAATTCGATCTGGATTTCCCTTACGTGTCAAATCAGTTAACGGTGCACATATGGAATTAAAGTTTTTGATATACTTTTGGTAGAAACCACCTAATGAGACAAAGGATCTCACGTATTTCTTGGTTTGTGGTCTCGGGGCTTTCTTTAGTTTCTCTAAATTCTTTGGGTCAGGGGTCATGTTTCCCTGATAAACTGTGTGTCCCAAGAATTCTAATTCTTTACATCCAACGCAACATTTGGTTGGTCGGGCTGTTAAATTCGCTTCCCTAAGTCGATTAAACAGCATGTTCAGAGAGTCAATGTGTTCCTCAAATGTTTCTGTTGCTATAAGGATATCATCCATGAAATTTGTGATACATGGATTATTCAGAGGGTCCAATAATTTTCTCATCATTCTAGAGAAGACACTAGGCGCATTCTTCAATCCAAATGGCAATCTATTAAACTCATAGTGTCCTTCTGAGGTACTAAAAGCTAGGTATGGTCTAACCTCAGGCTTTACTGGAATCTGATAGTATCCTTTACTCAGATCCACTTTTGAGAAATATTTAGCTTTATTTAGCCTGGCAAACAACTGATTTGTATCCGGCAATGGATCCACCTGTCCTTCTGTAATAGCATTCAGTCTCCTGTAATCTATACAGAGTCTATGTTCTCCAGAGGGTTTCCTTAAAAGTACAACACCGGAACTATACGAAGATTCACTGTGTGAAATAATTCCTTCCTTCAACAAATAGTCTATCTCTTCCTTCAAAGCTTTCTCCTTAGCAAAAGCAATCGAATAGGGTTTCATACATACAGGTGTGGGGTCTATCAGCTTCATATCATATTCCAATAGGTTTGTATGCCCTGGTCGGTCTGTTAACACCTCTGTATGAGTATCTAGAACCTGTTGCACTCTCTCTTTCTGAGTTTTCGTTAAATGTGTACTGATTTTCACCTGTGCCGCTGTCTCACAGGGGTGTAATGGATATTCAAATGATGAAAGTGGTTCCTTTTTCATCTCCATGGCGATGGACAAGGTCAACAAGTGTGTCTCTTCCTGATTTTCTCTTTCCAAATATTTCTTCAGGAGATTCACATGATAGATTTTTTCTTTCCCCTTTTTATCTATCTTATAATTTGTTCTAGACACCTTCTCTAGAACTGTATATGGACCTTGCCATCCAATTTGTAACTTATTCTGACTACCGGGTAGAAGAAGCAGTACCTTCTCTCCCACAGCCAAATTTCTGTCTTTAGCTTTCCTGTTATAATAGGCGGCATGTTTCTTCCTGGCTTGTTTCAAATTTTCATTGGCAAGTTTCCAGCCAGTTTTTAAACGAGTGGTCAGCTCATTCACATATTGGTATGAGGATGTAATATTTTCCTCTGCCTTTTCATCAGTCCACGTTCTTAACAGGGCTTCGAGTGGACCTTTTATTGGCCTTCCAAACAATAATGTTGCCGGGGCCATACCGGTTGAACTATGGTTTACCTCCCGATAAGCAAAGAGGGCGGCGTGAAGGTACTGGTCCCATGTATCTGGTTTTTCGTGTGCCAACTTTCTCAGGATCGACATCAACGTGCCATTAAATCTTTCCACTTGGCCGTTCCCTTGTGGGTGGTACACACTACAATGGAAGTGTTTGGCCTGGAAGATCCTGAAAACTTCTTCTGTTAGTTTCCCCTTGAACTGAGAGCCATTATCAGTCAAGATTTGATTGGGAAAGCCTAACCTTGTGAAAATTGTGAGCAATGCCTCTGCCACATGTTTAGAATCAATCGATGACAGGGCTACCGCCTCTCCCCACATAGAACAAGTGTCCACCAGAGTCAGAATGTAGCTGTTCCTTCTCTTGGTTCGGGTGAGAGGTCCCACAAGATCCACGGCAACTCTCTCAAAGGGTGTTCCCACTATGGGCATTTCCCCCAGAGTTGCTGGTGCAGTCCAATGTTTAGGTGCTACTCGTTGGCACTCTGGACAGGATTTTACATATCGTTTGATATCTTCAGTTATCCCTGGCCAGAAATAGTGACAAGCTATACGCTGTCCTGTTGCGCTGATCCCCATATGACCACTGAAGGGAATCGCATGCCCTAGTTCCAACACGTTAGTCCTATATGAAGTGGGAAAGACCAGCTGTCCGTGACCATTGGATTCAGATCCAGCCTTCCTATAAATCAGTTTGTTCTTCATATAAAATTCTCCCTTGCCTGGAGGTGTATGAGATTTGGGCAACTTCTTGAAACACGGCTTGAGTGTTTTGTCCTCCGCCTGTGCCTTCCTCATCTCATCTGGATGAGTATTTATTGGATTATCCTCCTCCTTTTTAGACTGTGATCTGGTCTGCACTGTTGCCAATATCACAGGTCTCTTGGGATTCCCCAAGAAGACATATCTACACTGTGACGTACGTCTAGTTTGACAAGTGAATTTTCCCTGATATGATGGATGATTTAAAGGGACTTTTAGCTTTTCATAACATTAGAACCCCTGAACATTTGTTGTAACTTTTCGTTTGCCAGAACTCATTCCACCGGGACTCATTTAGTAGGCGGCACGAGATCAAAGAGACGAACTGAGGGATTTTAGGGGAGACTATCGGCGCTATCAAAGACAGTAGTGGTCCCTGATACGAGACGCAGTTGCGTGCCGCTATTTTCGCGTCTCGGTGTCAATCGAGGAACCGAGCGAACGGGGGAAAGCGAAACGGGCAGCAGCGAGCGGATACGAAGACCAGGGGGCGGCTTCTTCTCTTGATTTGGCGGTCAGATCCCCAAAAGTTCGTGAGATCAAATAAGCTGTCAAGTTTATCATGTCCCACTCAACTTACATTCCATTTTTGCTAAATAGACCATGAAGAACTAGACACGTTATCACTCGCTGGCCAGACCTTTACAGAAGCACTAGCTTTATTGAAATCTGGTTATAGATTTTCCCCTGGATTTTATATATATATATTTGCAGTGTTTTCTATTCTGTGCAGAGCGGTAATATATATATTGTGTAAAGTGATCAGTGGTCTAGTTCAGTTATTCTATTTCAATGGATTTTGTGTTAATTTAAATCTATTAAATTAAACCATCTCAATAGTTCCAGTGGTAAATATAATGATCTATCTATTATATTATTTCAAAAGATAATAGATGCTTAAATTAACTTTTAAAGTCGCGAAGGAATTTATAATTAATAAATTCAGTTAAGTCCTAGTTTTATAGATGTGGGTTTTTAACCACTAGAATTCGCGCAGTGTTTATTAAATACATAATTAAATACTCGAGTGTATTATAGGCTTAACGGGAAATTCATCGCGCTTTAGAAGGTTATTTGTTTTCGGTATATTACATGTCTTTTTTTTCTGTCATACAGAGTGATCGTAACCTGTGCGATCCCAGCATTAAGAAAGCAATAAAGAAATCAATCTAAGCAAGGCAAAGCATAAACAGTGTGTAGAGTTCCCCTGACGCAGAACTTGTTGAGACTGTGTAAATTTTTAATCTTTGAGGCGATTCTATGTTTGGAATTCCGCTATCTAACTTATAGCAAAGAAAGCACACCCAAAGACAAATTTAACGCACCATCAAACAACTTAAGTCGTAACGGGAAGAAGAACACTGGCCCGAGCTTTGTTAGTTTACTGACACAGAGAGATAATTCATAATTTCCTGAACAGTGATGTGACTAGTTTTCTCACTGGACTTAAACCATACCTCACGGATAAAGTGTACCAGCACGCGTAAGAATTTTATTATCAGCGGCATAGTCAAATAGACCACACCATCCTCACCCCGGTATCAGAGACCGTGCCCTCCCATAGAAACTGTTATTAAGAAAAGAGACACAACTACAGATTCATTTTCCAGCGATTACGGGATCCTTTTATGTGCTGACCGCCTACCCGCTAATCTGGGGCTAGAACTTGAACAAACACTCATACATTTAGTTTGAGGTGTAACTGCTGTTGTGTTATTCTATGGAGTGCAAGATTTTTTCACAATCGGTAAGTGAGAGCAAGATGAGTGAAGGCCTTTGCTAGCGCGTGTATGAATGACAGGAAATTAATTCTTTTGTGGGACCATTTTGTTAATTTGTTAACTCTGTTTAAAACCACCTCCTTTCCATTTGCTTAGTAAAGGGAAGAACAGCTGGGAAGAACAGGTTTTTTTCTATCACCTATACCTAACTTGGTAACACCTCTTTCAGAGTAATTAACTTTACTGTTAGGTTAACGTACCCGTGTTCCTGATATTATCTATCTCTGGACTGGGTTTGTCTTTGTCTAATAAGCGGGAAGGGCTTAGTCGATACCAATCTTCTTCACCCCTCCCAAATTTGTTATTTGCATTTGTGTACTTATGATAATTTATGTAATATCTGATATTTTTAGTGATTGAGGTTTTAAGTGAATAAAATCACATAAACTCATTTAGTTCTGTGTGTTGAATATACCCAAAGCCCAACTTTTCCCCTATTCGTTTAATATAGTTTGTATCAACGTCGTCTGTGTGTGTGAAAAAACACCAAATCGGTGTGCGCGCAGATGCGTGTCTGGAAAACTGGCAAATAATTGTTTGACCAGGAGAGTGAAAGAGAAGATTGAGAGAAGCGATTTGTCGTAAATAAGTCTGTCTTTACTCTCCTCCAGCACGCTGTGAAGCAACTATTAAATCTCTACATTTTCTATCACTGAGCTTTCCATCATCATTTTCCACTCTAAACCGGACCACTATTTCAAAGACTCTTTTCTCTCAAAATAAATTTACGACATACACCCCAATATCAGAGGGTAGATTGGCTCATTTATCACTGCTGCTTTTATGATTCCTTCCACATATCGCGTTTTCACCTTTATCCGGGCGACGGGAAGTGTCATGGTAGCTACATCCTTGGTTGCAGTTTGAATCTCCACTGTTTCTGTGGTGTATTGATCTGCCTGCACCAGGTGAGAACTCACAACGGAATCGTAATCTAAACCGGTATCATATAAACACCTTATAGTGACACCATTACAGATGACATCTTCACACACTGGGGGGTGGTATGGTTCCTGTAGTTCTGCAGGTTTGAATTTTTTTCCTTTTCCCCAGATGTCATAGCAGCACAATGAGGAGGTTTCCTTCTACAATGGTCAGTGTCATGATTGTTCATCTTACAATTTTTACACCACCTTTTCCCTTGGTTGAAAGATTTTCTTTCATCATATTTCCTTTCATCGAATTGTGGGGTTTTATTTTTATTGTCATACCGTGGCCTATCAAATTGGTGCTTACCTTTGTTTTGATCTCTAGGATCAAATTTATTAAAGTTCTGTGGTGCCCTAAAATTTTCTACCTGTTTCTTTTTGTTACCTGATACCTCTGCCTGAGCCGCTTGATACCTTTCAGCAACATTTAGCAACTCACCCAGCCTCTCTGCACCTTGTTCCATGAGAAACTTTCTCAGGTCTGGAGCCATGGACTCTCTTAATTGTTCTATAAGGACAATTTCCTTAAGATCTTGGGTTTTCCCCAGAGAAGTCCATTTCTCCAAGTATGTCTCTAACCGTGCAGAGAACTGGTGATAGGTTTCACCTGACAGTAGTTTAGCATTCCTAAATTTTTTCCTATAAAATTCTGCGTTCTTTTCATATCTTAACAAAAGAGTCTGCTTTAGCATGTCATAATTTTCCTGATCACCTCTGCTCATTTTGGCAAAAACTTCATAAGCTGCCCCACGAAGCCCTTGAGATAACTTTAAGCTCCACCTTTCTCTCTCTAACCCATATGTGGTAGCTAATAGTTCATATCTATTTAGATAGCTCTCAATATCATCGTCTTTCTCAACAAAGTGATCTAAATGAAAATTCATAGCTGAGGTTGAGGCTCCCTGACTAGCAGTGGCATCAGAGGTAAAGGGACTGGCACCATTTTCAGGAGCATGGCCTTGAAACTCAAACTCCCTTAGTCGTAACTCATGTTCCCTTTGTAATCTCTTATCTTCTGCTTCCCTTTCTGCAGCTAATCGCTTGTCTTCCCTTTCTGCAGCCTGTCTTCTTTCCTCGGCTTCCCTTTCTGCCTTTTTTTCTTCTCTTTCTGCCTCCAATTTCTTAGCCTCAGCCTCAATCTGCAGCCTCTTAGTCTCAGCCTCAGCCTCAAATTGTATCCTCTTAATTTCCTTTTCAGCCTCTAACTTTCTTTCGGCCTCTTTTTCTAATCTTCTTTCTTCCCGTTCAATATATTTGTCACATTCAGCAGTGACATAAGCAATCATAATTTGCCCGTCCATTCCTAACTCTTTCGCAGTCTGTACAGCAGCAGATCGAAATTTTGCCAAGTCGGCCATTGTCTAACATGCAAATGTAAACAATTCAATCTTTCAATAATTATCTAAGGACACTACAGGCACTGAGAGCTCAACGTTATTTATTTCCACCCAAGGATACCTTTTAATTCTTATTATTCCCAATATCTATAACAGGAGAAAGTTCAATATCCCTGGAGCGAGACCCCAATATATGTGGTAAAGTGGGATGTTATAAATATTTATAGGGGACTTAGTGTACTGACTGAGATCAGCTGTGAAGGTATCTGTATCTAATAGGTGTAGTGTTTTACAGATAACCTTACTTGCTACCACATTATACCTCAGTCAGAATTATTCTGGAATATTGTGATGACTACGTTAAATGTCTAGGGTATGTATATGATGAAGTGTAAGTCACAACAACAACAGACAGATAAACAATTTAATTTATTCCACCACACTTGACAACACTGTGACACTCACACACATTTAACACTCTATAAGACTATCTTAAATGAGTCACTGGTACAGTTTCAAATATATATGTATTAATTACTTTCACTAATATATATCCTGATTCAACTACAAAGTGAACCAGGAATCACAATTAATTGTAATCACAATTTATATATACATAATTTATAAACATGAACCTTGTAGTGACATATTTTATTAATATTATCATATGTGTGTCAGTTGTGTAGTAGTACTATGAGGTAATACTGGTTTTGTTTTTTCAAGCTATGTTGTTATTTGTCATCATGACTTCAAGTGTTTGTTTATCTTGGAAATAGTATGGGGAAAAGTTCACAGTTCCTATCAATTTAAACACTGTATTTTCCCTCTGTTTTATTATAAAGTCAGATTTTGAGGGGGGGCATAATGTTGAGCTCCTCTGGCCACAGACGCTTATCTTTCGTGATGGTGGCAGGAAAAGACTCCTCTGCTCGATAGCCTCCCTGTGTTCTGGAGACACCTCACTGGTCACTATCTGGACCCAGGAGTATGCTGTCAGCCTCTAGATTCAGCAAAGCTCAGACCAGGTGCTGCTCAATAACTTTAGGACCACGGTCCCTGAAACAAGAAGGTTGTACCTCCTATTTCAGAACTAATTTATAATAAATTTCCAGACTGAACACAATACATAACAAACACTGAGTTCAGAGCGGTAGGCCAACTGCTATCTTCATCTGAAACAATTTTCACCAGTATACTCCTCCCTAATGGTTACTACGCCTCTGCAATTCCAGCATTATTTCTTTCTAGTCAATAAGATAGGTGTCAGTGTACTGTTTGGCAATTCCATGTAGTTTTACTTTCCTCCGACACCTTCTGTTCAGGTTGGAGCACTATATAGGCTTTACCTCATGGTCGCTACTGAACCACACATATATACAGACATAAATTATCAATTTACATTCAATTTTCATTAAAAAGATATCAAATATTTCAAGCTTACCACAATTCATGGAATAATACACAGTTACGTTGACTGGCAATGAATATAGCACAATTTCGATCTGCCGATGTCCCAGGCTTTTATTTAGAAAAATATGCACTGGCGCTCAACGCACTGGTTCTTTAGTAAGTTTATTTGAAAATGTGGTCCTGACCTGACGCTCCTAATTGCCTATATTGGCGGGTCTAACCAATCGAGCCATGTTTACACAAGCGTTTGAAAAAAAGTACCCTACTACTGTTTCCCCTAGCAACAAAGAAGTAGTATTTATAGTCCGACTAATCGTGTTTAGCCTTACATTTACTTCTATCCAATCAAATAGGTTTTAACATGGGGACCTATTTCCCGTACAATGGTGGTGTAAAAATCTGCCACTGAGCGATTCTGATTTTGGTGTTGTCTGACATCCCTCACTATTTCTTTTGGCTATAATTTATTAATTCCCAGACTATTTGCGTAACGTTTAACATATTCTTTGTCAGCAAGTCCTAAGGAACCCAAATATATAAATTTAATGGGGCTAAGGGGCTGCGTTCAAAATATGTATTTTCTTCTACCTCCCGTTCACTTCGATCGATGTGGTGTCTGGGTACTGTAATGTTTTCAAACGTAAACCAGTATAATGTCATGTTTCCTAATAAGCGTTTTGTAAGTTTTTAAAACCTAACTCTCGTATGGGTAGTGTTTTTTATCACTGTCGATTTGAAAAAAAAGTTAGTGCTTGTGGCCTTACACGCGTGTTAGGGGTGGCATTAATTGTGTATCGCGAGACTGTGGTAGTATTGCCTGCGTTCCGGCTTTCAGCCCCTCCCTTTCTTTCTATCCTTAGTCCATCTGTCTTTCGTTTATGGTAACTTAGTGTATAAAATGACATGAATGGAATATTAAATATAGGTCAGCTTGCGTATCTCAAGGTTTTTCTTAGAAAGGCAGTACACGTTTTATCGTAGAAAGCGGGTATTGAAGCAGTAGGCTTTTACTATCAACGTGAAACGTTACAATTTGCAGACGAAGGAGAAAACAAGGGGGATTTCGAGTACAGTCATTGTGACAGCACTGTTCTTTACCATTCTTCTTTCCTTTTATTAAATTTATTTGTTAGGCTTTACATTTACGTTTTAATTTATATATGTGGATTAGAATTTCACACGACAGGGCGTGTAACGAGATCCTTTACCTTTACCGTTAAGGTAAAATGGGAAATTTGGTCTCACTTCAGAATACATGGTTTCTATATTCTAAAAGGAAGTAATATTATCAGGAACAGAACTTCAATAATTCGTGCATTCATGGGGTACTATATTTTTGTATGTTTATATGTGTGCATATGTTGAGATAAACAGGAACTTAAGAAATAAACAATACTTGTCTTTATGCAAAAAATAATATGAGAAGAAATTTGTAACAGAAACTTGAGAACTCTGTAATGGTATATACTTGGGTTGCTAAACAAATTATGTAAAATGAAAATGGGTTTTGAAAAGCTGAGCGATTGCTTTTTTGTTATTGTTTTCTTTTTTCAGAGGTAGTACAGTAATCAGTTTTCGTAGGGATTGGATGCTTGTAAGTGTGCTTGTGGGCATGCTGGTGGAGTAATCACGTACATGTGTATGAGTGTCGGGGCATGTTGATGGAATAATCACGTACATGTGTATGAGTTTGGGGGCATGCTGGTGGAGTAATCACGTACATGTGTATGAGTTTGGGGGCATGCTGGTGGAGTAATCACGTACATGTGTATGAGTTTGGGGGCATGCTGGTGGAGTAATAACGTACATGTGTATGAGTTTGGGGGCATGCTGGTGGAGTAATCACGTACATGTGTATGAGTTTGGGGGCATGCTGGTGGAGTAATCACGTACATGTGTATGAGTTTGGGGGCATGCTGGTGGAGTAATCACGTACATGTGTATGAG
The DNA here is from genome assembly GCA_024509875.1 of Oreohelix idahoensis. Classification (NCBI taxonomy): domain Eukaryota; kingdom Metazoa; phylum Mollusca; class Gastropoda; order Stylommatophora; family Oreohelicidae; genus Oreohelix; species Oreohelix idahoensis. The sequence goes on from JAMPIV010012776.1 coordinate 20,178, forward strand.
TGTGGGGGCATGCTGGTGGAGTGATCACGTACATGTGTATGAGTGTAGGGGGCATGTTGATGGAGTAATCACATACATGTGTATGAGTGTAGGGGGCATGCTGGTGGAGTAATCACGTACATGTGTATGAGTGTAGGGGGTATGCTGGTGGAGTGATCACGTACATGTGTATGGGTTTGGGGGCTTGCTGGTGGAGTAATCACGTACAATTGTATGAGTGTGGGGGGCATGTTGATGGAGTAATCACATACATGTGTGAGTTTGGGGGCATGCTGGTGGAGTAATCACGTACATGTGTGTGAGTGTGGCGGCATGCTGGTGGAGTAATCACGTACATGTGTATGAGTGTGGGGGGGCATGCTGGTGGAGTGATCACGTACATGTGTATGAGTTTGGGGGCATGCTGGTGGAGTAATCACGTACATGTGAATGAGTGTGGGGGCATGCTGGTGAAGTAATCACGTACATGTGTATGAGTGTGGGTGCATGCTGGTGGAGTAATGATGTACATGTGTATGAGTTTGGGGGCATGCTGGTGGAGTAATCACGTACATGTGTATGAGTGTGGGGGCATGCTGGTGGAGTATTCACATACATGTGTAAAAGAGTGGGGGGGCATGTTGATGGAGTAATGATGTACATGTGTATGAGTTTGGGGGCATGCTGGTGGAGTAATCACGTACATGTGTATGAGTGTGGAGGCATGCTGGTGGAATAATCACGTACATGTGTATGAGTTTGGGTGCGTGCTGGTGGAGTAATCACGTACATGTGTGTGAGTGTGGGGGCATGCTGGTGGAGTAATCACGTACATGTGTATGAGTGTGAAGGCATACTGGTGGAGTAATCACGTACATGTGTATGAGTTTAGGGACAGGCTGGTGGAGTAATCATGTACATGTGTATGAGTTTGGGGGCATGCTGGTGGAGTAATCACGTACATGTGTATGAGTTTGGGGGCATGCTGGTGGAGTAATCACGTACATGTGTATGAGTGTGGGGGCATGCTAGTGGAGTAATCACGAACAAGTGTCTGTATGTGCTTATGGACATGCTTGTGGAATAATCACGTACATGTGTCTATATGTGCTAGTGGATATGCTGGAGGAGTAATCACGTACATGTGTATGAGTGTGCTAGTGGACATGCTGGAGGAGTAATCACGTACATGTGTCAATATGTGCTAGAGGACATGCTGGTGGAATAATCACGTACATGGATCTATATATGCTTATGGACATGCTGGGGAGTAATCACGTACATGTGTCTATAAGTGCTAGTGGACATGCTGGGGGAGTAATCACGTACACGTGTCTATATGTGCTAGTGGACATGCTGGTGGAGTAATCACGTACATGTGTCTATATGTGCCAATGGACATGCTGGGGGAGTAATCACATACTTATGTCTGTATGTACTAGTGGGCATGCTGGGGGAGTAATCACATACACATGAATGAGTTTGTGGGAATGGTAGTTTAGTATTCACGTACATGTGTATGAGTTACGCTGGTGGAGTATGCACGCGTGTCTGTATATGTGTGTGGGCACATAGATGGATTAATCACATATGTCAAAATGAGCTTGTAGACGTGTTGGTGGAGTAATCACGTAAATATGTGTATAGGCTTATGGACTTGCTGGTGAAATAGTCACGCAAATGTATGTGTAGGTACATGTGGACAATGTGGTGATGTAATCACGTAAATGTGTCTGTATGAGCTTGAGGTCAAGCTAGTAGTGCTTATAGACATGCTGGTGTGTGTCACGGGTTGTCTCCCCTGCTCTGCAGTGATGGTCCAACACAAATTTAGAGTAAAACTGAGGGTCTTTAAAGGTATCTACCTTAGCTGAAGATTACTCTAGGCAGAGTTGTAAATAGAAGGATGGGGCTTCTATTTTGGGGAGTCTTCATAGGGTATTTCAGAAATCAAGCACAACGCAAATTTATCACGCCTATTGTGAACTTTGCATCTGCCCGTCCCTTCTAAGAAGATAAAAATATATTAGCTCGTTTGTGAGCCCCCAACTGAATTATTCAGTAAAATATTCCTTAAGTTACTCGGTTGTATTTATATTTAAGATAACTGATTCATATGTGTGAACTTCTCTGTAATAATAAAATCAACTAATAATTTGTAAATACATATAACAAATTTAATAATCAATTATGGTTTAACATGAGTAAATAAATAAGTGATTTGAAGGAATTTACACTAAAGAGTTTTTCCTCATTGAAAACTTGTGAAAGTGTTTCGAATTGGTGAGAATTATTCTTTTGGGGCCAGATTAAAATCACTTATCTGGCAATGTTGAACTGGTTTGCTGACTGCTCTGTTAGTTGTCGACGTCTGTGGTGAGGGCACGTCCCAGGCGTAGTTGCAGGGGTAACCAGTCCTAACGTAAAGGCAAGGATCTTTATAACCCGTCAAAGGCAGGCATCTAGCATAGACCACAAGCTCTTGATCCATAGACACATATCACACACTGGTATCTCCAACTTGTACCACGAACTGGTATGACCAGTGGAATGACCAACTTGTACCATAAACTGTAGAAGAAACAAATGTCTCTGCTTAGTATTGGTTTCCTGACACTAGCCAGGCGCCTTCCCTCTGTCACTTTCACCGCCGCGTTTTTTTCTCAGTAATTTACCCTTCCTGAGCATAAATCATAAAACATGTGGATAGGATGAAACATCATCGTAAATTCAGGTAATCTGACGGGAAAAAATGGGGCGGTACAGCGGAAAACGACTTTTTGCCCGGTTTACACATATTTAAATATACAGGACTTTGTGGTTTCCAGTGTTATAAAGTCAAGTTTTCTTGCTGGTTAGTTTAAGAAGATCCTTAATACTTGGTCCAATCCTGTTTCTTGAAATCCTACTTCTTCGGTCCTGGCTAGTGTGAATGTGTCGTCTTGACTCAGTGGAACACAGTGCTGGAGTCTGGAAATGTGCTACGTTATATTGGGCCTTTCGCCCACGCTGCCCCAGTTGTCTACTCAGTGAAAGTCGCCAATCAAACGTCGTCTAGTCAATATATTTGAGCTAGACCGAACAAATTTAACGTTTGACTGTAGTATATATCTTCTCCACATTCTCTCATGAAATTCCACAGGACACAGGTAATTTCAAACTCCTCCCGTATAAGTATTGACACTTCCACTTTTAGATGACTCATGTCTATAATTTATAGCAAACCTTTCAGTTTAATTTGTTATTATAAATGTTGACAAACACGAGTGCCCATCACCTGCTAGGTTATGTAACTTTCCTGCTGGCAAATTCGTGTTGACCTTCCGGTAGTCAATACAAGAAGTATAGGCGCCCAGATTGGCACGCAAGAGAAATCCGCGCCTATGTTTGTCCAAACATTTGTCTGCTTCCAGCTGGCTTGTTAATGTTATCGCTACCCAGGAAAGGTCATGCGAAATAACAGCATGGCACCTGAGTCATGCGGTCAATATGAGAGAAAACTCGGGTTAGGAAGAAATTTTTTAAAAATAAAATAGTTTTGGCGAGGTACGTCCCGTTCAACATAGTCGGTTATATTAGGGCGCATGTCCAAATATAAAAGACCTTTAGGTCTGAAAGTGGAAGCCGCGCTAGCGTAGTGGTTACAACACCGCTCTGGCGACCGGGTGATACAGGATCAAACCCGGGCGACGGAATTTGAGGATTTTTCGTCGACCGGGATTTGGACTGGATTAACTCGAGACCTGGCGAGGACATTTGAAGGAGTGTCGTCGACCAGGGACTGGCGGCTCCTGAGCCGACCCAGCTGCAATGGGTACCTCCGAAATCGGCGAGTATTTGCCTGAATGGCGAGGGACACCTGTCTCTGTACAAGAAATTAAGGGATACTCACGTAAAATCAATGTCAGGTTAGACATAAATATTAACCTGAGATTTCGCCTCGAGTATTAGCGGGCGTACGAAAAAAAAAAAAAAAAAGGTCTGAAAGTGATAATTTATTTTAGGAAGAAATAAAACAAAGGTACAGTACGGAGGAGAAGACAGGTAGAACACGATAAAATGAAAAGCACGGTCATTTTGTGACAGTGTGTAGAGAATTTCTTATTTCAGTTACATGGATGTTTCAGTCGTTGTTCAGATCCAAAAGTATATATAGGTAGATTGGTCAATTCTAGTAGGTCACTTGTTGAGTCATCGTTCACCTCCTTCTCCCAGCCTTTTTTGTACGATGAATCCTGGGGATATTTTTCTTATGAATATTGAGTCTGCATTCTGCACATGAGACGTATAGATTATTAACTATGCAAGGAAGTTCACACTGAAATAATATTTTACAAACATCTTAAGTGCAAATGGTATTGTTCTATGTCTTGAAAAAAAAATTAAATAACCGGGGCTTAGGGTCTGCCTGCCGCGCTAATGTACGAGTCGCTACTAGGAGTAGGGAACGAAGCTAAGGAAGAGGAAGTATACATAGACAGTCCCACAAGCTGAAAATACAACGGACATTGTACTGTAAGCTAGGTCGATGGCTTGTAGCAGTAATAGTTGTAACGTCGTAATGAGGCTTATCAAAGTGGAGTTTTATATCGCTTGTTATATAAACTAAAATATATCACTTTTTATTGAATAAATATCGACCTGAAAAACGCTATAATTTTCTTGTAGCAAACGTTTTCGACAAATTGGTTCCTGGTAAGGGTACGGTAGAAAAGAACATGATTAAAAACACAGGAACAACGGCAGAGTTACCAGGTTCTGGGCTCTAGTCTGGAAGCCTCACGTTCGAGTCTACCCATTTGAACATTTTTTTTTTAGTTTACTTTTCCAAAGTGTTGTTGGAATACGTAAGGCCCCATTCCAATGTCCGTAGTCGCTTCTTACAAGATGGGTTACAGTGTTACTGTTCCTTGTTACTCTTTCGGACCACGGGAACACTAGAGTGAGTTAAAGAAATAACACGGCGAAAGATGGTGCCATTAAAACGTGTACCAAATAAACAGAGCAACAATAAATAGGCATGAATTAGGCCAGTGGTTCCCAAACTATTTTCTCTTGGCCACACTTTCGGAATGCAAATTTGCTCGCGAAACTGAAAAACAAAAAAAATCAACACCTAGCATAGCATGCTTTATTGAATAAATTACATTTTGTTTAACTATATATTATTATTATTAAAATTTATTAGACACAAAATAAATTATATTACTGAATCAAATCTGGAAACTTCTGGAAAATTGTATGGGTTTCTGTACATTCTTCTTCTTCTTCTTCCGTCCTTAGCCAAAGACCGACCAAGCAGTCAGAGGCCATCACGCCTTGTGGCGTCTTAAGGGCAACAGCAGATTGATTTTCTCTGTTGTAGTTTCCCATCACGCCTAGCGGCGTCTTTAGGGCAACAACAAATAGATCCATCTGCCGTTGTTTCCGTAATCGGTGTATTTCTGTACATACATTTCCCATATTATATCACATGTAACAAAGTACATAAATAAATAAGAAAATGACATTCATATTTATTTTTGGCATATTAATTTCTTGAAAATGTCTCTAAATCCTTAATTGTCTTTGAATTCTCCCGCCACACCCGTCATCCGCTCGCGCCGCACCAGTGTGGCGCGCCACACCGTTTGAGAACCACTGCAGATGGTCAAAAAAATAAAGGTGAAAATAGACCAAACCAGCAGGGAGCGCCGTATGTGCTAAATCATCAAGAAGTAGGGCACAAGGAAGACAGAAAAAAAAGTGAATTGTGGGAGTGGCCGCCTTGTGTTGAAGGAGAGGATAAATCTTTATAGCAACCATACGAAATGCCCAAGAATGCCATTTTTATCTCCGTAGCAAGCAGCAGAAGGGTCAAGTAAAGTAAGTAATGGAAGGTCAAACAAAAACAGTGCCATAACATCCTACCTTACCTGTATTGTATTACAAGGAAGAGATAGAAAACAAAATATGATATTAAAATCTTAGGTTAAACCGCTTGAAGCCACGGTATTGATCTGGCTTACACTCTGTATTCTCCATGTTCTCACGCCTCTACAAACATAAACTTTTTTTTTTATTAATGTCCGGCTATTATTACGAAAATAGCCGTTTCTTATGTGTTTATTGTGTAGAGTCGCTTCTAAATAAACTTCTAAATGCCCACTTGATAAAGATGTCCACTTTTTAAACAAGATGCTTTTTATAAACAATAAAATTCTGTCTGTTTTGGCGAGGCAAATCTAGACACATGGTCCGTCGGTTATATTAGGGCGCATGTCCAAATGTAAAAGATCTTCTAGTCTGGTTAACGCTTAAACAGATGTAAATAAATCGGTTATGTCACGATGACGATGATTTTCTCAACTTCTTCGCTTGCGTCGGTTATGTGACGATGAGTTTCTCAACTTCTTCGCTTGCGTCGGTTATGTCACGATGACGATGATTTTCTCAACTTCTTCGCTTGCGTCGGTTATGTCACGATGACGATGATTTTCTCAACTTCTTCGCTTGCGTCGGTTATGTCACGATGACGATGATTTTCTCAACTTCTTCGCTTGCGTCGGTTATGTCACGATGACGATGATTTTCTCAACTTCTTCGCTTGCGTCGGTTATGTCACGATGACGATGATTTTCTCAACTTCTTCGCTTGCGTCGGTTATGTCACGATGACGATGATTTTCATCAGCGAGCTCAAGAGATGCTTGAGTTCTTTCGCCGACGTCTTTATCCAGAACATGTGTTATCTGATGCCCTTAATCGTATCACACGCGTCACTCGTCAGACGGCACTCACTACTAAACCTTCTGTCCAATCTGACAGACTCAAACTGGTTCTAACTTTCCATCCTCACTGTCTGGCGGTAGAGAGAATTCTGTTTCGACATCTGCCTATTCTCAACTCTGATCCTGATACGAAAGAGTTGTTTCGTAATACACCTTTGGTAGCTTATCGTAGGGATAGGAATTTTAGGGATATTCTTGTACACAGTCGCTTGCGACATTCTAGCCCATCTTACTTTGGTACTAAACCGTGCCAACGCCGGATATGCAAGACCTGTCCGTTTGTACTCCAAACTCAGACAGTCACTTTTCCGAAAGGAAAATTTATCATTAGAGAGTCTTTTACGTGCGAATCCAGAAACCTGATTTATGCCATCATCTGCAAGAGGTTTGGCATGACCTATATTGGTGAAACAGGTAGGCGTTTGGCAGACAGGTTTCGTGAGCACTTGAATGACATCTATCATGACAAACATTTACCGGTGGCCCTTCATTTCAATAGGCCTGACCATTCAGGTAATTCCGATATACATGTTACTGCCCTCCGTTCATGTGCCGATAATGACAAGACTCGCTTTTCGTTGGAGAATTGCCTTATTTTTAAAATGGGCGTTCTAGTTCCCGATGGTTTAAATATACAACATCATTTTGCATAAATTCTGGTAGCTTTTCTCTTTTTCATTCTTTATTCGTTGTCTTTTAGATCTATCTTCTTATGTTTTTGCTTTGGTTCGTTTCGTATCTTTTTATATCTCTTGTTTTGTCGCTATCGTACGTCACTTCCTTGTGATTTCTGTGACAAGAGACTACCGCTTTCTTCCACAGATTCATTGGATCGAGCTAAGCTTTATTTTACTAGTTCCACAGTTTTGTTTATTCTTCTTTTTTTTTTCGTTTCGTTGATTATTTACTTTCTTGTTTCAGTATTTCTTTTAGATTTTACGGTTTTCTTGTATTGTTATTGTTCTTTTTTTCTCTCATCACTGTTGTTGTTTACTTTTTCCATCTGCTTGTATCACCCTTTTGTTGTATATTTCTCATCATCGTATAGTTTTGTAGTACCTGTCATATGGGCTATAAAAAAGTTCCAGATTTATCTTTATGGTAAATCATTTAAGATCCAAACAGATCATAAACCACTCATGTGTCTGTCACAAGCAAGGCATGAAAATGCTAGATTATTACGTTGCTCCTACAGCCATACCAGTTTACCATAGAATATATTCCAGGCAAAACCAACGTAGGTGCAGATTTGTTAAGCAGACATCCGTACGACAAACATCAGAGTAGTCACCAGGCATAGGTAGTAAATTTATCTATGTGTATTTAGAAGTAGGAACTGACATATGATAGTCTGTTCTAAGTGGGGAGATATGTGGTGAACTTCTAAATACAATATCTAAATTAGAATATAACAGTATAGTGCATAAAGTCAAAGATAGGAAAGTACTAAAAATTTCGGCGAGAATCGTAGTCGTCGCCTACGCCTTCAGCGTATTATTGATAACGCATTGACCGAACCAAAAAGGGTACCCTATTTTTCACATTCGTCCTTGAGACAAACGTACCACTTTTCCAAGTTCAATGCAGTATTTGCCTAAAATACATTGTGGAAGGGAGGGGGACGGATAGATAACCAACGCAAATCACGTCTCACTTTGTTTCTAAAAATAAAACCAACTTGCTAGCCTTGCCCTTAGGCGGTTTTCAAATTACGATGTAAACGTTAGAAAATGTGGACACTACGGTCAGGAAAACACGCTTAGCTCTTATTGCGAATGACGTAAATTCTCGTGTATTACGAGAGACTCTCGTATTTAGCTTGAAAGTACATGGAAAAAGAATTGAACAGGAGGTAGTTTAAAAATAAACAACTAACATAGAAAAAAAGATAGAATTTTGAACCAAGCTACTTAGCCCCATAAAAATCATATATTCGTGTACCTGAAGACTTGTTGACCAAGAATATGTTGTTAATTATCTAAATAGTCCATTAAATAATCAAATATTGGTAATAATACATAGGGAATCGGAGATACTGTCAGGTCAAGTGATGTCTGCTTAGATTGGATAGCATATTTTTTGGGGAAAAAAATTTGGTGAAAGAAAGGCTAAGATAGTACGATGAAGTGGATTGGGTGAAATTTGAAGGAAGCCGAAATATTATTGGCTAACCTAAATATACAAATCTAGTTGGTAATAGTAACACATAGAGGTTTGAGATATTTTTTTTAAAATAAAGTTTCATTCAAAAAGAGATGCTTGGTCTCATTGGCCAAAGCCTTTTACTTTAACGAAATAGTAGGCTGCTCGCTGCCATTTTTTCAAAATATTCTGAGGACAAGCAGCGATGAGCAGACTTGTGCTTTGTTTTAAACTAACAACAGAAAGCAGTCTGAACAGAGGCAGTGATGAAAGTGTGCCATATTCTATTGCCTAATTCATCGTTACTTGTTTATATTTCCTTGATATGTGGTAAGATTGATTTTATTGACTTTTTAATTAAAAAAAAGGTTGTGTGAAAAAAGAAAAGGCCATGTAAAAGATTGTAATTAAATGGTTCCATGGCGAATTTAGGCATGGCCTAGATGTTGATCCATCATATAAGGGACTATCTAAAAATGTTTAAAACTACAGGACTATATATATGATGGTCATACAGGAACATTACACCTATCTTATTGCATGGAAAAGATTACTGCAGGAATGACAGAGGCGTAGCATCCATTAGGGAAGAGAAAAGAAAACTGGTACCATTTGTTCCATCAAACTAAAGTGGACAAGCAGGGTTGTCAGAGAGAGAGAGAGAGAGAGCTGACCATGTTCTTTTGTATTGAATGTATGTTTACATGTAAATTAGGAGGAATTAGTTTGATATTAAGACAGAACCATAACTTGCATCGACAGGGGTTCCTGCTGGCACTTGTCTGGTGCTGGTACTCGATGATAGAGAAATTCAGCACGATTTCTAAGAGTTTCTGGCACCTGCTGGTATTAAAGAAGTTCAAGACCAGAGGAGACTGAAGTGTTTGGCCAAACCAACTACAACTGCTGTGATTCCAGGATCCAGATAAGTGCAATATCTGGCCTGGGACAACTTATCACGACTAAAGAAAAATCTCCTGTATAGACAAAACGTTCCTCCAAAAGACTAACATAAACAATCCTAGTGAAACAAAAGAACATTGGGATGATGATAATCCCCAACCTGCCTTCTAGTACCAGTAGTTAAATAGAGTAATTAACATCAACTTGAAAATTTGTAACAATGTACTATGGACATATTGTCTGTTGTATGTAAATATCTTTATATATATTTGTAAATATATCTATCCATCTAAATTGATTCTCATTGAACTGTAGTCCTGACCAAAACAACTTTAGGCTCAGGACCAATAAAGTTTAACAAAAGAAATTTTAAATATAAAATTTAACAGCTGCAGTTAGTTGAGTTTCTCATAGTATTTAGTATATGTTTGTATATGTTTTTGTATTGAGATTCTTTAACAACACTCTTACAATACCCTAGACATTTTATGTAGCTTTCAGTCACGCTAGTCAATAAAAATATAACTTAGAGTGAGATCGTAGGGTGGTAACAAGAAAGGTACTCTGTAACACAGCTGTCCATTGTTTACCTCAGAGACCTTCACAAATGATCTCACTCAAGTACAACTATATGCACACCATTCTTCTTAACATCTAAACCCACCACAGGTGTTTCTGGGGAGGCAGAGATAGAATAAAACTATTGGACTTTTTGAAGTGTCTTAAGATGTGACTAATAACAAGTTAAATCTTGCAATAAGCAGAAATCCATCCAGGGCCGCTGCTAAAGTATTTCTTCTTCTTCTTCTTCTTCGTTCGCCCTGAAAAGGACGGTGGTTGCGTTGTGTCTGTTTACGCCTAAGCTGTGATATCTGCACCTTTCGGTCGACACATCCGACTTCAGCACGGCATTTTTTAGGGACCGGGTTTGCCTTCCCATTGCGATCCGCACTCGCTTAGCCAGACTGCACTGCTGCAGACTGTTTCCAGGACCACCACGTGGAGGTGGAGTGCGGTCTTGACCAGCTCTGGTTCGCTGATCCTGATGCAAGCAGTACAGCTATGGGTCGCTGACTGCATTCACTATTGCTGCATCTTGGGGTCCCGCTAAAGTATTTGATGCGAAAGGCATACAGGGCATTGGTGCCCCCTTATACACGAAGAACTCAAGTTCATGGAGCGGGCACATACATGTACTAATACAAATGTATGGACATGCTTATTACAATGGTTAAGAATAGCCGCAGAAAATAAAATATTTTTGTCCTTGCAACTCTATCTTTATCCCAATTTTTTTTCTTTCACTCGATCTTGCCGCCGGAAGCGACCGCCAGGTTCGTCTAATGATTAACCCGGGACTGAATCCCTACATTTTACTTTGGTTTTGTTAACTTTGTTGAATTAGTAGCATGCTTCCATTAATGCTTCCAACAGGCTGTCCAGTTCATTAAAAAAAAGTGCTTTTGGTAGTTACGGTTAATAAGCTATCTGTAAGGTTCAAAATTATCACTTTTTTACTAAATGTTTTTTGTTACTGATTTCAGCACTTTGTCCAGATTACCTAAATTGTTCTAGTGTTCATAGTGTTCACTGATTTTTGTCTATTCTGTGGCTGCATAAATTTAAATATTTCGTTATTTCCCGTTACTGGCCATAGTATATATATATATATATATATATATATATATATATATATATATATATATATATATAATATATATATTTATATATATATATATATATATATATATATATATATATATATATATATATATCCTGTTGTATTCCTCACCGCGGAAGCAGATCCAGTTGTTCAAATTAATATCCCGTACAAATATCTTCAAAATCTTAGTTAACCTTGTTTTCTTCCCCTAGTAATCCTGACCAAAATCTCGCTCACACGGTAACTTATCATGTTGCATTATCAGCCTGCCCTTTTGTTCTGTCGTTTCTTGTCTAAAAATTTATGGAGTTTTGATTCCGCAAAAACACGACGTTTCAAGCGGTGGATATCAGTGAGCATTCTTGACTTCACTCCAAACCGAGCGTTGCCAAGTTGATCAGTCGTGCTATGTGAGCGATATTTGAAGTTTATATCATTTTAAGCTGGCCCAGCTGATCGAGGATAAACTCTGGCCGTGGTGCCGGTGGAATATTAACTTCATAGTGAGATAAACATCACACGTGATCCAGGTAGACAGCTTTTGTATAAGGCCAAGGTATTATTGTGGATCTATAGGACGGAATGGAAGTGATGAAGAGCGTATTTTGAAAGCAGCAAGTTAGATACCCGTAGTTTAAACGCAAAAATTAGTATCATTTATATGTAGAATTGAACGCTTCGTTTACTGCGTTCTGGAACATTTTTTGTTCTACCGATACTCGCATAATTATTAGGTAATGGCAATTGTTTACTATATTAGGGTAACACTGTAACAAATAAAGTGTATGCGTTGTTCATGTGAAAAATATGAAGTGTAACAGTTACACAAATACATTTGCATTCATTCTGTGAGATGAGGGAGAGGGAGGAACACTTGGATCGTGTCTAGCCAAGGAGGAAAAAAAAAAGAAAAGAAGAGATAAGAGGCTATAGCAAGAACTAATGATCTGGTAAGAAAGGACGGATCGACAAACATTAATGGAAAGAGATTTTTTCTGTGATTCAGGATCAGCCTGCGTGTGGAGCAAGGACCTTTTACAAGGGTCTTCCATATACACGGTACATTGGTCTGTTGCTTCCCTTCCAGATAGTTGGCACAGTGGACATCTTTGCTATCTCGTCCCCTACATCTTTGCTATCGCGTCCCCTACATCTTTGCTATCGCGTCCCCTACATCTTTGAGTCTTTGATTATTATTCTGTTCCTCTCACTTTGTCTCTGTGTGTTTTTTCCCCCAACTTAGTATTTACCCTCCATGACCGGAAGTAGAAACCATTTTGGGTATTCACCTAACGATTCCGGCCGATGAACGGGTTGTGTTATTCTCACTTATTTTTCTCACTTAGCTTTCACTTTATGTCCGTTCCGGTCTGTGTTTTTGTTTGGGTCTGTATCTAAAGATGGAGCATCCATTGACAGAGTGGTTAGAACGTTGGTCTCTCGCGGCAATGGTGCCGGGTTCGAATCACGGTACCATCACGCTGCAGTCTACTCAGCTGTAAATGGGTACCTGACTCTGCTCTTGAGTTAGAAAAGGAAAAGGCAGCGAGGAAGGTAACTGGTTACCCCACCTCTCGATGCTGGACTAGAATAGCGAAGTCCCTAACACTCCACTCCTCTACAGCAGTATCTGCTGTTACTACCTCCACCTTTCATCTGACGAAGGCTTGAACTCAATTGTCTTTGTCCATAGCCCCAGTCAAAGTTGTTACCATTAAACAAAAATTAATGACCGTTTGAGGCTGTCCCTGTTGTTTGTTTTACTCAATGGAGTCCAAGAAGAGAGAATTGGAAAATGTGTCTGCACCAAAGAACCACTGGCTCCGGTATCTCCGAAAGAAGATATTTCATGCACGATAAACACGTCTCGAAAGTGGTTTACTTATTGTCTTGGCATTCCTGTAGATTCTGGGTGGGGTATAATTACCTTGCCAGCCAGGTTTAAACACCAAACTTTGAAATGCAAATATCGTATAATCGAATACCGGCGGCTCTAAAGTTCATCATTTGTTTCCCAATTTTTGTTAATGACCGCCGTTGTATTCTAGCAGCGATGTTAAGTGTCTGTACGCATGAGCTCTCTTCTCTCGTCTTATTACATAGTGCTCGAGTATCAGGCAGGGCGTTAGCACTTGACCTTCTGTATCACGGAGGTGGAAGGGAACCGCGAGCATTCGTTTGATATCAGCGCTTGTGTACGCGTTTGGCAGTCCCAGATGGTTGCTGTTCGAACAGAAACCATCCAGTTGCCTCTCCTGTTTGTTATTTACATTATGCAAAGAAAGGAACCAGGATGGAGCACATCAAATGCTTTGGTTACAATGGTTACGTCGATGCATTTAAAGCAGGAAACATATCTGTGACTAGATTATGGCCCTTGTCCTTGTTATATTTGTTGCTTGTACTACTATTGTTGTTTGGAAGATACAAGACAATCAGCACAGCGTGCCTGTTTTCGTTGGCGTATTAAGGAGAGTGCGGGGGTTCTCTTACAGTATTCAACTCTCCAGTAATACATTTTACTAGGACAAAAGAGAAGAAAAAAACCTTCGCTGCGGCCTCCAGGGATGTACTCGGCCACACAGGGTGAGAACCACTGCATTAGCGAAATCTTCTCCTGTGATTTCGTTACTATCGCCTTTACACTTTTATGTGCGTGTGTATAAACATTTTGTTACTGCATGTTTAAAGGCAGCGTTTATGATTTTAATGGAAAATAAATAATTGGCAAGAGTAACTCTTTTCACTTACGATTATATTACCTGATATCGTGCGTCGCCCTGACGTTTTATTCCCGATGATGTAAAGATGGTATATAACAAGATTATGGTGCTAGGGCTGGTGATGCTGATGATACACATACTATAAAGTTTTGTGGGCGCTCTCGAACTACATGGGAGATCATTTTAAAAAAATTTCTCAGCAGTTTTTGTGATAACTTCGCAGTAGGTCAGAAATTCTTGAGTAATGTCTCTCATAGCATACACGCTTGCGTCACGTGGAGTTCCCGGGGTGGGGGTGGGGGGGGGGGTGGGCTCTTATGAGATACAGAAAGATTATGCTCTACTGCTCCTTCAGTCATGTCGTGCATGGTGACTAATATGAATGTGCGCATGAGGCTGTCAACCTCATCATGTAAAACAAATTTCTACAGAAACCACCACTGCATGAGCATACGAATGCTTGGCACAAGCTTACTGCAAGAGGTCCAGCTGGGGTGATTGCTTCATGCTTTATAAGGAGTGAAAAGGATGATCATGAAGAGTACATCGACGTCAGTGAATAAAGAATATAACCCTAGCGCTCAACTAAGCATGTGGTAAATGACGACTAAGAAGGGGTGGTCATGAGGCCAGCAAAGTCATTATTTAAAACTAAGTGCAATATAAACCACATATGCCAGAGCACGAAGCATGTTATTGTTCACAAACAAAGTCAAGTCTCAGTTGAAGAGTCATGGTAAAGAACAAAGCAAGCTCATTTAATTTAGTAACCGTCGGCAGCAAACATAATTGGAGGTGGACAGAATACACACTACGCAGAGAACAACGCTACCTTGCATATGTGAATTAATTTGGAACACACAAGGCAGGCGAAGAAGAAGGAGACCGCTCAGAACGTAGGAAATGTGTAGAATTTAATCCAGTGTAGAGTTGTAGTCCTCACGGTAGAAGGGGAACGACTAAGTAAGTAAGTAAGTAGAGTTGTAGTGAGGCTATTTACTCTGGAGGGAGACAAAACGACTAAAGAAAGAAGTAAGCTGCTAACTATTTCTAATGATAGCGGTGGGTCAACAATTCCAGAACAACCCCTGCGTTGTATTTAGATTATGTCAAGCATCCGGCACAGGAGAGGGGGCAAGAGAGGAACCTCAACAATTTGATGGCGTACATAGCAACCTTTAAAGCACTTCAGTATATCTGTAACATGACAGGACTTGTGATTACGATGTTAACCTCCAACACGGAACAAAACACCTGTCCTGTGATTACATGCCCTGTGTTCGTCCTGGACTAACATTCCGCCTTTTTCCTTCTCGTGTTTGTACGGTACTATTTTCGGTGAACCTGGTAGCATCACACTCGAGTTTACCCAGATGTAAATGGATACCTGGCACTGCATGGGAGTTAGGGATGGCAAAGGCAGCGAAGAAAGAAACTCGCTCCACCTCCACTTCACAAAGCTTAACCTAATATTGGAAAGTCTCTAACACGTCACTCCACTACGGCAGTATCTGCCACGGGGCTACGAATATCTTTAACCTTACATTACTTTCTGGGGTGGAATAAGTAAACGTCACCTGTAGAACATCATCATCATGATTTCATTTTCGGTCCTTATAGAGTATGGAGCCACCACAACGGCTGGTCTCCTTACAGTAGTGGTCGACAACTAGAAAAATAAATTATCCCGGTGGGGGTAACTTCCAGTTTTCTTGAGGTAAAGGTTTATTGTAACAAGTGACAACTTAGCCATTATGCTAATTAGCATAAGATTATATAGTTCTACACAGTGGTGTCTTGTATAAATAAAACAACCTTGTTTTTCCCATTAGTTCAATAACTTAGAACAGCTCGGGCGTTGGCATAGCTGGCAAGTCCTATTTAGGGCTTTATGCTAGCAGATAGATAATGTTAGTCCTTTTCAGGACTTAGTATCTATCAACGCTGATCGGGTTAGCAGTCAACAGAGTTGACTTTTTTTAATGGTAAATGCGCTCTGATATAACCAAATAGGTTGAAAGGAACGCGCCTCGCCAGAAGAAGAGAAAAACCGAACCAAAAAAAAAAAAAATCCCATTAGTTCTCTCTCCCCCAGAAATATAACTCTTATTTCCTGTAGGCCAGGGTGACGGTGAAATCACCTAGATCTTTGACGCAGGGCATTGATCAAACCAAGTTGCCGACTACTGCCTTACTGTACTTAGAGAAGCCTGCACCAATGCATTAATGTGCTTTAGCAGTGATGGTTTATGTAGGAATTTAGTTTACACGATGAAGTTGCCAGCCACACGCATAACGTCGTGTTAGTAAGTACCTCTTAACAATATGCGTGAGTCAGATGTAGTCTCCTCAGAGACTCTCCCCCCCAACGAACATCATAGGCCCCTCGAAGAACAAAGCCAACTAAAATACCGGGGGGATCCGGGAAAGCTAGAAATACATTCTAGTTGTTTATTATTCAACAGTCAACTATTCTCGCGCCTCCTTCATTACTCAGAAGGGTTTTTATTAATGTCATCAATGTAACATGACTTCCTGTGTCCATAAAGCGGAAAATGTAATATTGTCCTCCAACTTCGTTTAGTATAATCTATCGCGGTCAAGATTACTCAAGGGACTGGTATAAATATTTATTAAATACAAGAGAACAAATGAAGTTACCAAAGATGGGTTATGAACATCACGTGGTTACAGACCTCAGCTGAGGCGGACCTTGGAAACAGAACTCCAGAGAGGAAGAAAGAGTGAGGAAGGGCTTTAGTCTGATGAAGTTTCTGTCTTCATTTTACGCAGTGATGATGATGGTGATGTTGCTGAATGGAAGACATAGGTGCAGTATCTGTTGGTCACCTCTGTTGCAGTCGTTCCAGCCGATTACAGTGGAGTTGAAATTAAGAAATAAGTGACTTTTTTGGTCTCCTTTTTTTCCGCTTCTCTCCGCGACTGCAGCAGGTAACCGTGCAGGAAGCCTTCGCCAAAGCACTTGTTTCTGCAGGAGTGGTTTCTGTAGCTATTTGTTTTACATGATGAGATTGCCGACCTTCTGCAGAACTCTCCCCCACCCTCAGGAACTACAGGGGCGTGCCCGTGAATAAGTTTGATTTCTCTTCTATATTTTCTCTGAAAAAAAAGAAATCCTGCTTGACCCTGGCACAGAGTTATTGTCGAGAGTTGCTTTTTTCTTCTTGGGGAAATGGGAATTGAGCGGAGTAGCATCAGATGATCTTCATTTGCCTCCGCTCATCCACCATTTTGGTCTACCTGTTCGACCTAATTTTCTGTTATAATGAGGGTATTTAGTGTAATTTTGTCTTCAGTTTTGTGCTACATTCAAATACCTAAAGTTTGCTGTTGGTGGTGACAATTTACATTAGAATTTGTTGTCTTATTTCTAGACATTTGTAATGCACAACATTTTGTTATCGGTAGTTTTCACATGTCTTGTTGTTTGTAATACTTTCTTGTTTTTAATTACATTGTTAGGAATTTTTTTAAATGTGTTGTTTCTTTTATTTCATGGTGTGGCTGTTTTTTTTTTTTTTTTTAATATTCATTAAGTTTTAGACTGTTTTGACTATTGTCTTTGGTTTGGTCGAGATTCTTTTATTTTTATACTCAGTGAAGTATGGCCCTTCTAGCACTGTTGAAAACTTCGAAAAGTCTGCCGTTTTATACAGAAGTAAGAATATATTATCAGATTACTGCACAAAGAGGTAATGATTAACACTGTATATGTCCCAGAAAAATCAAATGAATTCATTAGTGCAAACTGGCATATCAAATTTAAATTAACAAACATTTCTAAGACGCTTTAAAGATTGAGATTCACTGTCTTAGCTTTTTGCAGGGTCGGTCTTAGTAGTTTTTTTTTGGGGGGGGGGGGGGGGGGCGCCCGGTTAGGGGCCCTCATGACTTGATATTATAATTTTGTTGTAACACGTTTTATGTCAAAATATAGCTAATAAATATAGACAATTTTATTTTTAATACAGCGTCATAGCATATATTCCTGATAAATAATTTGACATAATCTGCATTCCTTTATTTTTTCTTTCAAAGCTGGGGCTGGAACCTACGTGCGGGGGTTCCCTGTTAGCACGGGACCCGATTGCGTCAAATAAGATAAGAGGCCTAAGGCCGGCCCTGACTATTTGTATAAGTAAAAGGTAGTTCTATAGCAGATACTGCCGTAATGGAGTGAAGTGTTAGAGACTTCACCATACAAGGCCCAGCAGCGAGAGGTAGGGTGACCAGTTCCCTTCCTCTCTGCCTTTTCCTTCCCGAACTTAAATAGCCGAGACATGTACCCATTTACAGCTGGGTAGACTGGAGCGTGTCGGTACCGTGATTCGAACCCAGCACCTTTGCCGGAAGACCAGCGCTCTAACCATTCGGTCAGTGTATAACTACATGTATATTATAGTTATATCACTGTATACAAACATACTCTTTTCTTACTTTTCTTGTCTCTTACACGCACACACAGACATGCGTCGTCTTATCATATTCACTGCAAACACGGTTAAAAAATATTTTTAATATTTTGGTTTCTATTTCCGGGGCCATCGGAGGTTCGCCCACGCAAGTTCTGAAACTATTCATCCCAAAAAAGCAGAAGAAACACGTCAAATTGGTTCTGGAGCTCTAGGAAAACATCCTAGGAAAGTGCACCCATTAGTGATACAGGGAAAATTTAAAAAAAAAAAGTCATTTCTCCTTCGTGCTGAGCAAGTGCTATATCACAAATTTACTCAGACGTCACTGGGTTTTTCTCTTAATGGTGACTTCATAGTTAGGAAAGTGGTGTTTCGACCTGCGGCTGAGGAAGACATTAAGAGATCATGATGGCGACACAATCGTCAGAACAGTGCACAGACAGGTTAATATAAACCTGTCTTTATTTTGCAAGATGGTTGAGTGGTAGAGCGGATAGAGCTGTAGTAGTTTGCCGACCTTAGTATCGGTTCCATTTTTACAGGCTTTTCTTTAACTTGCAACGTATGTCACTCTCTTGTCACCTTCAAATCTTGCAATCGATTTTTCAATTATTTCCAGATGAGCAATAGCTTTGAAACATGGCATAGTTGTGTATTCCCCATGACAATACAATAATCAGTCGTAAAAATAATAAAATAAATAAAATTGAAATTAATATTAATTTTGTTTGTTTGTATTGTATCATCAGTGAAATGGGTGATAACTGCAAATAATCTAGGTGCATTCTTTCCAACAAGATTGTCTCTCTTGAGAGAAATATTGAAACTTCCCCCCCCCCCCCCCCCCCTCCACACACACACTATCGCACGCGCGTGTACAGACATACACACAACTGACAACTACATTTAAAAAAATGTAATTTACAACTCAAATCAAAATTTAAAAAAAATAAAACAAAACAAAAATATTAACTTTTCGTAAATTTTACTGAATAATGAAATCCGCCGCCTGTGCTCTAGACTCCGTTTATCGCAAACTGATAATGTCATTTGCGGATCGATTATATTTGACTTAAGTTAAAAAAAAAAAAAAAAAAAAAAAAAAAACACTAAAAATAAGAAAATAAAAAATAAAAATATTTTAAACACAGGCTTTTAATGCACTAAAAAGCCACGAATAATTTTTCAAGGAGTTTATAGCTTTCAGTCAAAAAATGTAACATCAAATTGATAAAAAGCCTAGGGCCATGATTCTACATGAAATTAACTTCCGCTTTATACTTCATTACACACGTATGAATAAAATATATGATAAGCGCTTAAGCGCCCCTCGCTGTTTGTCAATTTGATGTTATATTTTTTGACTGCAAGCTATAAAAACTCCTTGAAAAATTATTTGTGGCTTTTTAGTGCATTAAAAGCCTGTGTTTAAAATATTTTTATTTGTTATTGCTATCAAGAGTATATTTATAATCTGTAAATCTGCACTGTGAAAACTGTTACAGTTTGTTAACTTTGTGTGATTTCTGCTTTACTATCCCATTTATACAATGTTTTTTGTTTTTTAACTTTTAATGCTGTCAGTTTACATCTCTTATAAGCACAGATACGTGCTATTCCGTTTTTACTGTCCGAGTACATATTTATTACATTCTTTCGGCAGTTGTAACAAATTGTACAACTGTCGCTTACATTTTTACTGACACAATTATGTAATTGTAGACTATTACGACTTGTCAGATATGTGTCAATTGTGTTTTCACTATCCCCGGTACATGTTTCCCTTTGGCAGCAGTTACAACAGTTTTACGACTAATTACCATTTCGTTTCACTTTTCCGTACATATGCATCAGCGGTTTTTCCCCCCTTGTCAACTGTAATGAATCTACTACTTTCATTTCCATCAATGAAGTTTTTGACGCAGAAGGGAAGAGGAGCTTTCATTGCATTGAGAAACACATGGAGATCAAGATAAATCAAGTCCAACACAAAAATAAGAATCGTCAACTCAAATATCAAGTCAGTCCTATTGTATGGCTCTGAAACATGGAGAACAACAACAACCAAAAAGCTATAGACTTTCTTAAATAGGTCCTTACTAGAATAGAAGGATTGAAATGGTATGACAAGGTCACCAATGTGGAACTGATGACAGAATCAGACAAGTGCCAGTAGAACAAGAGATGAGAAGAAGACGCTGGCGATGGCAGAAAACACTCTTGAAGAAACCTGTTGAAAGTATTACAAGACAGTCCTTTTTCTGGAATACCCAGGGTAAGAGAGGCGGAGGTAGACCCACAGATGAAAAGAAAGCAGACAGGCGTAATCGAGAACTGGCGGCAGAAATGAAAATAATGAGGAAGTCATGGACAGATCTTGAGCTGACTGCACGCGACAGGAAGACTTGGCATGTGCAGGTTGCAGGCATATGCTGTCTGAAGAGCTAAATGGATATTGATTGACTGATTTCCATCAATGCTATCTCGTGTATACAAATGTATAGTCTTTAGTATTTCTCTGTGACATTTGTACAGATTTCACAGCTGCTAGTACTCATACTGCAACCAGTAATTACCGTGAATGTTAACCCTAAATGTCCCCCTTTTAAAACTTCCTATTTTATAGCTGTGTATGAATTCCAGTGTTTACTATTACATTTATATAGTTATTTATAGCATTCGGTATTCGCCCCGTCACTACGTTTTTGTTTGCTCTGAAACTGTGGCAATGCCAAAAATAGCACTTTTTACGAGGTAGTTACATGGCAGATACTGCCGTAGGGGAATAAAGTGTTAGAGACTACACTATACTAGATCCATCATTGAGGGGTGGGGTGATCAGTTAACTTCATAGCTGCCTTTAAATTCCCTAGCTCACGAGCAGAACCAGGTACCCATTTTCACCTTGGTAGACTTAACCGTGACGCCACCGTGTTTCGAACCCGGCACCTTTGTCGCGAGAGGCCAGCGCGCTATTCACCAGAACGCTGTTTTTTACAAGACTCGGATAAAATTACTTTAAGTTAGTTGTATTATCTATTAATAGACGCGAAGTCTTACTGCTGCTCCTTCTGAAAATAGAACAGGTTGACAAGATGAAGAAATTTAATTCTGGCTTGCCCTAATATACGACATAATTGAATTTTCTGTACATTTCCTGGGCCGTGTATTCATTCTTCGAAGATTCGTTTTTTTTCTTTTTTTGCATTTTTAATATGTGTGTTCGTGTAAAACGATTTCTAAATCCCCGTTCTTGACATTACGCTATCATTGTTGTGTTTTCTTTTTTTTTTAAATATTCTGTATTGCTTCTTTCTCTGATACTTGTTTCAGTGGCAGATGTAGCTCGGAGCGATCAATCGTTAATTATGTTTAAAAAAAAAAATAAAACTTTTTGCCTCGTTTTGGCAAGGCGCTCGCCGTTCAACCTAGACACAGTCGGTTATATTAAGGCACATTTCCAAATATAAAAGACAATGTGGTCTGATTGTATGAAACGATGTTTATTGTAAGTATACTGTAGCTTTGCTGTAGCAGTGGACAAAATTGACGGCATGACAGCTGGAGGAAGTAAATGTAATATCATGTCAATTGATGCTGGTGGTAGTTGATCTGTGGTTGCTGCTGATTTTCTGGTAGCACTTATTGTCCAATTATTGTAAGTGGAGAATGCGTTAGTGTTGTCGACTACAGTCATCGAGAAAGCAACCGCGTAACCCGGTTACCTGGATGTCAAAGAGACCGGAATGGTCTGGGGTATTGAAATGAAAGACAACCCAGTTCGAAAATAAGACGATTCTCTAGAGAAAATCGACTACGGTCATCGAGAAAGCAACCGCGTAACCCGGTTACCTAGATGTCAAAGGGACCGGAATGGTCTGGGCTATTGAAATGAAGGGCCATCATTGCTGGAGGAAGACATAGCACCGCGACTTTGGACCTGTAGGGCCGTAAGCGCCAGTTCATGCTGTCTCTCCTCTCTTTCCTCACGTTGTCTCTCCTTCTCTCTTTCGTTTGCCCTGCGAGCTTCCATCTCTGCCTCAATTTTTTTCTGCTCCAATTGAGATTGACGCTCTTCCGCTTTTTTCTTCTCCGCTCTATCTTCCTTCTCCCTAGCTTCTGCTACTTTCTTCTCCGCGTCATATCTGTCAAGTTCTTCGTTGACAAACGCGGTCACTTCTTCTCCTTGCAATCCTGTTTCCTTTGCTTCCTCTCTTAGCATTGCTCTAAGTTTAGCACGCTCAGCCATGTCAAATAACTGGATGCCGTTAACTCGAGAAAGAAAGAAGAAAAGAAGGAGAGAAAAACTCTATCCTTAACCAACTTTACGAGAAAAAAGCCAACAACAAAAAATATTTCACTGAGATACCTCCTGTCCCGTTATCAGTTATCTAATCTATCGCTGTTATTACCTGGCACGAGGCTCCTTATACAGACGACTAAGCCAAATAAATGGTAGATCAGGCTAATACTGGAAAAACTACTATTACTATTACTAACGGTGGAAAAAATTTTTTTTTTATTATAAAAATGAAGGAGAAAAAAAATTTCTCTTATTTTATAAATCCACCAAAAACTCGCCCACTGTAGAAGTCAGTTAAGAGTAAGGAACGTCATTAACTAGACGTAAAGTCAGAAATCGTCCTTAGCTTTGCCCAAACTCTGCTGCTTCTAAAAAAAAAACCCAGTGATTGTTAAACAATCACGCGTACTAGCGGCCTTGGACAAAATACCATATATCTCATATATCTGACAAAGATTACTATCAGAACAAATTGCACGTAACTCTGTGATGCTGTGGAAAGAAACACAGTCCTATATGTGTGGTCAAACACCCGGTAACTAAGATCGTTGTCTAGGGGAAAATTAATTTTTATACCCTAACTTCACAAGACAAACTCACACACTCTCTATCTAGATGAAAATTCAGATTCAATATCAGACTTTAGACATTTATCTAGACTCAGAGTTAGAGTTCAGTCCCGCGACTAGCGACCATTATGTCGTAGATTTTATCAGATAGGTAATAGATGTTTATAGCCCTGTCTGAGCAGAGGTGATAGTGATGACAATGTGAAAGTAAGGGGTAAGAAATAGTTTTATCACGAGGTGATCGTGTAAGAGAAAGGACAGTCTCTGGATAGAATAATTTATCTAATCCAGCCTATCTGGACGACGATATTTAAATCAGACGCACTTTCTCTCCTTGTACGAAAATACAAGTTACACTGCACTCACATGCACACAATTCTGTGACACGCACGAACGTGAAAACAAACTATGAATAACATATAATGGATAGGGGTTGACCGACACGATAACTAAAGGTTTAATAAAGTTTATTATCAATAGAAGATCACAACAATAAGCATATACATTACTAGATCATGGTTTACAGACAAAATCGCAAAAGAAGAAATTAATCAAATAGGTTCTCCCCCTCTGGTAAAGGAAAAGAAAAGACGATCCCAACAGAGGTTAATTAACCCAAAAGATCAAAAGTTAACAGTATAGCCTCAGGTGGCTGAGACGAGGTTAGTTACACAAATGTATAATCGCCACAGCTGGTAATAGTAAATAATATATACCGTCAGTAGACAGTTATTTAATGTATGTACTAGTCAATTTAAAACATCTCTTACTGGGAAATAGCGAGTAATTAAATTCACTTTACGGCTGAAAAAGATTTAGCTATAAGTTATTTAATTAGCACAGAAAAACTCAGTGAAATATAATGACAACTTTACACACACTAAATCACTTAAAGGCTAGTATATAAATTACCGCAATCAGAAAAATGAAACACTCCACGAAAATCTAATAATTTTCACTCTGTACGAGAAATCTAAGATATCGAGCTAGTGAATTTCAGATGGATTTCTGAACAACTGATCATGGTTATCGGAGAGACATGGTATATATCCGTAAATTCCGTTCTATCGCTCTTTAATGCGAAAGTCACACCTACTGCCAGACCCGAGGCCATTTGCCGTTCGATTCTTGAATCAAAGGTAATTTTACCACCTCTGCCGCCGACAACCTCACTGGTTTGACTTTCATCATCTCCGCCTTGCCGAATATCAGCTACGCAATTAATTCCCCTAAAGTTTTACAATTCAAGGTCCGTCTCAGACTTAACATCACCCCTGATCACAGAATCTATTAGGCCATGCTCCGTGCTCTCTCTGTGTCACCGTGCTTAATTGCCAAACGGCTCACGTGTTAACTGCGCTAGTGAATCCGGCGTTCCTGTGGCAAAAAATAAACTAGATGGGGAGATGGGGAGGGGCAAAAGTGGATGATCACTGCTGCACTATTTCCATCTGTGACAATATATATATATATATATATATATATATATATATATATATATATATATATCTATATATATATATATATATATATATATCTATATATATATATATATATTTATTTAACTTTTTTACACAAATTTGTTGATGTAACCGCGGCTGGTCACGGTTGAAATCACCTATAACACTAGGTGATAGATGGCAGGCCTAGTGATATGATTTAAGTTTACAACTTCTCTTTTTATCTTCCAAGTTATTTAGTTGATATCATTACTGGCCATCTCCGCCAGAGGTGTAAACTCCTCGATGATACTCTTATCCTTTTCTTGTATCCTTCAGGTTCGTTCAGATCCTTCTTCGATGTTAATAGTGACTTCGTATAGTGGTAGTTTAAATGTACATGGCATACGATCAGCAACTCATAAAGATGGAATCAAATTCATTCTGTTCCTTCAAAGAAACTTTTAATGACTTAATAAAACAGCAAGTATAATGGGTCTTTCAAATGATAGAGTTCTCATAGAAGCCTTTACTGGGTCTTTGGTACTTCAGGTTAACTCATACATGAATCCTATGTCTCGTAAACTTCCGTATTCATCTTTAACTTATTCTTTACTCCGTAGACTTCTTTAGTCTTCCCAAAACCTGCTCCTATTTCCTCATATACCAATGCTCTTTATTAGCATTCCATACTTTATTTGTTACTTAAATATCTTCCTCGACGAACTGGTCAGACAGGTCTCTATAACTGCTCCTAGCAACAAAATTCATCTCATGCATAAATAATTGTATGTACACCCTTCTGATACTTACAATTGAGAGAGCATATTTGAAGTTCTCCTATAAAAGTGTACACTCACTTTTTCTTGATAATCATATACAATTCTGGACACTTCAAACATTGTTCATTATGGTTCCGCTATAACCTCTCTTGTCTCCTTTAAATGTTTTTCAGCCTCTTGTTTACTTTACACATAGTCGTTATAACCATCCGTTTTCTTGGTACAAAGTCGTACCGTTCTCATAATGAATTGACAAATCGTACTTCTACTTGACTCTCCTGTAAACAAAATTCTACTCTGTGCAAATTATAAACTCAGTTCAATACTTACATAAAAAAAACAGCATAACCGCTGATCTCCTTTCAGAATGTCACGTAGGTCTTTATATCATTAAATTGCCTACATCTTCTTCCTATTCTCTCACCCGCATCCTTTATTTTATTATCTTTCCTTACTTGTTTTTTCCTGTATTTTTCGCATCACTCGTTTGCGAAAAATATTTTCTTCAGTATTCTCAAACTTTACCTTGTGTTTTTTCTCATACTGGGATACGTAATTCTATTACATAGATGTCAGACAGACGAGAAGTGTTATAATGCATTCCGTCAGACCGGAGAGCCGACAGCTGTCTGCAGTTTCCCCGGGGACAGTGTTTTCTACGGCTGAGTTCTGGGCCGGTAGTGTGAAAATTCACTCCACGGGACATGGCAAGCAGACCGAGTGTCTGCATTTTTCAGTAAACCGCGAGCGTTTCGTCAAATAGCTCCGGCGAAAGCGTGAAAATCGCCCATGCCTGGTAGACGGTTGTCTGAGATTTGCAACTGTCACGCGCAGTTCTCGGTCACTGGTGGCAGTTACGTCACGCGTTAAGCTGACGTAGGTGTTTTACACGTAAAAGGGGAGATGATTTCGGAGTTTGAGAAAATGTGGGATTGTTTGCCCCTGTTTTCAAATATCCACCCAGGAGCTGAAATCTGATTTCATTTCAGTTTTCAATATTTTCAGTAGACGGAAACACGCGTGCTAGCGAATGAAGCTTGCATAGCGTATTTCATAGTTCTCGTCAGATTTCTGACGAGCTTCTAACTACCTATCTAGTGAATTATTCTAGTCGTGGTGTTACCGTAGTTCTGGGATGAGATTAATATATATTATCTAGTATTTTGTGAAGTGGTTAAAGTGTTATTTCACTAGTTAGATTTGTGCAGAGTGAGTAATTTATAAGTCGGTAATATTTTCTAGTGTCGCATACAGTGGAAAGCAGAATAAATTATATTTCTAGCTTAACAAACATGTAACTATAATGAATTTAGTTAACTGCTAACTACTCAATTGAGTATCTTTTTCTAAACTAACTGATAAATGCTAGATGCGACATCAGTGAATATTGACGGAATACGCAGATATTCCTAATTCCTGATGATCGATTTTTATATAACTTACTTCACGGGAAGTTTTAAATAATAAGTCAAGTTGTAGGCTTGCCGTTTAAAGTGTAAAGTTATAACGAGTACATATTCTGTATATTATATTATGTTGTTTTTCTTCATTCAGTGATTATTGGGGTGATCCCAACTGGCCAGCGTTTAGTAGCATGAGAGACATATTTGTGAGAAGCATAGACATTTCCTATCTTTAACCACGTGGGTTTTATTTTCAAGTAACACTGGTCTGACAGTGCATATGCCACCAGAGAGAGAGACAGTAATACGACTCCCACTAACGGTTTCTAAAGACTAGAAATATATATTGGGCTTTTGAGCCAGTTCATATTACTCCACAAAATTTAAATGTACATGCTGCCTGGCGGCGAGAATAGTTACAAGAATAACATTAACATTCCGACAGAGTTTTTGACTAGTATTGTGGTGACCAAATATAGTACCTTCCTGAAAGTAGACACCGATCTGACATTCCTTAAATTCTAGAAACCAAAGCAAATGACATTGTGCTCTGCTAACTTTCGTGCCTGGACAAATTTTATGTGACTTAATCAGTCATTCGAAAAATTAGAACACCCAAGGAATCGTTCCCTGAGACAGAGAGTTCAGTACGTCTTTTGGAACTGGGGATTTCTTGGTCGATGACTGCATTTTCGGGTCTGTGTGAAGGTCCTAGAATTTATTATGTTCCCAGAGGCAGCGAGCAAAGTTGTGAGTATACATGTGAGCACATGGCCATGGCTGAATGAATGAGTGTACGCAGGTCAGAGTGTTATTTTACCGTTGTATATTGTCACCCATTTGCTGTCTTAATTTTTTTAAATCTGCAGAATTTGTTGCGATTACTAGAGTTTCTTTTTCTTAGGCTAAATCAGATTATCCAACTCTGTTCATACATTTACGAGAAAAAAAGAAAAACTCTTAGACTCAAACCCTATGTATCTATAACTCTTTGGGCCATCATCTGTTCTCTTAACGGGGCTGTGGGCTAAACCTAGAGTTAAGATTCTAACGGGCTATCATCCTTGTAGCATTTTCTTGAATTTTATGACTATTTGTATATGCTTTTCCTTGATGTATTTCTTTGGTGTTGTGAGAAGATTTTAAATGATAATTAAAATCTCTCTTAAACTTAGAAAACGTGTTGGTCAGCTCGTTCTAAAAAAATTATATAATCATTTGTTATAGTTTCCCACGTCTGTACGTATAACTGTCGTCTCGAAGGTGCGTGCACGTGAGTGGATATATGTATATTTAATGTATATGTGGTAGACTGTCTGACTGCTTAAAAATCTGTCGTAGAAGATAGGAGAGAGAGAGAGAGAAGATTTTCTCGCATCTCAGAGACAGCCTCTATCACTATTCTATCATCTCACTCGTGGAATCTATTTCCTTTACTAACTCACACTGGGACTCTCACTCATTCCAATCTATTCAGAAGGGACCAACCCAAGTCTTAATTCTCCTATCGAAAATCTACGACAAATGGGGTCTCGCCCTACGGATTTTTGAACTTAGAATAGGAAGACGAGTACGACAAATGTGGACTCGTCTATCTGGATTTTGAACTTAAGATTCTTTATTCTGAAATAGAGTAAGAGTGTGATGTCTTGTGAGTTGTTATATCTTTAAATAATTTATCCCCTAGACTAACGATCTGTTTACGGGCGTGCTGACCACACAAACTGATAAGTTTTTTCCCACAGCATTTGAATAATATACATTTGGTTTGCAGGTTGATTTTGTCGGAATATATATAAATTGTTGATTTGTAATACTAAACGCTGGTAAAGTTTTGTGAGTGTATAACATTCACAAGGGTTCTGAAGCAGGAAGGTGTTTGAACTAAGGTAAGGAGTGCGTTTCGGACTATTTGTCCAGATTAATTGCCTCCCTCACCCTAACTGTCTTCAGGGGTAAACTTGATAGTGGATTAAAAAAATTAAGGGAATTTTTTTATTTCTCCGAAATTTTTGCAATAATAATTTTGATTTCCACTGTAGCAACTTATTTTTCTGTAGTAAATCTTAACTACCATTTAGTTGGCGTAGTCGTGTTTTGCATTAGGTGCTTTTTGCCGATTAATAGCAACGATAGTTAGATTTTTATTTTTGGAGGAGGTATCCCAGGGTTAAATATATCATCTTTTGATTTTTGGTATTTTTTTTTCTCGTAAGTGGTAGGAAACAGCGTATCCTTTTTTTCCTATTTTCTTTCTCCACTAGTCTCAGTCACTGACATAATATGGCCGAGAGGGCAAAGCTGAGACAACTCCTCAGGGACGAAGCGAGAGAGGAGGGACTGGAAGGAGAGGAAGCGAAAGCATTTGTCAGAGGCGAACTTGAGAGATATGACGCAGAGAGAAAAGCAGCCGAAGCTTTACAGCAGAAGAAGATGGACGAGGAAATGGAAATTCGCAGGATGCAGCATGAGGAAAGAGAGAAGGAGAGACAGCATGAGGAAAGAGAGAAGGAGAGACAGCAGGAGAAGGAGAGTGAACAGAGACAGCACGAGTTAGCTCTCAAAACTCTAGAATTCCAAAGTCGTGGTGCTGCCTCTACCTCCAGCAATGGAGAGTCTTCTCCACATTCTTCCTTAACTGATCCTTCTAATACTCAGTCTACTCATCTCACTGCTATGTCTTTTCCGCTAGAGTCTTTCCCTTGTCCTAATGAGAAGATTGACACTTGGCTAGAAAAATTTGAGAAAATTGCAACTCTGTACGGTTTAGAGAGGTCGCGTTGGAACATGAAGCTTTCCCAGGCTTTGAAAAGTTCTGCGTATGATGTTTACGCCAAACTGGAAAGCAGCCAACAAGACAACTATGATCTGTTGAAGAAAGCGTTACTGGAGCGCTTTGAAATGAACGCTCGCAAATTTTTGCAACTGTTTCGCAACAGCAGGAAAGAGAATTCTGAAACTTTTCAGCAGTTCTCATCTCGTTTGAAGGGATATCTGACAAAGTGCCTAGAGCTCTCGCAGCTCCCCTCTACCTATGAAGGTCTTGAGGAATTTGTTTTAACAGAACAAATAAAGAACACATTGTCTGCAGATACCCGGAGATTTCTCGCTGAGCAGGGGGCAGAAAAACTTGAAGACATTTTGGAAAAGTCTGAGCGTTATCACAATGCGCTGGCTGAACTACCGGCCACAAAGCGGAAACTGACAGAGGAGCATTTTCGAAAATATAACCTAGAGCAATCTTCTCAGGCTTCTAACCAAAATAACCACAGGGAAACTGGACCTCAAAACCCCCCTCCTGAAAAATCCAAGTTCTACAAGAACAAGTACCCCAACCACCCCAAACAGTCTGATCAACCCGACCGCCCTACATGGCAGCGCAGCCAGAAAGGACAAGGTGGCAAAGGGAGAACCCCTGAGCACGGGACTAATGATCAGAGTGAGCATACCGAGCCGAAACGCATCGGATGCTTACTAACAGTCTCGCAAGGTGGAATTATTGACAGTGATTCCCAACCTGTTGGGGATAGACCCTCAACGCGAGGTACTGTTATTTTGAACGGTTCTCAAACTTCTTGCTTATTTGACACGGCGCTTTCTTATGATTGCATTGTCGCCAGAAACCTGGTCAAACCCGGTCAAGAGACAGCAGAGACCGTCCAACTTTGTGGAGTTCGTAAGAGTGATGCACCTACAGCGCTTCCCATCGCATTGGTGGAGATCCACTCTGATTTCGTCAGAGGTGTGATCAAAGCGGCTGTTATGGATGATCCCATCTACCCAGTCATACTTGGCGGGAGATACGTGTTTATTGGGAAACCGGAAGAGCCGATTGTGGCAGCAGTAACTACAAGAGGGCAAACCAAGAAGGAACGGGAGCCTGCGCCTAATTTGTTACCTATGGAACTTAAAGAAGCGCAATACAAGGACCCTACTTTGGCACCCTGCTTTAGGAAACTGCCCATGGCTAAGGAACCCAAACAGCACGGGGACATTTTTTCTAAGGATGGCGTACTTTATCGAAGAACGGGCAAGCCTGACCAAGGTTACAACCAGCTCCTAGTACCGAAACAGTACAGAAGCCAAATCCTAGAAATGGGGCACTCTCTTCCCTTCAGCGGACACATGGGACAGAACGCCACAAACCAAAGGATAACCACTCATTATTGGTGGCCAGGAGTAAATACTGATATTATCAGATATGTCAAATCCTGTGCCCAGTGCCAACGTGTGCCACCCAAGCAACGAGCACCCCCAGTCTCTTTGGGTGAAATGCCGATAGTGGGAACACCATTCGAACGGGTTGTGATCGACATTTTAGGGCCTTTCGACAGGACTAAAAGAAGGAACAGGTTTATCCTGACCTTAGTCGATACATGCACTTTATGGGCAGAAGCTATCCCGCTAACATGCGCAGATGCCAAGCATGTCGCAGAAGCCCTCGTGCAGATTTTCACTCGGTTGGGATTCCCTCAACAAGTGTTGACGGATAACGGATCTCCATACCGAAACCTGTTGATGGATGAGATCGTTAAGATCTTGAGGACCCAACACATTCACACTAAGCCATATACTCCGGCTGGAAATGGGCTCGTGGAACGTGCTAATGGAAACCTCAACATGATGTTAAGTAAGCTGGCGCAAGTGAAACCTGAAGATTGGGATCTTTGTATTCCTGCAGCTTTATTTGGCTAAAGAGAATCTCCTCATACTTCCACAGGATTTCCGCCAGCTACGCTTTTATTCGGCAGACCTATTAAGGGGCCACTTGAAGCCTTACTTCAGTCTCTGACAGACGAGAAGGCGGATGAGACAGTTGTCTCAGCAAGTAAATATGTGTCGGTTTTAAAGGAAAGGTTGAAACTAGGGTGGGACCTAGCAACGACTAACTTTAAGCGAGCACGCACAAAGCACGCTAACCGATACAGGAAAGTCGCGAAAGAGAGAGAACTGGAAGCAGGAGAGAAAGTTTTGGTGTTACTCCCTACCGAGAACAACCAACTGAAGATCGGATGGCAAGGGCCGTTTACCGTCCTGAAAAAGATTTCTAAGGCTAACTACCAGATATCTATTCAAGGAAAGGAGAAGGTTTTCCATTTAAATCTCTTAAAGAGATACTTGGAAAGACCAGTGCCGACCTCCGACCATCTCCTGACGATCGCCAAAACTGACGAAGATGATGATAGTGGCAGGGATATTCCACCGCAATCACACGAAATCTTTCAAAAATGTCAGAAGCGGCGACGCTCTTTCAAGCGCGCATGGGAGACATTCCAGAGGAAGGAAACTTTGGGAGCAGACTTCATGAGTAGGACTTGCAGAGAGATGGAGGGGGAAGATGAGAGGGAAGAAGACAGACACCCCGAAGCTACGGTTATAGGAAATTTAATTCCATAACGTAGACATGGAGTGCTTCCATATCTTAAAGGGGGGACGTCCTGTCACGTAGGTCTTTATATCATTAAATTGCCTACATCTTCTTCCTATTCTCTCACCCGCATCCTTTATTTTATTATCTTTCCTTACTTGTTTTTTCCTGTATTTTTCGCATCACTCGTTTGCGAAAAATATTTTCTTCAGTATTCTCAAACTTTACCTTGTGTTTTTTTCTCATACTGGGATACGTAATTCTATTACATAGATGTCAGACAGACGAGAAGTGTTATAATGCATTCCGTCAGACCGGAGAGCCGACAGCTGTCTGCAGTTTCCCCGGGGACAGTGTTTTCTACGGCTGAGTTCTGGGCCGGTAGTGTGAAAATTCACTCCACGGGACATGGCAAGCAGACCGAGTGTCTGCATTTTTCAGTAAACCGCGAGCGTTTCGTCAAATAGCTCCGGCGAAAGCGTGAAAATCGCCCATGCCTGGTAGACGGTTGTCTGAGATTTGCAACTGTCACGCGCAGTTCTCGGTCACTGGTGGCAGTTACGTCACGCGTTAAGCTGACGTAGGTGTTTTACACGTAAAAGGGGAGATGATTTCGGAGTTTGAGAAAATGTGGGATTGTTTGCCCCTGTTTTCAAATATCCACCCAGGAGCTGAAATCTGATTTCATTTCAGTTTTCAATATTTTCAGTAGACGGAAACACGCGTGCTAGCGAATGAAGCTTGCATAGCGTATTTCATAGTTCTCGTCAGATTTCTGACGAGCTTCTAACTACCTATCTAGTGAATTATTCTAGTCGTGGTGTTACCGTAGTTCTGGGGTGAGATTAATATATATTATCTAGTATTTTGTGAAGTGGTTAAAGTGTTATTTCACTAGTTAGATTTGTGCAGAGTGAGTAATTTATAAGTCGGTAATATTTTCTAGTGTCGCATACAGTGGAAAGCAGAATAAATTATATTTCTAGCTTAACAAACATGTAACTATAATGAATTTAGTTAACTGCTAACTACTCAATTGAGTATCTTTTTCTAAACTAACTGATAAATGCTAGATGCGACATCAGTGAATATTGACGGAATACGCAGATATTCCTAATTCCTGATGATCGATTTTTATATAACTTACTTCACGGGAAGTTTTAAATAATAAGTCAAGTTGTAGGCTTGCCGTTTAAAATGTAAAGTTATAACGAGTACATATTCTGTATATTATATTATATGTTGTTTTTCTTCATTCAGTGATTATTGGGGTGATCCCAACTGGCCAGCGTTTAGTAGCATGAGAGACATATTTGTGAGAAGCATAGACATTTCCTATCTTTAACCACGTGGGTTTTATTTTCAAGTAACACTGGTCTGACAGTGCATATGCCATCAGAGAGAGAGAGAGAGACAGTAAAACGACTCCCACTAACGGTTTCTAAAGACTAGAAATATATATTGGGCTTTTGAGCCAGTTCATATTACTCCACAAAATTTAAATGTACATGCTGCCTGGCGGCGAGAATAGTTACAAGAATAACATTAACATTCCGACAGAGTTTTTGACTAGTATTGTGGTGACCAAATATAGTACCTTCCTGAAAGTAGACACCGATCTGACATTCCTTAAATTCTAGAAACCAAAGCAAATGACATTGTGCTCTGCTAACTTTCGTGCCTGGACAAATTTTATGTGACTTAATCAGACATTCGAAAAATTAGAACACCCAAGGAATCGTTCCCTGAGACAGAGAGTTCAGTACGTCTTTTGGAACTGGGGATTTCTTGGTCGATGACTGCATTTTCGGGTCTGTGTGAAGGTCCTAGAATTTATTATGTTCCCAGAGGCAGCGAGCAAAGTTGTGAGTATACATGTGAGCACATGGCCATGGCTGAATGAATGAGTGTACGCAGGTCAGAGTGTTATTTTACCGTTGTATATTGCCACCCATTTGCTGTCTTAATTTTTTTTAATCTGCAGAATTTGTTGCGATTGCTAGAGTTTCTTTTTCTTAGGCTAAATCAGATTATTCAACTCTGTTCATACATTTACGAGAAAAAAAGAAAAACTCTTAGACTCAAACCCTATGTATCTATAACTCTTTGGGCCATCATCTGTTCTCTTAACGGGGCTGTGGGCTAAACCTAGAGTTAAGATTCTAACGGGCTATCATCCTTGTAGCATTTTCTTGAATTTTATGACTATTTGTATATGCTTTTCCTTGATGTATTTCTTTGGTGTTGTGAGAAGATTTTAAATGATAATTAAAATCTCTCTTAAACTTAGAAAACGTGTTGGTCAGCTCGTTCTAAAAAATTTATATAATCATTTGTTATAGTTTCCTACGTCTGTACGTATAACTGTCGTCTTGAAGGTGCGTGCACGTGAGTGGATATATGTATATTTAATGTATATGTGGTAGACTGTCTGACTGCTTAAAATCTGTCGTAGAAGATAGGAGAGAGAGAGAGAGAGAGAGAAGATTTTCTCGCATCTCAGAGACAGCTTCTATCACTATTCTGTCATCTCACTCGTGGAATCTATTTCCTTTACTAACTCACACTGGGACTCTCACTCATTCCAATCTATTCAGAAAGGACCAACCCAAGTCTTAATTCTCCTATCGAAAATCTACGACACAGAAATACACCTTAACTGTGAACTACTGAATCAACTTCTATCTCCCGCACTGTCATCTAATGACCTCTGGTCATTTTTGCGTGGTGTGTTTTTCTCGCCACTCTTCTGATTCGCTGACCCAAATCTTTTTACTTAAATTTATTGGTCAAGCCTTTTTTTCCTGTTCTCGAACATTCTGTTTACAACTCACTATAATCACTCACTATTAGTTAACACGAACCGGTATTCTGAACCGTTGTCAATCAGCAATACCATTATTTTCATTCATTATTTTCTCTTGTGAGCTGTTCCAACTGTTTATCTCACTTTAACAATAGCATGAATAATGCTCGGGCAAACCCCACAGTGACATTGAAAATTTATTACAAAAATTAAAATGAGCACCGAAAAGGGAAATAGAAGAATAGGGATGTTTTATTTATAACATAACACGTTAGCAGTATAGACTGTAAGACATAGGCGCTTTAAGCTACCGCAGTGGTGGTGGTGATTAGGCTAATAGTGGAGTTTTTGTTGACAGTTGTGTTGATAGTGGTGATGTTGGCAGTGGTGATGTTGATAGTGGTGATGTTGAAAGTGGTGATGTTGATAGTGGTGATGTTAATAGCGGTGATGTTGATAGCGGTGGTGTTGTTGATAGCAGTAATGTTGACATTGGTGATGTTGATAGTGGCCATGTTGATAGTGGTGATTGATAGTTGTGATGTTGAAAGTGGTGATGTTGATAGTGGTGATGTTGAAAGTGATGATGTTGATAGTGGTGATGTTGATAGTTATGATGTTGATAGTTGTGATGTTGATAGTGGTGATATTGATAATGGTGATGCTGATAGTGGTGATGTTGATAGTAGTGTTGCTGATAGTGGTGTTGTTTATAGTAGGTGTTGCTGACAGTGGTGTTGTTGATAATGGTGTTGTCGATAGTGTTGCTGCATATCTATAGTGATGTCGCTGATAATATTGTTGTTGATAGGGATGTTTTTTGACAATGGTAATGTTAATTGAGATGTTGCTGCTAATGATGTTGTCGATAAGGGTGTTGTTGATAACAGTGTTGCTGGTAGTGATGTTGTTGATAGTGATGCTGCAGATATCGGTGTTGTAGATCGTGATGCTGCTGTTTGTCGAATCGTTTCGTATTGTGTGCAACTACAACAGCAGTTGTCGATGGTGATGGCCTATGGAACGTTGTAAAGAAGATCTCCAGATATTGGCTCGTGAACAAAGTTGTCGATAGTCGCATTGTTGTGATTGCCGTTGCTGACAGTGATGTTACTGATAGTGGTATTGCTGATATACAAATAATGTGGTGTCAAATCACAGCGTTGAAACATTGTCTAAAGCGAAGACAAAGCCTAAAATAATGCATGCGTGAGCCAGGCGTAGACTGTACATTGATAAAGATAATATACCGAAAAAATGTAAACACGACAGCTGTGTCCAGATAGTTTTGCTATACGAATGAGAAATGCGCAACACAAATGCAGTAATAGAGTAATAAAGCTGCATATAACTTTCTGATGAACCCTGATTGCGCATTGATCAATAGTACATAACTGTTTAGCCAATTATTATGTGTCTTTGCTAACCCTTAGTGGGAAACCATATTAAAAGTTTGGTTACTTTTTAACTCGGGCAACGCCAAGTATTTCTGCTTGTGGAGTAATAAAGCAAGAACTAACGCCTCAGCAAGCGCCGTAGGTAGGTCTACGTCGTGATAATCAAATGGCACGAACATATAAGCAACATAAACCTAGAGACCAAAAGAGGCGGCGAATTACTTGTTTTAAAAACCCCCACAAATAAATGAAACAGGGTAAGGCTATTACAAGAACAGTGTTTGAGTGTAACCAACAAGAAAAGAGGGCTGTGCGACTAAAGATGTTATTTTAGTGTTTCTTAGCCGTTTCTTAATATATGGTAATTTTATAAAAAAAATCACGCCTAACACAAAAATAAGAATCTTCAACTCAAATGTTAAATCTTTCTTATTGTATGGCTTAGAAACGTGGAGAACAAAAAAAAAAAAAAAAAGAAGTTACAGACTTTCATAAATAAATGCTTGTGTGGTATAGAAGGATTGAAATGGTACAAGAAAATCACTAAAGTGGAACAGATTACAAGAACTAGACAAGTACCAGTGGAACAAGAAATGAGAAGAAGTGGCAGCGATGGATTAGAAACACATTTATGACACCTGTTGGTAGCATTACAGTGCAGTGCTTGTTCTGGGACCCACTGTGTAAAAGAAGAAGAGACAGACCGAAGAACACATGGAGGAGAGAGGTGGAGACAGAAACGAAACAAATGAGTACATTGAAAGACCTTGAGCTGATGGCACGTGACGTGAGAACTGGGATGTGCTTATTGAAGGCCTATGCTCCCTGGGGAGCTAAAGGGTATTGATTGATTGAACCGTTTCTTACTTTTTAATGTTCAGTTTATTTTGGCAGTGTGTTGTTTAAATGATGTGTTTGACATAAACGTCCACTATTTGTTGTTATAAACACGAGGGTTGGTTAGATTATAATGTTAGATTATAATTCTTGAATATCAAGTTATATTTCTAGATTTACTTACTTACTTAGTCGTTCCCCTTCTACCGTGAGGTAGAGGTTTGGAAGAAAGAGCGCAAGACTATCTTATCGGCTGTCTTCCTCCTGGCCTGGTTCCATTCTAGTCCTCGGTCCTTTAAAGATTGTCTAATGTTGTCCTTCCAGCGGACTCTGGGTCGTCCTGGGGGTCTGGATCACTGGCTCTTTGTTTCCCATGCTTGTCGTGGTAGCCGATCTTCTCCCATTCTGCAGACATGGCCAAACCATCTTAGTTGGGACTGTTCTACTTGGGTCTGCAGGGGGTGGGATTTTAGGCCTTGACGTATCGTCTGGTAGCGGACCATGTCTCTTCTTGTTACTTCAACCATCTTCCTCAGATACCTCATTTCTGAGGTTTGGATCTGGCTTTTGTGGGTTGTAGTCATTGCCCATGACTCGCATCCATATGTCAAGACTGGGACATAGGTGGAGCGGTATACAGCCATCTTCGTTTTCTTACCAACCTCTCTCTTGCTGAGGAATCCTCGATTTATGGCCTGAAAAAGTCTCCCAGCTGCTGCTTTTCGAGTGGCCAACTCTTCTTTGATGCCTCCCTTTCGGTCTATAATAGCTCCGAGGTATTTAAAGTGGTCGACCTGCTCCAGGACCTGTTCTCCCAGCTAATTGATATTTCTAGATTTAACTAATATAACTTAAATCTATGTGTTATGTAATTATTTGGTATTTTCATTGTCATCCATACTTGGCAATCCTTGTTCTGGAATCTCTAGCGTAACAGTGGTAGAGGAAGACCAAAAAGACACGGAGAAGAGAACTGGATGCATAAATAAGAGGGATAAAGAAGGACCTGGGGTAGACGGTACAGGGCAAGGGGACTGAGCGGGAATTTGTTGAAGGCTTAGACTCCTTAGACAGCTGAAAGTTAAAGGTGGTAATTGCCAACAGCTGAGACTGAAAAAAGTCCTGATCGTGTTCAAAACTCGACCAAACACTCGTTTATATTGTACAGAAAGCCTTAATATAAGTGATGGACCGTCTAAACGATGTAAAAAAGGTAAATATAGTCCCGTAGTGGATACTGCCATGGGGAGTGAAGTATACTAGGTCTCAGCTTTATGGGGTGAAGTGACCCATTCCATTCATCGCTGCCTTCGCTTCTCTGAATCAAGAGCCTTGTGCCTTTATGCAGCTGGATAGGCTGGACTGGGACGCTATCAGGTTTCGAACTGGGTAACTTTACCTCACAAGCGCTCTAACCACTCTACCACTCGAAACTTATTACGAGTAGAAATAAATGGATACCTGCAATGTAATTCTAAACACGTACGGTGCGCTCGACGTAAGAACAAGTCCTTTTTTATGTAAAAAAAAAAAAAAAAAATGCGTTACCAAAGTTAGGCAGCGAATAAGGAAAATGTACGAGTTTTCAAACTAAAACGATAATAACCATGAAACTGATAAAGCCGTGGATAGCTTCGCATCTTATCTAGATAAAAGAAGACACATTAATTCCCTTAAAAACACGTTTTCACGGACATGTTTATTTTGACGGAGCATAATTACGGCTGTTCTTTGATCATAAACAGCCATTTTTTGTTGCTTGGACAAAGATATCAGCACCTCATAATCTTACATGACCTTCCATATCTCTGACATAGTTCTAAGCCTTGTCGCCGGCTCTCTGATGCTGAGCTGTTTGCGATTTTTAGCAGTTTTAAGTTGCTCTCATGTTATAATTTCACCGTTGTCATATAATATTATCCTTACGTTGTTCTCATGTTATAATTTCACCTTGTCATATAATATTATCCTTACGTTGCTCTCATGTTAGGCTA
This sequence comes from Oreohelix idahoensis, assembly GCA_024509875.1. Classification (NCBI taxonomy): domain Eukaryota; kingdom Metazoa; phylum Mollusca; class Gastropoda; order Stylommatophora; family Oreohelicidae; genus Oreohelix; species Oreohelix idahoensis. Next base: position 59,691 of record JAMPIV010012776.1, read on the forward strand.
TAATTTCACCTTGTCATATAATATTATCCTATCTTGTAGCTGTGAGCATTACTTTACTCTGAAGGTTATTTGCTCACTAGACATGACCTACCAGAGTTGAAAAGTTGAAGAATGATGAGAACAAATCATTACTCATGGCTAAGCAGTTTTAACTCTTCTTACCTGACTAATTCTTAGTCTTGAAACTGTCTTCAAACTAGTCGATGTGAATTCCGAGGCACGTTAATAACATCACATGGAAGATGCCTCTCAGAGATGAAGAGTAGAATAGCTCCAACAAAAGCAGTGCTCAAGAAAATGAAAAGTATTTCGTGCAGCTAATCTTTGTCAATGGAGGTAAGAAAGAGAGTTCCTCAGTGTTGCATAAAGCTAGTCCTGACTTTTGGAAGTGATTCATGTGTACACCGATAGGAGAATTCCGGGTGGTCACGGAGATAAGTAGAAGAATGTTAAGAATAACACAGACAGCCAAAATGAATAATGAGGATGTTGGGTAAGAAACTAGCCTATTACTCGTGTTAGAAGAAAGCAGTTCACCTTCTTTAGACATGCGGTGAGAAGGGGAAAGCTGAAATATATTGTGAGAATAGGAAAGATTGAAGGGAAAAGATATAGAGGGCGACAAAGAGAGAAGATATGGGCTATTCCACATCATGGTACAGAAATATGTCAACAACATAATTGATTAACAGTTCTGAAGATGGGAAGTTATGGAGAGACATGGTCACCTGCGCCTGCTGACATACTTGCAGAAGAATACTATTCTCTCGCTGACTCTATCTTTCTCCTCCCCCTTCTCTCGTTCTCTGTCTGTATTTTACAACTTTCTATTAAAGTGGTTGCTGAGTGGTATAATGGTAACATATCTTCTTTTTTATGCGCAGAATCAGGTTTGTGCATTGCAAGCGACTCAGCTGTGTCAGACATGGTCAGTCGACAATATAATATCAATCAATACTCTTCAGCTCCCCAAGGAGCATAAGCCCCCAACAAGCACATGCCAAGCGGTCTTGTTGCATGCACAAGGTCTTTGTCTTCCTTATCATTTTTATTTCTGTCTTTAGCTCTCTTCTCCATGTGTTCCTCGGCCGTCCTCTATTTTATTGCCATGAGGATTCCAGAACAAGGACTGCCTAATAATGCTATCAACTGGTTGTCTTTAATGTGTGTCCAATCCGTTGTCGGCTTCTTTTTCTCATCTCTTGTTCCACTAGTACTTCTCCAGTAAGTATAATAACGCTAAGTGAAATTGGGTATATCTCCCCACTTCGCTGTAAGCAACATGTGGAAGACACTTTACAAATCTTCCATGTTCTGTATATAGGTGGCTGTGGTCCGTCTCAAGGGTGCTCACCTCACACTCTCTACAACCACTCATGTATACACTCACGTTACGCAGATCTCCAGTAAGTGTTTGTTGAGAAACATGTGTAGTTTGTTCTGTAAAAAAAATAATAAAAAAATTCCCCACGTATGAATCTTGCATGCATGAAGAAGCATGTTACGTATGGGGTTATCGTAGTCAGTATGATAGAGTTGTGTAGCAGATGGTTTACGTAACAAGTCGGTCAATGTATCGTGCTGGACGTGATGAATGTCGTGAGTGTGATGAATGTCGTGCAGATGAGAACAATCAGTTCATTAAGTAATGCAGAAATACGTAGGTGGATGGGTCCACATACCAACGACATTTAATAAGGAAACTTAAAGTTCATTTCATTGGCATTTTCATAAAAGTACATACATGTTAACGAATGCTCCAACAGTCTTGTCTGGTCAATACATATCTGGCCGCTGTACTGAAGGTGGCATCCAATCCACCCAAGTAATATGGGACAGAATATGTAGACATAGAAATATCTGTATCAATTCCTTATTAGGTTATTACGAACCTTCTCGCTTACTTCTGATTCTTCAGTAATACATAGTGGCGGCCTTCGAAGTATTTAATGCCACTTAAAATGATATTATTCCTCCACAATATCGGGAACTAGGAAAATGCGTCCTTCTTTGACGACTACAATTCACGAAAGGCCTTGAACCAACCGTTTGCATAAATTAGTGCAGAACGGATTACGTCATAAACTCCCGGTGACGTATTAATTATGTAGTGTTCATTAACAATGAAAAACCGTGCATGATTAACCACAGATAGAGATATTACCGCGTAGATTAACTGCTGATAGCCTAAGTGTGGTCAACATGCAAAAATACATTAATAATCTTACTTAACAAATAACCCCGTCGGTTGGGATTTAAAAAATCAATCAATTTGATTTTTTAACAAAAGTGAGATGTAAGATCTCAAGGAGATAATCGATAAAAAACCAACGGCCAAAGTTGATCACATAAAAATGTCAGTGATCGTCGTGAGTCAAAGTCTGAATGCATATGTAACAATAGAAACAAAGATGCATACCAGAAAAAAGTTCGTCAACGGTCAAGTAAAGAAAAGAAAAGTAGTACAGTATAATCATACTCACGTTTGGAACTTACTAGAATGCAGGATCTTGATATTGATGATCCAGAAACTTTTTTCCATGTCAAATTCGTAGACTTTTATGAGGTGATCTACCAGCACTTGCTGATCGAGCTTTGATGAAACTGCCATGGTTCAAGAACATACCTCATCAATGTACTCAAACTGCTTGCTAGAATTACACTGAGTCGGTCCAGCACTTTATGAACTATGGATTTCAGTGTCAATATAGACTTTATTACGAATAACACTGGTTTTCTTTGTCGTGACTTTTTGGAACACGCGACTGGAGATTATATTTCACTGTGTACAGACATTACAGCGCTATCACTCACGGAGTTATAATGAGTTGGAGACATTTTTCATATGTTAGATTTTAATATGCTTATTGTTCATTTAAGCTTAATTTTGTATTTGAAATGTATTAATTACTCTCCGTTAAAACCGATAATAACACATTATAGTTCCAAGAGATAGCACTGTAAAGTCTGTACACAGTGAAATATAATCTCCAGTCGTGTGTTCCAAAAAGTCACGACAAAAAAAAAAAAAAAAAAAAAAGTAAAAAAAACCAGTGTTATTTGTAATAAAGTCTATATTGACACTGAAATCCATAGTTCATAAAGTGCTGGCCACCATGAATTTATTGTTACGTGTGGGGTTATCGTAGTTAGTATGATAGAGTTGTGTAGCAGATGGTTTACGTAACAAGTCGGTCTCTTGTGTATCGTGCTGGACGTGATGAATGTCGTGAGTGTGATGAATGTCGTGCAGATGAGAACAATCAGTTCATAAAGTAATGCAGAAATAAGTAGGTGGATGGGTCCACATACCAACGTCATTTAATAAGGAAACTTAAAGTTCATTTCATTGGCATTTTCATAAAAGTACATACATGTTAACGAATGCTCCAACAGTCTTGTCTGGTCAATACATATCTGGCTGCTGTACTGAAAGTGGCATCCAATCCACCCAAAAAATGTGGGACAGAATATGTAGACATAGGAATATCTGTATCAATTCCTTATTAGGTTATTACGAACCTTCTCGCTTACTTCTGATTCTTCAGCAATACATAGTGGCGGCCTTCGAAGTATTTAATGTCACTTAAAATTATATTAGTCCTCCTCAATATCGGGAGCTAGGAAAATGCGTCCTTCTTTGACGACTACAATTCACGAAAGGCATCGAACCAACCGTTTGCATAAATTAGTGAAGAACGGATTACGTCATAAACTCCCGGTGACGTATTAATTATGTAGTGTTCATTAACAATGAAAAACCGTGCAAATACATGATTAACCACAGATAGAGATATTACCACGTAATAGCCTAAGTGTGGTCAGCATGCAAAAATATATTAATAATCTTACTTAACAAAGCATTAACTCGTTTTTGTCCCCTCTTAAGAATGTTAGCTTTTACCTCGATCTCTCAGAATTTGAAACATTTCTGTGTCAAAAAAAAAAAAAAAGCTCGTTACACATGTTCTACGTTCTCCTGTTTACTTGAACATCGTGCAGAAACTTCTATATACAGAAGGCCCAACACAAGTTTACATTACTATATAATCAATGAAGAAGGTATGACCTTAAAGGGTAATTTCAAGACATTATATCAGAATTGCAATAGCAACAACAACATTCGAAACGCTGTAGACTTTCATAAATGGGTGCTTGCGTAGAACAGAAGGATTGAAGTGGTATGACAAGATCACTAATGTGGAACTGAAGACAAGAACAAGACAAGTGCCAGTGGAACTGGCGACAAAAACAAGACAAGTGCTATTGGAACTGGCGTCAAGAACAAGACAAGTGCCAGTGGAACTGGCGACAAGAACAAGACAAGTGCCAGTGGAACTGGCAACAAGAACAAGACAAGTGCCAGTGGAACTGGCAACAAGAACAAGACAAGTGCCAGTGGAACTGGCGACAAGAAGAAGACAAGTGCTAGTGGAACTGGCGACAAGAACAAGACAAGTGCCAGTGAAACAAGAGGTGAGAATAAGACGCTGGAGATGGATAGGACACACATTGACGAAACCTGTTTAAAACATTACAAGCCAGTCCTTATACTGGAATCCCTAGGGTGATAGAGGTAGGGGGAGGTGAAGGAGCACGTGGAGAAGAGAACTGGAGACAGACATGAAGGCGATGAAGAAGACATGGAAAGACCTAGAGCTGATGGCACGTGATGGCACGTGACAGGAAGACTTGGTAAACGTTTATTGAAGGCCAGTAACTCCTTGGGGAGCTGAAAGATGGTGGTGAAAAAAAAAACCTAAAAATATGTAAATGATGAATAATTAAGGCCCTTCACCTGACTCCTTCGTAGTCAGTAAAATTAATGGCATGAATAATTATTAAGGCCCTTCAACTGACTCCTTCGTAGTCAGTGAAATTAATGGCATGAATAATTAAGGCCCTTCAACTGACTCCTTCGTAGTCAGTGAAATTAATGGCATGAATAATTAAGGCCCTTCAATTGACGCCTTCGTAGTCAATGAAATTAATGGCAAGAATATTAACAGGTTTTTTTTTTCATGGCGGTCGGTGATGTTTTACACTAAAAGTGTTTAAAATAGTTGCAACTTAGCACTAGAAACTTCTTATACAGACAAAACAGTGGCATGTGCCCATACATACCATCACGTTTGAAACGAACACAATGCAAATACTGGCTAGATAATATCATGTCTTTATTTGTTTACCTGTTCTCAATCATCCTCTATCCCAGACCCTCAAATCGCATGTTTCTCATCTTTCAGGAGATGCGAATCCCTTGTGATGTGCCGGTAGTTATGCGAATACGGCCCCTAAAATTAAGTCAAAAATAAACTACGGACCTAAAGGTAACTAACATTACAGATAGGAGAAGCGTGCCACCAAAGGCCGATGCTAGGTTATTTGCCGCTCTAGGCAAACATGATATTTGGTGCCCTAGAGACAATCAGGGTATTTGGCTCCCTGGCAAACAGCTTATGTTTGCGCCCCAGGTAATTCTCTCTCTCTCTCTCTTCCTCTTTCTCTCTCTCACACACACTCACTGACTCACTCCCTTACTCAAATATATGTTCTTATCTTCTTTGATCCTTAGCCGCCAACCGTCAAAAGCAGTCAGTGGCCATTACGCCTAGTGGCGTCTTGTAGGGCAACAACAAATTGATTCCACTTTGCTCGGTCGGCGGCCATCCTTCGTACAGTGCCCCAACTCTGGTTCATTCTTTGCATCTCAGCCTCCACAGTCCTCCGCCAGGTTGTTTTTGGTCGGCCTCTCTTTCGTTTTCCTTTAGGGTCCAAAGCATAGCTGTTCTTGTGATGGCATCGGGGTCTCTTCTGAGGACATGGCCAACTCAGCTCCAGCGTCTGCCAGCTATGATGGTGTGCATGTCCTCTTGCTTGCTCCGAGTAAGCAGATCTTGGTTGGTGATGGTATTCGGCCAAAAGATTCGGTGAGTTTTTCTTAGGCATGTTGTGTGAAAGAAGGACAATTTCGACATTTCCTTCTCTGTAACTCTCCAGCATTCCGCACCATAGAGAAGCACAGAAAGCACACAGCTCTGATGTAATCTTAATTTTGTGCTTGTGCTGTATTGAGAGGACTTCCAGATGTTGTTTAGTCTAAAAAAGGCTGTTCTTGCCTTATTCATTCTGATGTTGATGTCTTTGCCTGCCCCGCCGTCTGGTGTTACTATGCATCCTAGGTATGCGAAGGTGTTTGTCTGTACCAGTTGCTGATTCCTTACTGATATGGGCTCAGGGTTGCTCACATTGAGCGTATGACTTCTTTAAATTGATTCAAATATATGTATACTTGCTTAATTGCTATGGCGTAGAAGGGCCACATGCAATAAAATACTTTATTTTCTTCATATAGCAGTTTTGTAGTTTACTCGATTCTCTCTCTCTCTCTCTCTCTCTCTCTCTCTCTCTCTCTCTCTCTCTCTCTCTCTCTCTCTCTCTCTCTCTCTCTCTCTCTCTTTCTTTCCCCCCCCCCCCCCAACCCAAATTTAGCCGCCCGTGGCAACCGCCTATTTCGCCTAATGCTTAAACCAGCCCTCCATTCGACTCATCAAACTTAAAAGACGGCCTTGCTAGAGTATCCTAGGTAGCACCTACTGACTCTCAGCTTCCGTAGACGGTTGAGACATATTGCGCTAATTAATATTAATGCGTTTGTGTCGTACCTGTTTCAACAGTTAACTACTTACTCGTGTAGCCTGTAGTGTTCTTTAATCATTATCTCATGTACAGCAGGGGTAACACTGCAGTTTTATTAAGATCTACAACAGAGCACATCAGAAACTTTAAGCAATTAGTTCTTAAAGGCACATGGAAAAGGGCACCTGCTTTTTTTCAAAACTTCAGGGACCAAAGCATAAAAGAAAGTCAACAGAGGAGATTTTTGGTTTCGTTTTTGTTCCGTGCACAAAAAACGTGGGTTTTGTCTTTTATGTTATTTTTTGTCTATATAGCAAATTACGTTTTTTTGTCTTGTGTTGGTTCTTCCAGGCTGCGAATTCTCTACCGTTTGTTATGGCGCTGCCTAATGACTGTAATGTTTGTATCCCCTTCCATATTCCTAGAGTTAAAGCATAGGATGCTGAAATGCCGGAAACTAAGAGAGTTTGTGTCTTTCAGAAATCCCAGGCTGTTGTAAATATCTGTTAAGTTTACCCTGGCAAATTATTTTCTACATATGCTCTCACTTAAGAAGGGAAAAAACAATTTTTTTGTTCTCTCTGAAAACTGCCTGTTAAACTAAGTGTGATAGATATTCTGTAAATTTTCTACGAAGATAACCTGCTAAATATATCCGATAGGTATTTTGAAATCTTGCTACGTAAATTCCATCTCATACGTTTCTTCTAATCTTGTTCTGCAACATATCTTTTAAACTTACACTTAACCCTGTCTAATCAAATCAATCAATCATAAGAAGCATAGGCCTTCAACAAACACATGCCAAGTCCTCCTGTCACGTGCCATCAGCCCAGTTCCCTCCACGTCTTCCTCGTCATTTTCACTTCTGTCTCCATCTCCAGCTCTCTTCTCCATGTGTGTTTTTGTTTTTTGGTCTACCTCTGCCTCTCTTACCCTGTGGGTTCCATAACAAGGACTGCCATGTAATGCCATCAAGAGGTTTCCTCAGTTTGTGTCCTATCCATCGCTAGCGCCTTCTTCTCATCTCCATTTCCACTGGCATCTACCCGGGTCTTGTCATCATTCCCACATCAGCAGTCTTGTCATACCATCTCAATCCCTCCTCTCTACGCAAGTACTCATCCATGAAAGCCCACCACAACTCCGCCTAGGCCGGTCCCAAGCCCGGCTGAAAAAAGAGGAGGGCGGCCTGCATGGAGGCCGTAAGGAGGCAGCCCCTCCACCATGCAAAGGCACAACAGGCCAATCACCTGTTTGCTTTAAACTATGATTACGAGTAATAAAAGAGAGAAAACCGGACTGATTCTAAAGGCGACGAACTGGAACGGACTACGGACTACAAGAACTTGGAACACAAGAAGTATAAAGGGGAAAGAAGAGGAGCTGGTGGAAGAGATGAGGAAAGCAAAATTAGAAATCCTGGCTATTACGGAAACAAAGAAAAAGGGACAAGGAGTCATGGATCTCGATGGCAACACGCTGCTATACAGTGGTGTACCCACATCTGAAAGAGCTAAAGGGGGCGTGGGTTGCATTGTGGCCAAAAAACCAGAAAGATAGTATCAAGGGATGGAACTTTGTCTCGGAGCGCATTATGGTGTAAAACTAAAAGAAGGAGAAACAGGTGTAGGTAGTATAAATGACACACACCCAATACAAACATTATATATCTGCTGTAGGCCTATTTGCCTACAAATAGTAAATTATATTTACCCTCTAAGATTTAAACAGGCCAGGTTTTGATCCGACTATTGAAGCAGGCTGCAGGTCAATGCACTCAGGTAAGCAATAAATCAAGGTTGACAGCTTCTCCTCTTCAGTCGGTCGGTATCTGGCTTCGTGTAGTGTTGCGTGTTTTAGCATAACATTTCGCCCGATTATATAGGCAGGTGAAAGCGTTTGGTTGGTTCCTGGCGGGGCAAGCTGATTGGTTGTCTGCAGTTTGGTCTCATGCCTCGTACAGCCTAATTTTATTCTGTTTTTTCCGCCATATTGCGTGAACAAGATGGCCGCGACCCACATCCGAAAAAAACAGGGCTTAAGTTTTTTCCTGGCGTAACTTCTTGTAATTTATTTTGGCTCAGCGACTGGTGAACGGTGCTCGTTGATTGGTTGGGCTCTCGACATAGGGATTTAACAAAGTAGTGGGTTTACACAACTCGTTTCACGACAATTAGACAATCTTTGAAGGACCGAGGACTAGAATGGAACCAGGCCAGGAGGAAGACAGCCGATAGGATAGTCTGGCGCTCTCTCTTCCAAACCTCTACACTTCACGGTAGAAGGGGAACGACTAAGTAAGTAAGTAAGTAAGAAAGCCTACCACTCCTTGATTATGGTTTTTGTTGTTCTCCTTGTCCCAGAGTCACACAGTACGACCGACCTGACACCTGAGCCGAAGATTCTTATTTTGGTGTTGGACTTGATTACTTTTGACTGTCTCATAAAATGATCTAAACAATATTTCCTCAACTTGTTATTACATTATCTTCATAGTAAAATGCACGAAAACTTTATAGTAAACATACTCTGAAAACTGCTAAATATGCTAAGGGGGCTTTGAAAGTGCAGACCCTGCTCTGAAAGTTGCTATGCGTGCTCAGAACATCTGTTAAATTTGCTCTGAAGAAATATCTCATAAAATACTAAGTTCAATCTGTTCTGCAGCGTGTTATTTTGCCCTTAGGAGAGTTATTTAAATCTGAAGCATGTGTCAGCAGCATCACCATTAATAGTCGTCGGTTTCAGAAGTAGTACTGTAAGTTTTGTCAGTCTTGTGAACAAGACACCTTAGAAACACTCGACATTGTTCTCACCTTGAGGATCAAGGGCCCACCATAGCAGGAAGCATGTGCCAAAGTACTAAAATGTGCTCTTGTCGAGATGATTTCTGCAGCAATTTAAATGAAAAAAGATCTTATTGTTCAAACCTGTCTAGTTTGTATCATCCAGGTTTATTACAGGCATATGTTGCACCTGTTTGTTCCTTGCCACAGATTCGTTTCAGCTTTTTTCCCCTCCAGAGTTCAATTTTAGGGTCATTATAGAGTGTTTGTTTTAAACGCATCCGTAATTTTGTTGAGATCAGAAGCGATGGAGCGAACCACGTGTGAACCAAATATGTAATAAAGAAAGTCTTACAAGGACACAGGAAAAATGCAGCCCATGTTACGGCCACGAAGATTTCGTGAGAATAGATATACGAAAATACTCAAAGGTAGTTTCATAGGAGATATTGCCGTCGGGGGTTGGTGTTAGAGACTTTACTAAACTAGGTTTCAGCTTTATGAGAAGGCATGACCATTTTCTTTCTTCGCCACCTTTGCATTCTCTCTCAAGGGAAGAATCAGGTACCCATTTAGATCTGGGCAGATTGGAGCGGGGCGTTGTCAGGTTTGGAACCCGGAATCCAGCAGCTTTGTTGCGAGAGGTAAGATCCCTTGCCACAATTTTAGTCGAGCAATGCAACCAAGACTGTACAGGGAGACAATCGTATAACTTAATCCACATGCTATATATATATATATATATATATATATATATATATATATATATATATATATATATATATATATATATATATATATATATATATATATATAAACAAACTTGCTGCATTGAAGAATGCCATGGGATATATACAAACTAAAATACTGGTATAGAGATGCAAATCACAAAAAAATGAATTATTCGGACACTGTTTTACATTAAAGTAAATAACGGCATGCCTTCTCGGACCCCTTACGTACAACCTATAACTTCCTTGAGATCAGCGGACGTCTGGTTCAGAATCCGTGAGCTGGGAGAACTAATCATGAAACGAACCAAAGTAGTTAAAGGAAGACATGGGGTTAAAATAACTAACGGCTAGGAAAGGCGGATGTATACGGAAAACATGTCCGGAAACTGTAAAGTGGCCTAATTTCACATTAGAGTGACCTGTGCTACTTGAGATGTTACGGAAGTTCGTAAACGGACAGCAGGTGTTGCAAGCGTCACTGTTGGAGTGTAGTTTTGTAAAATCGAGAAACTTCAAGTTAAAAAGTCAGGAATTTCATGTTATTTTCGGTTTTAAATTGCACTCAGACCACCAGAAGAACGATGCATATTACCACAAGTGAACAAGTGGTTATCTTCAGACTCTGCACAGGCCACAACAGATTGAGATACCGTCTAATCAGCAAGCTAAAGATAGGAACTACCTATGAGTGTGGCTGTAGCTCCGATAAAATGAGAGCTGAACATCTGTTGCAAAAGTGCCCATCTTAAGAGGGGGGAGTGCCAGCTATGTAACTACCCCTACGAAATTGTTGACCACCATCTCGATGATGTTAGGAAAGTGCTCCTTCCTCCCAGGCCAGATAAGTGGAACACCTTGTAGGGAGAAACAAAACAACTTGCGAAAACATGCAGATGTCACTACATGGCATTGGGCCGAAGGGCTTGAGCCCAAGCGCCGCTGGATCAATAACAACAACAACAACAACAAAGAAAGCACATATGGTCATCACCAGTACAGTCTTGTACCCGGACAAACTCTGTGGAGATAACAACCTCAGACTGAGCAACGCTTTATTTCAACTTATTGACGTTGACGTATGAAAGTTTACGAAGAAGTAGGAGAAGACGAAGAGGTGGAGGAGAAGAAGAAAAAGAAAATATCGTTAGATGCTTTGGATGTTGAAGTTTGACAACAATTTCACCCCCCAAAAAAAGGGACCTGCAGTTTCCCAGCAACGCCGAAGATTTTAACGATTGTAAAAAAGATACGTTCTGCTTACAAGGAAAAAACGCGTTTTCTGAGGCTGCATGGCGGATTGTATTTGACACCATCCATGGCATGAGGATCCGACAGAAGGTGTGCTTCAGTGCAAACAATTTTGCAGAAGTACTCCTTGAATCTTCGACAACAACTCTAACTGTTTTCTTGTTACTTTGTGTCCAGTAGTATTCTTGTTATTTTGTGTCCAGTAGTATTCTTTTTACTTTGTGTCCAGTAGTATTCTTGTTAATTTGTGTCCAGTAGTATTCTTGTTACTTTGTGTCCAGTAGTATTCTTTTGCCAATCCACTATTTTTGTGTGAAGTAATGAGCGTCCGATTGGTCAAGGAGTTAAAGCGCTTGCCTCTCGCGGCAAAGTTAGCGGGTTCAAAACGCGGTATCGTCAGATTTTAGTCTACCCCGCCTTACATGGGTTTTTGACTCTTGAGTTAAGGAAGGCATAGGCAGCGAGGAAGGGAACTGGTCTCACAACCTCATAAAACTGGATCTATTATAGTGAAGTCTGTAACACTGCACTCCTCCATGACATTTTCAGGTATGGGACTACCTTTATCCGTTAGCTAAAAGTTAGAACATTGTTTCTCAAAGGGTGTGCCGCGAGAGCGCCTGAGATGTGCCGCCAAAATTTTGATAGTAAAAAAAATTCCTCCACGAATATGTTCCTCCGAGCAGGTTCACATTTCACATTGAAAACAAGGCTCTTGCATAATAAAATGTAAAATCTCTCAAATTTTTCATTTTCGAATGTCTTACTATAATTATATATATTGTAATAAAATTTGAATATAGTCAATGTAGTGTAAACTGTAAAATACGGTACATTTACGGTTATTTACACGAGAGTCCAGCATTAAGAACACAGGTGTGCCGCGACAGAAATTTGCAATGCCAAGTGTGCCACAGTCTGAAAAAGTTTGAGAACCTATGGTTTAGAAGTTAGCTCAACGAAAACAAGTAGTGTTCCAACCTTATTATCCTGACATTCGTACAACAGCTGGTTTGGTCTGGAGTACACCGTGCACTCAAAGAATGCTGAGTGCTATTTTCTTCGAACGCTGTTATACTGTATAAGATCCGAGTACCTACATCATTCGACCACCTGAGTTTTGCTAAATTTCCGATCCACAGTTGCTTTGGACAAACACAATGGCATCTTGACTGAGGACACACCGAACCGATCACACTGCCAGTGTTCTGATTTATATTTTGTGTACCATAATACAGTTTCTAATTTTGTTCTTATCATTGTTAAACAGATGTATGATATAGCAGCTTAAACTGAACTAATAATTCTCCCCGCGTGAGAATCAGGTACCATTCTACAGCGAAAATTTGAGAAAATAGCACCCCTGAATTACTTCATTTTGTTGGCGAAAAATAAAATGGAGATTGACAGAAGATAAAACAGTAGCTCAAAGTAAAACTAGAAAATATACCGGGCGTTGCCCGAGTAATTAAAAAATAAAAACTGAACTTCAGTTCACCTGGCTGCAGTACATCTGAGCCACCATTATTACCTGAGCAACAAGGACTAACCCTTTACGGTTAATTCTCGGATTAACCCAATGACAGCTATACTTCCCAACTCCAGTCATGTTCTCCATTGTACTGCTACTGAAAGCAGTGATTATCACCTGAACATCAGTTTTCATGTGACGAGAGGACTAATGAATAGTGGACAGTGTGATGTATGATAATGAATGAGAAAACTACCACTAGGGTTCTAAAGCTCTCTCGATTCACCGAGAATGCACCTTCACAAAATGAGACTGTGGGAAAATTTGGAATAGAAGTGATAACAAAACAGTTGAATGGCATCTGCAACAATGGATAAAATACCTGATGGCAGTGGCGGTTTTAGGTTGTGCTATACCTTGGGCAAACGTGGACATGGGAGATCCCTTTTGAATAGATTATTGTTGCATCGACACGTATATTTTTTTTGTGCGGGGCCCTTTAAAGAGCGATGACGCAGGCAAAAGCCAAGTTGCCTTTACCTAAAACCCTAACTGCCTAATGATCTACTAAAATTTACATAGTAGCTGTCCTAAAGAAACACGGAGCCATCGAAAGTGAAGATTAACACATAATCAGTTGTGTAAGTCATGCGACCAGAATACTACTATGAATTATTATTATATGATTAAGACGCACAATAAAACCAGAAAAAGGGCAAGTGGGAAAAATAACATATCCAATATAAGAACATTAGGAGTATGTTAAAAAAACTGATCTATACTTGTGCATTATAGACATCATTAACTACTTGTGCATTATAGACATCATTAACTACTTGTGCATTATAGATTAAATTAACTACTTGTGCATTATATTGTTATTGTTATTCAGAATCAACCTCACTGCCATCCGGGCAAGTCCATAGGTGCTCAGTCTCCCTCAGCAAATGTCGAAGAGAATGAATGTTAATTGTGCCTGTAGCACGCTGGTTGTACATACGACGGATGCATCCTCTCTCACGTCCATTTCTGCTAGTCCCACGTTTGATGCCAAACTCCAACAGTCTCAGCCTTGTTGATTCATCCATTGCAGTGTCATTATCTAGCAAGCGATCATTAATTGCCCTTAGTTTCTCTCCCTTATCCACGTCCAGTGTCCCCATTATGGGTGCTCTCGAGGCCAGTCTGTCAGCTCTCTCATTGCCACGTACACCAGTAGATCCACGCCAGTTCTCTCTGCCGATGCTAATGATGACCTGCTGGTAGTTTATCCAGTTCTCCCCTGACTTACTCCACTCTTCCCCTTTGGATACATTTTCAACCCTGGTCACCTGACCAATCGTAGCCTCTGCCTGTGCCATCCATGACACCCCCCTCTTGATTCTTGCTCCTTTGATGTCAGCTACGTTCTCATGTGGGGGGGGGGGGGTGTCTTTTGTCGGTGGTTACCTGCATATAGGCTTTTGCATATCTGGATCTAATCGACAGAAATCCGAGCATGTATCTCATTGTCACAATGGGAGCATCACACGTACAGTCCAAAACTATATAGTCGCATCCCTTCATTTTGAAAGCGTTCCAGTCGTTCACATTGTGACACTGACAGCGTGAGTATTCCTAGCCCGTACTCGATTACTGAAATCACGAGCTGATGACACAGTGTGGTGGGTTTAGATGTTATGAATGTTGGTGTTATTGTTATAGTGTAACTGAGTGAGGTCAAGCTGTGAAGGCCTCTGAGTCTAATAGATAATAAGGGTGTGTTCTCAGAGAACCTTTCTGCTACCACCCTAAGATCTCACTCAGACTTATTTTTGACTAGTATGTCTGACAGCTACGTCTAATGTCTAGGGTAATGAAATTGTAGTATAATAGAATGACAACAAATACATTTAAGAACTCTATGAAAAGTACTTAACAACACCCAGAGTTAAGTTTAAAATGTGAAATCTTTTTTACAATTTATTGTTCCAGTATCACAATTTTGTGTATACCGGAATATTGAACTCAAAATAATAATTCAAGTATTTACATAAAATTAATTCAATTTATAACTGAGTATATTCTTATTCACAACTGTAATTAAATGTGTCAATCTGGAACAGTGTCAGTTTATTCTTGCTCCTATAAATGGGTGTTGATTACAAGAACGTTTGTCTTCATCACAATCTGAATGATTTAATACACATGTGGGAACTGAGAGTAGTTGAGTTTGGTATAACAAGTGCCCGGAGACAATTTCTTAACTGAGTGGTGCCTGGTATGCAGGATGAATTTTGGTTAGATCACCAGCCTCCACTGCCAAGTAAGGATTCTGCTCTTGCAATATAACACGGAGGCACACTGTCAATACTGCCTCAGTTCTTAGATGCAGAAATATAGACAGGTATTGGTTGACCTGGGCTCACTTTGAGTCATAGATGAAACCCTGGAACGATATAAATGCGTCCTACTCAACCTCTCATATAGCTCTCTCTTTCCCTAACTACTAAACAATTTTAATCATATTCAGACTCAGCATGGTAACTGAACAAGTAGTTAACGTTCTTAATTGGTTTGTACCCCATTCATGGTCAAATAACCTTCAAACTACAGTTTGACACTTTCCTTGACAAAGGAAACATTTTAAGTTAATAATATCAAGTCATGTACAATCACGGTGACTTGCTGAAGGAGACGGCCAGTGGTTTGCCTGGTCTTATGTCATAATACCGTACAACAATTTCCCCATTAATTATTTAATTTTTCTTTCTCCCAAAATGTCAGAAAGCCTGTCTGGCTTTTCTACAACATGTTACTATATTTCCTAACAACTCTGTGAAACAACACAAAGTTTGATGTTGACTTCTCTCTAGATAAACTTCTGCCCACATAATTTTCATACATATTCAATAATACATACATAATAATAATATAATGGTGATATAAATGTTTTCTTTCTTACCGCATCAGAGAAATATTAACACTAATAAGTTTGATTTGCGATAAATATGGTCAAATCCAGATCTCTTGCTGGTGCAGATCAGCAAAGTCAAGATAGTACTATTATCTTGCTTGTCGAACAACTTTAGTGTAGAAAATTTCTTTTACAAGTGGCCCCGAACACTACTATAAATTAGTTTTATCCCTCCGTTAGTATATTAAACTCCAGCCAATCAGGGACTGTTTGGCTTCTAGCGTCTTTTTATTCAAACTGAACTCAAATTTCAAATCTAGGACTAACTTCCCCTCTATCCCCACCACAGGGCAAACTGAGAAAGATCCAAGTCTGTTCGTCCATCTGTCTTCGTCAATATCTCAGTTATATCCTACAAGTTTATAACTCTGACAAGTAATTAGTGATCATGTTGCTGTCTGTCACACAGTGGTTTTATTCTTTTATTTATTATATTCACTAGTATCGTTTTTATTCTTCATTTAATCATAATTTACTTTTTCCTTCTACACTTATTCAAATGCCCAATGGGCTGATCACCCGTTGGCTTGTCACACCGATTACGGAAACAACGGCAGATGGATCTATTTGTTGTTTCCCTAAAGACGCCGCTAGGCGTGATGGGAAACTACAACAGAGAAAATCAATCTGCTGTTGCCCTTAAGACGCCACAAGGCGTGGTGGCCTCTGACTGCTTGGTCGGTCTTTGGCTAAGGACGGAAGAAGAAGAAGACTTATTCAAATAACATATTTTATTATTTTTTGGTTCTTCTACGGCAAGATAATATATCACACTAAGTAATATGTTAGGTATATTAACCAAATATTATCAGTTTAATCGTCCCCTATTATTTATTTCCATCTATCGTTCAATTGTGACAGTTAGTTTCACTTTAGCAATGCAGACGATAGTTTAAACGGACTCCATACCATTCCCCCTTTCCAATTTTTCTCTCACTTTTTCTAAGAAAACTACAGCGAACGATAGCAGATGTTCAAACATGCCCTAACGACGGTAACTAAGGCCTGTAGTCTATTTTTCAAACACTAACCTATCCCTCGCGTGTAATGTTTCAAACCAATTCTGTGACGTCGCATTGTCGCATGCGATTCGAAAACCAACGCTTGTCAAGGCTTTCATTCATCCCCTATCTCTCCCTCCTACGTTTTCTTCTCTCACTCTGACTGAAACGAACACTTAGCTGTCTGCAAAACGGCGTTTCGGTAATATTGAATGATGTGCGTTAATTGTAAGTCTCAAGGACGAAACTAGGAAAGCATGTAAGATTTGACAGCGGGGTCATTGTCTAAGCATTACTACTGCACACAATTCAGCGCTCTACTGGCGTTGAGGACGAAGATAGGCATGCACACACGGGCGGGTTTATTTATTATCATAGAAGTAAAATCTTACTGAATTTAGCGATTGTTTCACAGATTTCGCTACACACAGGATAAACAATAGTCTCTGTTCTAAGCGCGCAGCAGCCATTATTTTTAAGGCTGCCAGTCCTCGCCTGCACTTCTGTATGATCAATTCGACATGATACTTGAACGATAGCCCACGATCAAACGTTACTCCCAGATACTTCAGCCTGTCTTGCCTTTCAATGTTCTGCCCATTGAAAGTGATGTCTGGAAGGTCCGCGTTCACTACGGTGTTGCCCAAAAAGCACCACATCGAAACGCAACCTATTTCTCACGTGTGCATTTCAGACATCATTAACTACTTGTGCATTATAGACTACATTAACTACTTGTGAATTATAGACTACATTAACTACTTGTGCATTATAGACTACATTAACTACTTGTGCATTATAGACTACATTAACTACTTGTGCATTATAGACTACATTAACTACTTGTGCATTATAGACTACATTAACAACACAATGGCATTAGAGAAAGTGAAACATGAGAAAATTATCAGAATTTTAGAAAATTTAAACATCAGTGCAAAGACCTGAACATTTATTGGCAACAAACAGCAGCTTTTGAGAATTGGCAACCAGATAGAAACGTTCCAGCAGATAAAGCAGGGTGTTAGGCAGTAATGTTCGCTGACACCTGATCTAATCTCTCTGTATGATGAAAATATAATAAGATCCATTGGGGATGTGCCAAGAATATTAACTGGTTGACGTAATATAAACAGCTTGCGATACGCTATTATATACGCTTAAAAGAGGAAAAGGAAAAAGAATTACATGAGATAATTCATACAATAGTGACAGAAGTTAAAACAAAGGCCTCAGCCAAAAAGCAAAAAGACGGCAGTAATGGTCATCTCGAAGAAACAGACTTCTCCACGACGCACTATTATTTAAAGTAAATAAGACAGTCTGGAAGCAAGTCATTAATTCCAGTACTTATGTACATTAGTAAATTCAGATGGTCGATGCATCGCAAAGATACTGATTAGAAGTAAAATCACGGAATCAAGGACTGGCCGTGGATGATGGCTTGGCTATTATGCAATAATTCTACTTTATGTTGATCGTATAGGTTTTGTATCTCTACCCAAGCAGTAGGCAGCTTGTTGTATGGTGATAAGAAAACTTCTTTCTCTCAGACGATAACATTTCTCATACCACACAGTTGATAATTGATTTCTCGCTGACAGCATGATTAACGTCGAACTTTATTTACATAAGTCAGCAAAAAGTTGAAAAATGATATGCCCAACCTTCCATCTGAAATTGGCAGACTCGTACAGCAAAGTTCAGTAGGTAAAATCTCAGTGTCACACTCTCTCTTGCTTCAATTATCACAACTGTCTCTAGTGGTTATTGTGGTCATAGTTTGAGAACCACTGTTGTCAAGATTTTTATCTGCCATCTAATTCTTCATATGTAAACATTGTCTCTCTTATGTTCTGACATATTTCTTCCGTTTCTGCCTTGGCGTATTTTAGTGAAACTGGCCTCACCGCCAGGGATGAAAATTTACCAAGTCTATCTTCTACTCGCTAGCCTGCCAGCTTGTCTACTGTACTTCACTACTAGTTATACTCATAATGTTCAACGTGCCTGGTTTGTTTTGAAATACACACATTTTCTTTCACTGGGAACACTGGCATCTTGTCCTCGAAATAAATGATAAACTGTCGTACACAAATGTGGCAAGAAAATGCGCTTGGGCGTCTGAGCGATAGTCACTATTCTACCACCGTAGAATCAACCAAAACATTTATTGGCTTATCGACCCGATGTAACTCCCATTCGCTGCCACTTCTAGATACTAACTTTCACAACTCAAAGCAAAACTTGCTGCTAACGCTATCGCATCTCAGATCTGACTGACTGAATCTAAAACGTCGATTTACAACTACGACTACTTTCGAACATTCTAGAACAACTTTGTCTGACAAACAACTCACCAGAACATCACTAACCCGTGAATTACGATCACGTAGCCGAGTTCACCTTGCCAGTGACCGACAAAAACAGAACAAAAAAAACAAAACATTAGAATCCTCGACTAAGACATGTAAGCACTACTCTTGACCCCTCTTCTCGTTCTATCGGTTATTCCCTTAGACTATAAATTATAAGTCATTTAACCTCCATCATAAAAGTTCATCTCATAGGAAATATTTCTAACCAAATTTTCCTCTTAACCACTCCAACGGTTACAGAACTATCTCGAAAAAAACTTTACTTCTTAAGGACGCATCATCAGAATAATTGGGCCAGTGTTGAAACACGTCCGGGGAATACAATACATGAGCACATTAAGAGCATAAGATAAAAGATGCAGCTTAGAGACACAGAACAGCGAAAACAGCATTCCATAAAATAAAAATTATTTTGTGCAACTAATCATTGCCAATGGAAGTAAGAATGAGAGTTCTGTAATGATCACATAGAGCCGATCAAGTAATATTTAAATGGACTGTCATTTAACAAGCCACCTCTACCGTGTCTCCACCTTGGCGAGGTAGAGGAGCTTGTGTGTTCCCATGACCCCAAGAGCTATGCTGGCGGTAGCATATCTACCAGCAGGGTCTCCCAAGCGGACAGGTCGAAGAACAGGTAGCAGACAAAGACACACACACCTGTTGCCTTTCAGGCAGGCTGCGGACAGTCATGGGCTAAGGAAGGCCTGTTGAAATCGGATGCACTGGGCCACAGGATTAACGAAACAGTATAACCTACTTCACTTAATGATGGCGATTTGGCAAGCAAGAGCATCTCCGAAGGTCACTAAGATGTAGTTTTACAGCAGAATGTTAAGAATACTGTGGAAGCTAAAAACAGTAATGTGGATATCCTGAAAGAGGCCAGCACGGACAGATAGCTTAGGGGTCGTCCACATATGACATCACGCAATTGTAGTCATTTTTAAACTCCCTCCCCATGTCACATTTCGTCACAAAAATCCACTTTTCTCTTATGTGACGTCACAAATATCCAAACCCCACTTTCCTAAATTTTTGGTAATACTGAAAAGAAATAATGTAATCGAATGTAAATTAGTTAACGAGGGCATGCAAAATAAAAATCTATTTAAAAGAGAAACAAATTAAACCATTCATAGGTTATAATAATTGTCGGATATTTCAGCTGATATTATAAGTCGTCCACTAGGGCGCTGTAAACTATTACGGATACAATTAGAGTACGAGAAAAGAGTTTACGAAATAGATTTTGTTCCGATATCATTAATGAAAGAAGCGATCCTCGTTATTTTTGCGTGACGTCACATTTGTTCAAGCCCCTCTCCTCCCCTTTATCGTCACACTTCGCCACAAAATGACTCCTTTCTCCAGAGGCGGATCTACTATGAAGTTAATGAAGCTTGAGCTTCAAAGGTCGCAAGTCCAATTTTCTCTATATTACGTTTCTTTCCCATCCCTGTCGTAGATTTTTGATAGGAGAATTAAGACTAGGGTTGGTCCCTTCTGAATAGATTAGAATAAGTGATAGTCACAGTGGGAGATGATAATAGAAATAGATTTCCACGAGTGAGATGGTAGAATGTGATAGAGGCTGTCTCTGAGATCGAGAAATCTTCTCTCTCTCTGCCTATCTTCTACGACAGATTTAGAGGAGTCAGACAGTCTAAACCAATATATATATATATTAATATATCTCTATCCACTCACGTGCACGCACATTCAAGTGACGACAGTTAAACACACAGACGTCAGAAAACTATAACAGTGATTATATAGATATTTTGGAACGAAACTGACCAACACGCTGGAATAATTATTGAGTACTTTAATTATCATAACAAACTTCTCTCACAACATATAAAAATTACATCAAAGCATATACAAATAGTCATAAAAATCAATGAATTGCTACAAGAAATGATACACCCGTTGGTAGGATCCTTCCCCTCGATGTATAGCTCACATTCCCGTTAGAAGACAGTGATAGCCCCAAAGAGACACAGATACATATGATTTTGTCTAATATTTCCCCCTTTTAAGGTATGGACCGACTTGATATCTCTGCTCTATTTTAAGAGAAATATGGTTAGCAATACTTGCATAAAGAAAGTTAAGACAGCAAAATGAGTGCCAAAATACAATAATAATGAATCACTCAGACCTGCACTCACTCTATTCATTCAGCCGCGGCCACGTGCTCTCTTGCATACTTATAGCTTTGTTCGCAGCATCTGGAACATAATTCTTAGGGACATTCACATACAGACTCGTCAAATGCAGTCTTGATCAAGAAATCCCCAGTTCCAAAAAAGACGGGTTGAAATTCTCTGCTTCAGGGAACGATTCCTTGGGTGTTCTTATTTTTTCGAATGTCTGTCTAAGTCACATTAAAAAAATTGTCCAGGCACGAACATTAACAACGAGCACAGTGTCACTAGGTTAGGTATTCCAGAAATGAGGAATGTCAGGTCGGTGTCTTCTTTCAGGATAGGACTATATTTGGTCACCACATCACTAATCAAAACTCCGTCGGAATGTTACTGACGTTAATATGTTACTTGATACATAGGCTAAAAATGTACTTGAGTTGTTTCTCAGGAAGAATTAAATATGGCGCGATAGGCTTGTTACTTCATTTAACCTATAGGGTACTTGTAAAGATTATGCCCTCATGTTTTTTCCAAGGAAAATGTTTTAGTTCTTCAAGATATCACTCATCCGTACTTAACGCTGGCAAAGTTTTGGGTTAACCCCAGTATTCACTGAATAGAGGAAAAACACATATAAAATAATTATACATACTAGGGACTCGTTATAACTTACATTTTTAAACTGCAAGCGTACAGCTTGACTTATCATTTAAACTTTCCCGTGAAATAAGTTATATAAAAAAAATCAATCAACATGAATTAGGAATACCTACGTATTCCGTCAACACTAATGAGGCATCTACCATTTATAAGTTAGTTAGAAAAATTATTCTCGTCTGATTATTTAGAAGTTACATTTAATTCATTAATAGCCGACTGAGTTTAAGCTAGAAATTTTGTTTTCCACTGTAACTCGTCACTATAAAATAATACAGACTATATAAATTAAGCATTCTGCACCAAATCTAACTAGTGAAATATGAAATAAGCGATTATCACTTAATCACTCACAAAATATATATATATATATATATATATATATATATATATATATATATATATATATATATATATATATATATATATATATATATATATATATATATATATATATATATATATATATATATATATATATATATATATATATATATATATATATATATATATATATATATATATACCTCAACACAGAACTACAGGTAATCGCACACTTTAGAATTATACGCTGATATATTTATTTGAAGTCTAGAGCTCGGTAAATTTCCGAACAAACTAGGGCTTCGCTATACAGCTTATTCTATTCACGAACAACCTGTCTACTGCGAATTTGGAGAATGAATGAAAATCTAGTTTCAAACTCCGGTAAATATCTTAAACCAGGACAAAGGGGTCCCAACTTATTTCGCAAAACGAAATAATTTCCCCTTCTCATTCTTAAACACCTTACATCAACTAGAAGACTACCATGAACTGACACTCGTGCGTTTTCACACCTCACGCTGACCAGGGCCAACAGTGAGTGCCTTGTCAGCTGGGATTTCCAGACAAATGTCTCAAACTGCGCCGAGGAGATGTCGGTTATCGCGCCTCACCTGAGCGCTCAGCCGATGCAACTCGTTGTGGCAGGTGAAAATGCAGACAAAATGTCGCCTGTAGGTCTGGCGAAAGCGAATATTCACAGTGTATTTCGTCTGGTGCAAGGAATGCTGTAGACATATGTCTGCTCCTATGTCTGGCCAGACGAATATATTCACAGTTTCGTCCACTGACACCTAATGCAATAGAATGCATTTTAACGCTCTCTCTCTCTCTGACACGTTATGTCATAAATGCGTTTACCAGTATGAGAAAGAAAACGGTAAAGTTGAGAATGGGGAAGAAAATATTTTTCGCAAACGAATGGATGCGAAAAATACAGGAAAAGGGTAAAGAGTGATCATAAAATAGAGGACACGGGTGAAGAAAAGAAGAGTATATAGAGAATTTTAATGATCATAACTCTCTGTGACAATCCCTCAACACCTTTTTTGTAAAAGGGGTCCCTCCAAGAGTTCAAGCTTCAGGGCCCCCAAATGTATATCAGCCTCTGCCTCCCCGCTCACTGTGTGACGTCTTATGAGGACGATCCCTAACTACTCATATCATAAGGAAGCAGTCTACTTTCATTGCGCATGTTATGAGAAGAAAAAAAGCAGGAATTTATATAAATCTATATATATATACCATAGACAAATATTGAAGGAACAAGAAATAAAGGACGTCAGAGAGAAAAGATGGTGGGTAGTTTAACAACATCAACACAATAAATAACTTAATTGATGTACAGCACCACGTTTATGAAGCTGTGAAGAGACACCAACGCCAGGCGGATAAGGATAAGAACAATGGTTAAAGGGAATTTGTCTTTCAAACTTTTTCGTCTCAGCAAGACTGTCCGACATCTGTGGTGAGAACACTGCATCACTGCTATAGCGGATTAACACATTTACACAAAATGAGTTCGTGCCAACATGAATTTACTCAACACTTTTTGCCGCAAAATTGGTGCAGTTGCATAATCAGGCGTTGATGTTTAAGTGACGTTTTCTGTCGAGTTCTTCAGACGTTATCTCGCGCATTTAATGAATGTGGGTCGAAATTGTCGGTCCCCCACCAAACTCGTACTGAAATGTTTCGTCATTTTTAGCTGAATGTCAAAAATAAGTTAGAGAGAGAGAGATAGATAGATAGATAGATAGATAGATAGAGAGAGAGAGAGAGAGAGAGAGAGAGAACAAATGTAAAAGGTAAAGGTAGTTCCATAGCAGATACTGCCGTAGAGGAGTAAAATGTTAAGAGACTATCTGTACATTAGTCGTGGGACGACTGGTTCCTTTCCTCCCTACATTTGTCTTCCGTAACTTAAGAGCATCGCTAGGTGCCCATTTACAGCTGGGTAGACTGATCGTGACGCTAACTAATTTTGAACCCAGTACTTTGGCCTTCAGAAGAAATGGATCTAACCACTCTGCCAATCGGCACGAGAGAACGAATGAACGAACGCAAAAAGAGATAGATAGACAGACAGACAGACAAATAGATATATAATGAACGATCGCAAATTTTGAAAACGAGAAAGACTGAAAGAGACAACATATATTCTGGAAGGAATTAAGCAACAAAAATAATAACAATGAACTGGAAGAATGTTTGCAGACATCTGATGCTCAAAGATGAACCTTAAGAATAATCCACGATTGTGTCCTAGTTTTGACGAATGCATTAACCCTCTGAGGTCCTTGCCCTAACCAGATGACCTCCTCACCAGTTATTCCGAAACTCCACAAACTTCTATTTTGATAACACTCTGCGATATTAATGGCTTCATAATCTGTTAAGACAGACGCGGAAGGTTAAGGTGAAGTTTTTAAGACAGTACAAATAAAGAGCGAAAGAGTTCAGATCCATTCATTCATTTTTCTGAAAGAAATGGGCTCAGGTCGCCTCTTCAGCTTTTCTGACCCAGTAGAGCATATGGGGATGGAACGGGAATTAGCAGGAATTTTATTCCCGGTGGTACAGGTGCAACGGCTGGCAAAATAGTTAGTAATGAGAACTATATTATTTTTTTATTCTGTTCAGATTGACACCAAATGGGTAACTATTTACATAATTATGTAATATATGTTTTTTATCTTCTACCTTCCATCTACGGCAGTGTTTCTCAACGGGGGTGGTACCGCCCCCTGGGGCGGGGGGCGTTTTCAAGATGTCTGGGGGCGTTCTGATGGGTCGCAACGATTGGGGGTCGCTGCTTCCATTCAGGGAGGCGTTGTGTACATTTTTACAAGAATCAATATGAAACAATTACAAAAGATATTCCCTTTCGCATAGCTTGTAACACGGTAGTTTTTATTTGCCTTGCGTTCCATAGAGTGTTTCAAGGATTCCAAACGCACAATTTTAGTGCCTGGGATGTTATCATTGTCAGGAGACAGTAGGCGGAGATTTATGTCCCTTCAACACTCGAAACATTCATTAGCCTCTCGACACACCCAAGCTAACCTTCTCTCTCCACTCTCGACACTTATTTCCTTCTTGAAACACATTTTTGTTGGGAAGAAATTCCTTTTTCCAATGTCATCGCATGTGTGACAGACGGAGCACCAGCTATGGTTGGTCGTCATCGTGGGTTTCAGGTGTTTTAACAATTCATTGTGTTATTCATCGACAACATTTAGTCGCCAAGCATCTTAGTGACAGACTCCACAAATCATTGAACTGTGTTATCAGTGTTATTAACAAAATTAAGGCGCATTCGTTGAACGATAGATTATTTCGTAAACTTTGTTGTGATAATGGTTAAGAGTTTAAACGTCTTCTCCTACACACGGAAGTACGATGGCTGTCCAAAGGTAACTGTTTAAACAGATTATGGGCATTATTTGATTCTGTTGTAGAGTTTTTGGATTCAATCAAGGAAGAATTTAGAATCGAAAGAGAAGTATTGCAATACGATGTGGCCTATATTTCAGATATATTTGAAAAGTTAAATGAGGTTCTTCTTAAGCTACAAGGAAATTAGATCAGTCTGATCAAAGTGAAAGGAATTATCATGGGGTTCATCAACAAATTGACATTATATAAAAATAATCTTAGTCGCCGAGAACTTTCTCATTTTCCATGTTTACTAAAGTTAGGTGGGGACAAGCTTAAAGATTCCGATTTATAGATTTATTGCAGTCATTTGGACGCTTTTAAAAATGATATGAGCATAAGATTTAAGGACTTGCAAGAACTAATAATACCGGACTGGGTGATTAATCCGTTTGAATCAGATGTGGAACTAGTTAGTCAACACTTACAAGAAGAATTAATTGAGCTACAAAATGACTTCGAGGCAAAAGTACGATTCAGTCACACACATTACGAAAAATTTTGGATCCAGCAGAGGCTTGCGCATCCCGTTCTTTGGCGTGAAACTAAGTTTCTAATTACAGCATTCCCAACGTCGTATTTGGTGGAGATGGGGTTCAGTGCAATAGTGTTGCTACTACAAAAGCAACGAAACCGACTGCAGATTTGTAACAGGAGATTTGAGACTTCTTTTAACAAACTTGGAATCAGATATTACAAAACTGGCTGAGTCACACCAAGCGCAAGGATCTCATTAAGCTTCATTAGTAAGTGAATTTTTATATAATTATATCATTATTATCAACTAAAATTTTTTCCAATTTTTTCATGTTTAAAGTGGTTACATAAGGAGAGGCTTAAATATTCAGATTTGAAGATATATATGCAGTCATTTATTTAGCCGCTATTAAAATGATATGATTATGATAGTTATAGAGTTGTAAGAACTAATTTTATATCATTTGCTCCGCCAATTTGTAATTCAAGGATAATGAACCTGCGGTGTATATAACTCCGTACTTAAACACATATTTAATATAACTACGCTTTTATGCAGTTGGGCGACCGCAGCTGAGGTTCAAAGATGTGTGCAAGAGAGACATGAGGGCACTGGACATAAATCCAGCAACGTGGGAGGAAGAAGCTGCGGATCGCACCAAGTGGCGATGCTATTTACGGCGCCACCTCAGATTGGGCGAATAGAAGCTCACACAACAAGCCGAAGAGAGGAGACAACGTCGAAAATAAGCAGCTGAGAGCTGTCACCTCTGGGGCGCATTCCCATAGTCAGTTATGACTGAAGGGACTATTATTATTATTATTAAGCTTTTATAAATGTGCTTTCTCTTTATATTATAAGAAAAGATAACTCATTAACTGCATTGCTTTTTTTAAAAGTATGGTGGAATATATGTATATGTGTTTGTGTATACACGATAAAGAGCAAGGGGGTGTTAAGGAGGGGGGGGGGGGGGCTTTTAAAAATATTAGTTGTCAAAAGGGGGCGTTGCTACTATCAGGGTTGAGAAACACTGATCTACGGTGTCTACGTCAGTGGTTCCCAACGTGTGGTCCGCGTACCACTTATGGTCCGCGGCGCATTATCAGGTGGTCCGCGGCGGCATTATCGATTTGATATTAAGTGCTTTGATTTTGCTTTGATCCTCTCTACGTTTTAGTGCTATAAAACAAACACAGAAACCGTTTGCAAGTAGAACCCGCTTTGAGACTGTAACTTCTATGAAGCCTAATATTGAAAATCTAGTGAGCGAAATGCAAGCACAAGGCTCCCATTTAATATTTTGTAATTTTAACCATTGAATTGTATGAATATGTAGTATTTAACCAATATGTATGTAACCAATAAATTGTATGTATAATTTATTTTTCATTACTATTACCTTACAATTTCCTTGTCATCTGGCAAATAATTAACAACTTGTGTTCTTGAATATAGTCCTATTCATCTACTGAATAAAAACAGTTAAGTGTTTATAGCATTGCGATATTACTTTTAAGCTGGTGGTCCGCAACTTATGTGCAGTTGGAAAAGTGGTCGTTAGATGTAAAAAGGTTGGGAACCGCTGATCTACGCCACATCCTTGGTATGTATACGAAGAAGAAGAACGAAGAAGAAGAAGATTATCAGCCCTATAGGTAAAGTACTGTTGTTTTGTGTTCATAACGTACTCTATTGATAAACCCTACCTTCCAGGTATTACAAGCATGAACGGTGTTTGGCTATCAAGGTATGAATTGCCAGAGATGCAAATAGTAATTTAGTTTGGGTCACGAACTTCTTCCATTCAAACTATTCAATGAACACTGTGGAATTTCACCTCACTCTAATGTTTATTGCAGCTATTGTGCCCGCATAATTAGATGCGGTTACGTTTCTACGTGTTTCTCCGGTGTTTACAAACGACCTTAGGGTACTGAGACTTTGACTAGTATACGATTCTTGATTTAATCATCGATGAACTGTCAACAGGCTATGTGTTGTAAGCCAAAAACAGAACCATTGCATGATTGCGTGCCTAAAAGCCCTTGGGTTATCTGTGTGGGACGTTCAAAGCATAGCTAGGCGGGGTTGTCGCACGGAAGGTCCTGGGTTCGAGTCCTGGGTAAGCCACTCACGTCTGTTGTTTTTCTGTTGTCTAGTTTTCTACTTCTTTATTTCTTACGAGTGCCTGAAAACATACCTTTATGTTTATCTAATATTTATTAACATTCTCTCCTGTCTCTCTTGATTTTCTTTCTCCACTCTCTCTCTCTCTATCTCTCTCTCTCTCTCTCTCTCTCGCTGTCTTTCTCTCTCTCATTCTTTATTACTTTCTATTTAAAAAATAAACAATTGTAGCTTATCAATGGGCGATAGCAAATCTGAAAAC
The DNA here is from genome assembly GCA_024509875.1 of Oreohelix idahoensis. NCBI lineage: Eukaryota > Metazoa > Mollusca > Gastropoda > Stylommatophora > Oreohelicidae > Oreohelix > Oreohelix idahoensis. The sequence goes on from JAMPIV010012776.1 coordinate 88,349, forward strand.
TAACAATTCTTTTCTTTCTTTCAACTTAAGGAAGAGGGACGCCTGTGGGTTATTATGTTACAATTTTTTTTTTTTAATTCGGGAAATTCACAAGAATTTTAACGTGTCTGACTGTGGCCTCCCTGTTCTCTCGTATTTCGGTTCGTTCTTCTACTTATCTGTTGTCTTTCTTGCCGCCCGCATAGTAATATCTACCTGCGTATCTCTGTAACTATGTTTTCTATCAGTATGGAAAATTATGCCTGTGTTCCTCACATAAAGACTTTCATTCACCAAGATATTCTGCAAAAAAACCAAAAAAAAAAAAACCAAAAAAAAAAAAAAAAACAGGCAAGATCGCACGAGACATTCACAAGTGCCCAGTGTTATGCTTCTTGTATGTTTACTCGCTGCCGCGCGTGCGGTTAGATCATGCTATGGTAAGGATTGTGCCTATTCACACGCGAGTTATAATGGTGCATACACCCTCGTATATACACATCAGAATCTTATTGTTGTCACGGGATTTCCTCCCCTTGCTCTGCAGTGATGGTTCAGCAGTGGTCAAACTTCTACTGAGGGTCTTCAAAGTTATCTACCTTTAGCTCAAGATTACTCTTGGCAGAGATTTGAATTGAAGAATGATGCTCCAATTCTTGGGGACCTCATAGGAATTTAAGAAATCAAGTACTACAGCTGATATTCTTCAGGCCGTAATAAACGTTTTAAAAAAAAATCTTTCAAGACCTTCTATGAGGAGAAGGAATTTTGCTCGTTTGATAAGCCCCCAACTAATTTAATTCAGTAAAATATTACTTCAATAGCTCTGTTTATGTGTATTTAAAATGCCTGAGACATACGGGTGCAGTTCGCTCAAAAAATGATTAAATCAACTATAAATGTTTATATATTTGCAGTAGTGGTCCAACAGTGGCCAAAACTCAAGAGTATCTAATATGGGCTTCAAAGGTGTCTACCTTCTCACAAGATTACTCTTGGAAAATATGTAGATAGAAGGTTCATGACGCTTCTACCACAAAGTAGTGTTTCGCATGATATTCAGATAAGCGAAAACAAAGCTACATTTGGCTGAGCACGTTAATTATAGAATCTGCCGATAACTTTTATGAAGGATTAAGCAATGGTTTATGTTAGCTCGTTTAAGCCCCCACCTCTGATTAACTCAGGGGAATTCTTATTATTCTGGTATAGCTCAATTTAGAGTGTGTGTAGTAAATTGACTCAGACAAACATGCAGTACATTCAAAAGGATTAAATCGAAGTTAAATTTATAAAATTACAAATAACAAAATTTAATAATCACTTAAGTTTTATCAGTTTGAAAATAATTGAATAGTTTAGAAGAAAAGTTTCATCATTGATGGATAATAGAGGCGATGAAAAAAAGTTCACTTTGGCAGCTTATATATGGAACTTAGCTGCCAATGACGGTACTGCTCCTTCTGATGGGTTGGTTCTTTTTACACTGCTCCCGCTCGTTGGTGGTCAAGGTTGTCGGGTGTAGCTCGTTTCCCAGAAATGTCAAGGAGAGTCTACAAAGTTGGTCCTTTGTCTTAAGGCGTAGGCCACTTGTCCCTTCTTGTTCCATAGATAGCACTTTCTGCTGGTACCACCAAAAACAATGGTATAATAATATAGACGAAACGCTCTCCTGAGTATGGCGTTTTCCGACACATAGTTATGTGCGCCCCTCTTCTATTCTACCATCCCATTTAACTCAGAATTTACCCTCGATAAGAATTAAATTTAATCCCTCGGGATAAAACTTTCTTTACATTTAAATGAAAAGATTAATAGTACAGATAGAAAATGTTTATATTTACATTTCCACTGATCTGAAAAGTGTTCACAATATAAATTGAATGTTTTCATTTATGTTTACACTGATTTGAAAAGTTTGAAACTTCCATTAATTTTAAAGTGCATCTGTTAACATCGACATTTACACTGGTTTGAAACTGTAAGTATTATACTTAGAATGGGACCTCAAGATGCAGCAATAGTGAATGCAGTCAGCGACTCATAGCTTGACTGCCTGCGTCAGGACCAGCGAACCAGAGCTGGTCAAGACCGCGCTCCACCTCCACGTGGTGGTCCTGGAAACAGTCTGCAGCAGTGCAGGCTGGCTGAGCGAGCACGGATCGAAATGGGAAGGCAAACCCGGTCCTTAAAAAATGCCGTGCAGAAGTCGGATGTGTCGACCGAAAGGTGCAGATATCACAGCTTAGGCGTAAACAGACACAACGCAACCACCGTCCTTTTCAGGGCGAACGAGGAAGAAGAAGAAGAAGATACTTAGAATGTACATTATTTCTTTCATCTTCCCCTCCCTGCTCCGTATGGAACCTGGGACTCTTTATGCGTTTAGTTCTCTTTATGAAACTAGCAATAAAGCAATCACCAGCCCGTGCAATGGTGGTTCATGAATCATCATTCTATACGCTGATGTTGCCAGCCTCAAATGACTTGGACATCCACTAGCGATTTTTGCATTTGAAAATTCACATGGTAATATACATATATATATGTTAGTTCACATGTTAATAATAAAATATAGAATGTAAAATCACAACTTACGCCAATCCTGGCTTACAGATTTTTAGCTCAGATGAATAAAAGGCACTGGCAGTTGCCTTATTACACGTGTACTTGGGGTCGTTAATTTGAACTTTAATTCCCTTTCTTACTCCGTGTATTTCCTTCAGTTTCCCCAGCAGCAGCTTGCCTTATCAACATGATAGAGATTTTCTAGGCTGGTTTTGTAAGTCCGTCAAGATTCTCCAATAAAATGTCTGGCCTGATAAAATGGATTTTCTGAATTCTAACTTCTGGCAAGTCTGGTCGTAGTCTTCTTGGCAAGCGATTTCTCACAGTAAATTTGACTGACTGAAGCGTCAGGTTATATTTACTGTCCTACCCCCACATCTGTTTGTAACGAAGCAAAGAAAGCGTCAATCGTTTCAAACAAAATGTGGGGTGCGGGCGATTTCAAAATATTCCTGACATGGAAAAATTTTAAACGTAATGTAAAAGTCACGTTTTGCATTTATGGCAATCGTGACATTCAACTATTCTCGTCAATGATTACATATAACTTCTTACATCTGTATGTAATCGCTTCCGATGGCCCGCCTCTGTATCAATAATACAGATAACCCGTCTGGGGAGATTATGTTGGGACAGGTATTAGCCAGGAAATAAGTGCACTGATGTGTTTGTGGGTTTGTACAAATGCAATCGGAAGTATTACTGCCATAGTTGGAAGGGGTCACGAGTTTAAATTTTGAAATTGATATTTTAAAACACGCGGGGGATAGTAATGATTTAACACCCCGACCCACATGATTGGTCTAAATCGAGAGCCTAACATAAGCTTTAGCCCTCATTGGCAAGTTTGTCTAAAATACCATCTTGGACGTGAACTGAGAACGGGAAATATAATGTAACGAAATCAGAGACACAAATCAGACTGCATTTTCAACAAACGTCAAGTAACAGGTCCCATTAGCCAGAGAGAAGGATCGGACAAAGAATTCCAAAATTAAAAGTGACAGATCGAAGTATTTGGGCGTCTTTATAATTTAAAAGAGAACCCGCAATTTTAAATACAAAGACTGGAAACTTAAGAAATCAGAAAACACAAGTCATAAGAGGGATTCTGATACTACCCCGCCCCCCCCCCCCCCCCCCCCCCCCCCCAGACCGAGTGTTCGAAGCATCAAATCAAAGTTGCTGTGTCCATTCTACTGTGCCAGGATATTGTAGATCCTATTTGGGTTCGTGGTACGAGACTGCATTACTTTTCGTGGGACAAAGCTACACTTACAAGAGACCAGTCTGAAGTTAGAGTCTTCGCCATTATCTTGTGATTCAAAAGCTATGGTCGACACCAACTACCTACAGTGGACACGTTGTAAAGACACCCACATTGACATTAGGAGTGAAGTTCATCTAGACACCTCTAGAGAAGAGTCCTCATCACAAAAGACCTGACAACGACCCTTGCAGTACTCAGCCAGTTAAGTTCTTTGTAAAGTATATGACAATAAATGAGGAGGCTGCTGTAAAACTGGTAAGGAAATAAATACGATATAAATTAAAAACTAAAATGGTATGAAATCAGTTTTACAAGTTAACGGTACACAGGAAACACGGGACCTTTCGGGTTTTACCCTTCGTCAGCCACAGTTACTGTCGTGGAATATTCTAATCCACATATATAAATTATTAGTTAAATATTAAGCCTAACAAATAAAATTAATAAAGAAAAGAGCAATGGTAAATAACAGTGCTGTCACAAAGACTGTACTCGAAATCCCCTTGTTTTCTACTGCGTAAGCAAATTGTAACGTTTCACGTTGATATTAAAGGCCTTCTGCAACATACACGCGTTTCCCAAACACACAATAAAATGTGCTGCCTTTCTAAGAAAAACCTTGAAATATGCAAGTTGACCTAAATTTTAAATTCCATTCATGTCTTTTTCTACACTGCGTTACCAAAACGAACGAGACAGATGGACAAAAGGATAGCGGGAAGGGAGAGGCAGAAAGCCGAACACTAAACACGCTTCGCGCGATACACAAATGCTGCCATCACGCGTGTAAGACTACAAGCACTAACTTTTTCGGACGGACAGTGATAAATTCACTACCCTTCCCAGAGTTAGGTTTTAAAATCATAAAAAAACGCTTATTAGGAAAGATAACAATAGATGGGTTTACGGTTGAAAACATAACAGTACCCAGACAGCACATCTTCGAAACAGGAGGTAGAAAATACATATTTTGAACGCAGCCACGTAGCTCCTTTAAATTGGGATATTTGGGTTCCTTAGGGTTTGCTGACAAAGAATATGTAAAACGTTACGCAAATAGTCCAGGAATTAATAAATTATACCCAAAATAAAATAGTGAGGATGCCTGACAGCATGAAATCATTTCTGCTCATAAAATTTTTTTATAACGTGTTTGAAAAAACCTTAATTAACACATAAGGAAACGAGTGCCTGAAAACATACCTTTATGTTTGTCTAATATTAATTTATTGAAAAAACCTTGCGTTACAGAAATAGCCTACCATGTAAACTCCAAATTGATTGGAGCGCAACAAATGAAAGACTAACCACGATTGGTCGGGCTATAAATACTATCTTTCGTTGTTAGGGGAGACGGGGAAAGGTAACATTTTTTCAAACACTTGTCGAAACGGGGCCTCATTGGCTAGACTCGCTGATATAATCACTTAGGAGCGTTAGTTCGAAACCACTTGTTTAAATAAGCTTGATAAAGCGACAGTGCGTTGAAGCCAGCTCACATTTTTGCTAAAATAAAAGCCTGGAACATAAGCAGATGGGAATTTGTGCCAGTAAATGTGCCAGAATTCATTGCTAATCAACGTATCTGTGTTTATTTCCATGAAATTGTGGTAAGCTTGAACCATTCAGTATCTTTTAATGAAAATTGAATGTAAATTGTTAATTTATGCCTGTATATATATGTGTAGTTCAGTGGCAAACAGGAGATAAAGCCTATAATGCTCCAGCCTGAACAGAGGGTGTCGGAGGGAAGTAAAACGGCATGGAATGGCCAAATAGTACACTGACACCTGGATGATTGATTAGACAGAAATAATGCTGGAAGTGCAGAGGCGTGGTAACCATTAAGGAGGTAAATACTGGTATAAAGTATTTCAGATGAAGCTGACAGTTGGCCTAACGCTCTGAACTCAATGTTTGTGTTGTATTGTGATCAGTGTAAAAGAGAATATAAATTAGTTATGAAGTAGAAGGTACATCCTTCTTGTTTTCAGGGACCGTGGTCTTGATGGTACTGAGCAGCACCTGGTCAGAGCTTTGCTGAATCCAGAGTCGGACAGCATACTCCTTGGTCCATTTAGCTATCAGTGAGGTGTCTCCAGAGCCCAGGGGAGAATTCGAGCAGAGGAGTCCTTTCCTGCCGCCATCACGCAAGATAAGCAGATTTGGCCAGCTGAGCTCAACATTATGTCCCCTCATCTTGAAATAACTTTGTAAAAATAACATTCAGAGGGGAATTTAATTGTCTTAATATCAGGAACTGAGAACATCTCCAATACTAGTCCCTAAAGACAAACTATTGAAGTCATGATGACAAATACCAACAGAGCTTGAACAAAACAAAACCAGTATTACCTCATTTTACTACTACACAACTGACACACATAGGATATTTGTAATAATATATGTCACTACTATATTCATATTGGTAAATTCTGTACATATAATTTGTAATTTAAATTGATTGTGATTCCTGGTTCCCTTGTAGTTGAATCAGGACACATATTCATTCATGCCAGTAATGAATACATATTGTTATTTGAAAAGTTATCAGTGACTCTTTTAAGATATCCTTGTAGAGTGTTATATGTATGTGAGTGTCACAGTGTTGTCAAGTGTAGTGGAATAAATTAAATTGTTTATCCGTCTGTGGTTGTTATGACTTACACTTCATCATACACATACCCTAGACACATAACGTAGTCATCACACTATTCCAGAATAATTCTGACTGAGATATATAGATATGTGGTAGCAAGTAAGGTTATCTATAATACACTACTCTTAATAGATATAGATACCTTCACAGCTGATCTCAGTCAGTACACTAAGTCCCCTATAAATATTTATAACATCCCACTTCACCACATATATTGGGGTCTCGCTCTTGGGATTTTGAATCTTTCCCTATTAAAAATATTGGGGGTAATTCACTTCAGGGAATATAAGAATTAAAAAGGTATCCTTGGGTGGAATTAAATAAGGTTGAGCTCACGGTGCCTGTGTTGTCCATTAGATATACTTAGAGATTAAATTGTTGGTTAGACATTGTAGAAATTTACCTGATAGACAATGGCGGACCTGGCCAAGTTTCGATCTGCTGCTGTACAGACTGCAAAAGAGTTAGGATTAGATGGGCAAGTTATGGTTGCCTATGTTACTACGGAATGTGACAAATTTATTGAACGCGAAGAAAGAAGGTTTGAAGCCGAAAGAAAGTTAGAGGCTGAAAGGGAAATTAAGAGGTTGCAATTTGAAGCTGAGGCTGAGACTAAGAGGTTGCAGATTGAGGCTGACAAAGAGGCTAAAGCATTGGAAGCCGAGGAAAGAAGGCAGGCTGCAGAAAGGGAAGAGAAGAAATTAGCTGCAGAAAGGGAAGAGAAGAAATTAGCTGCAGAAAGGGAAGAGAAGAGATTAGCTGCAGAGAGGGAAGCAGAAAAGGAGGAGAAAAGATTACAAAGGGAACATGAATTACGACTAAGGGAGTTTGAGTTTCAAGGCCATGTTCCTGAAAATGGTGCCAGTCCCTTTGCCTCTGATGCTACGGTTACTCAGGGAGCCTCAACCTCAGCTATGAACTTTCATTTAGATCATTTTGTTGAGAAAGACGATGATATTGAGAGCTATATAAATAGATATGAACTATTAGCTACCACGTATGGGTTAGAGAGAGAAAGGTGGAGCTTAAAGTTATCTCAGGGACTTCGTGGGGCAGCTTATGAAGTTTTTGCAAAAATGAGCAGAGGTGATCAGGAAAATTATGACATGCTAAAGCAGGCTCTTTTGTTAAGGTATGAAAAGAATGCAGAATTTTATAGGAAAAAATTTAGGAATGCTAAACTACTGTCAGGTGAAACATATCACCAGTTCTCTGCACGAATAGAGACATACTTGGAGAAATGGACTTCTCTGGGGAAAACCCAAGATCTTAAGGAAATGGTCCTTATAGAGCAATTAAGAGAGTCCATGGCTCCAGACCTGAGAAAGTTTCTCATGGAACAAGGTGCAGAGAGGCTGGATGAGTTGCTAAATGTTGCTGAAAGGTATCAAGCAGCTCAAGCAGAGGTAACAGGTAATAAAAAGAAACAGGTGGACAACTTTAGGGCACCACAGAACTTTAATAAATTTGATCCTAGGGATCAAAACAAAGGTAAGCACCAATTTGATAGGCCACGGTATGAAATAAAAATAAATTCCCACAATTCGATGAAAGGAAATATGATGAAAGAAAATCTTTCAACCAAGGAAAAAGGTGGTGTAAGAATTGTCAGATGGACAATCATGACACTGACCGTTGCAGAAGGAAACCTGTGTATATGGCAACCCTTCAGGTCAGGTCGACCTCAAGACAGGAGGAGGATATTATGTTGGATACCACTCCAGAAGAGATGAGGAAGGCACAGGCTGGGGATAAAACACTCAAGCCTTGTTTCAGAAAATTGTCAACTTGTCATACAACTCCAGGCAAGGGAGATTTTTACATGAAAAACAAGTTGATGTATAGGAAGACTGGAGCTAGATCCAAAGGTCAGGGACACTGGTACTTCCTAAAAGATATAGGGCAGACTTAATAAGGAGCCTACATGTGAAACCAGATGGGGACCATGAGAAGATAGGTACCATCATTCAAAAGGTGGCTCACAATTATTATTGGCCCAAAGCAAGATGGGACATTGAGAATTTTGTAGAAAGGTGTAGCATAGCACATGAGGGAACACCCACAAGTGGGAACATGGATCAGGACCTGGACACGCCACGGGGCAAAATTAGGCCTGATAATAAAAAGAGATATAAATTTGATAAAGTGGACCAAATGGAATGGGAAGCCCCTTTTCACGGACAAGCTTCACTTAACTGTTTTACAATGGCCACTATGCGGAGAGTGCAAAAAGATGTCTTACCCCAGGATAAGCCGAAAATCCCTCAATCGGACTTAAACAAACTGGAGGAAGAGGATGTAGGGAGGAAATCTCTCATCAAGAATTTTAAGAGGGGAGAAAGCCCCAAAAGAAAAATTGGTAGCGGTCGTTTTGTGAATGATAATTCTGGGAGGAAAAATCATCACTATAAAGCTTCGAGTGGAAGAGACCATACCGGTGCATGGACAAATAGGTCCACACAATTAAAGGTCCATATGTAGCTTTGTTAAGAACGTGGACTGATGAAAAGGCAGAGGAAAACATTACATCTTCATACCAATATGTGAATGAGCTGACCACTCGGTTAAAAACTGGCTGGAAACTTGCCAATGAAAATTTGAAACAAGCCAGGAAGAAACATGCTGCCTATTATAACAGGAAGGCGAAGGACAGAGATTTGGCTGTGGGAGAGAGAAGGTACTGCTTCTTTTGCCCGGGAGTCAGAATAAGTTACAAATTGGATGGCAGGGTCCATATACAGTTTTAGAGAAGGTGTCTAGAACAAATTATAAGATAGATAAGAAGAGGAAAGAAAAAATCTATCATGTGAATCTCCTGAAGAAATATTTGGAAAGAGAAGATCAGGAAGAGACACACTTGTTGACCTTGTCCATCGCCATGGAGATGAAAAAGGAACCACTTTCATCATTTGAATATCCATTACACCCCTGTGAGACAGCAGCACAGGTGAAAATCAGTACACATTTAACGAAAACTCAGAAAGAGAGAGTGCAACAGGTTCTAAATAATCATGCAGAGGTGTTAACAGACCGACCAGGGCATACAAACCTATTGGAATATGATATGAAACTCATAGACTCCACACCTGTCTGTATGAAACCATATTCGATTCCGTTTGCTAAGGAAAAAGCTTTGAAGGAAGAGATAGACTATCTATTGAAGGAAGGAATTATTTCGCACAGTGAGTCTTCGTATAGTTCCGGTGTTGTACTCTTAAGGAAGCCCTCTGGAGAACATAGACTCTGTATAGATTACAGGAGACTGAATGCTATTACAGAAGGACAGGTGGATCCATTGCCGGATACAAATCAGCTGTTTGCCAGACTAAATAAAGCTAAATATTTCTCAAAAGTGGATCTGAGTAAAGGATACTATCAGATTCCAGTAAAGCCTGAGGTTAGACCATACCTAGCTTTTAGTACCTCAGAAGGACACTATGAGTTTAATAGATTGCCATTTGGATTGAAGAATGCGCCTAGTGTCTTCTCTAGAATGATGAGAAAATTATTGGACCCTCTGAATAATCCATGTATAACAAATTTCATGGATGATATCCTGATAGCCACAGAAACATTTGAGGAACACATTGACTCTCTGAACATGCTGTTTAATCGACTTAGGGAGGCAAATTTAACAGCCCGTCCAACCAAATGTTGCGTTGGATGTAAAGAATTGGAATTTTTGGGACACACAGTTTATCAGGGAAACATGACCCCTGACCCAAAGAATTTAGAGAAACTACAGAAAGCCCCGAGACCACAAACCAAAAAGGACGTGAGATCCTTTGTCTCATTATGTGGTTTCTACCAGAAGTATATCAAAAACTTTAATTCCATATGTGCACCTTTAACGGAATTGACACGTAAAGGACATCCAGATCGCATTACATGGACACCACAATGTGAAATGACTTACCAAGAATTGAAGGAAAAGCTCACAAGTAAACCCATTTTGAAATTACCTGACTTAAGTCAAGAATTCATTGTAAGGACGGATGCAAGTAATATTGGGTTAGGTGCAACTCTACTACAGAAATCAGATGCCTTGGATGGAGAATTAAGCCCAGTGGCATATGCTAGCAGAAAGTTGAATAAAGCTGAAATCAACTACTCAACTAGCGAAAAAGAATGTCTTGCAGTAATATGGGCGATAAAGAAATTCAATATTTATCTATATGGGAAGGCATTTAAGTTGCAAACAGATCACAAACCTTTATCGTTTCTAGCACAGGCTAAGCATGAGAACTCCAGGTTACTCCGATGGTCTTTACTTTTGGCTCCATATAATTTTAGCATTGAGTATATATCTGGAAAAAAACCAATTTGGGAGCGGATTTTTTAAGCCGCCATCCGTGTGATGAGAATCACCGTAAACCCCAGAAATAATAATAAATTTCTCTATGTGTATATAGAATAAAGGACTGACATATAATGTCTGTTTTAAGAGGGGAGGTGTCGTGGAATATTCTAATCCACATATATAAATTATTAGTTAAATATTAAGCCTAACAAATAAAATTAATAAAGAAAAGAGCAATGGTAAATAACAGTGCTGTCACAAAGACTGTACTCGAAATCCCCTTGTTTTCTACTGCGTAAGCAAATTGTAACGTTTCACGTTGATATTAAAGGCCTTCTGCAACATACACGCGTTTCCCAAACACACAATAAAATGTGCTGCCTTTCTAAGAAAAACCTTGAAATATGCAAGTTGACCTAAATTTTAAATTCCATTCATGTCTTTTTCTACACTGCGTTACCAAAACGAACGAGACAGATGGACAAAAGGATAGCGGGAAGGGAGAGGCAGAAAGCCGAACACTAAACACGCTTCGCGCGATACACAAATGCTGCCATCACGCGTGTAAGACTACAAGCACTAACTTTTTCGGACGGACAGTGATAAATTCACTACCCTTTCCAGAGTTAGGTTTTAAAATCATAAAAAACGCTTATTAGGAAAGATAACAATAGATGGGTTTACGGTTGAAAACATAACAGTACCCAGACAGCACATCTTCGAAACAGGAGGTAGAAAATACATATTTTGAACGCAGCCACGTAGCTCCTTTAAATTGGGATATTTGGGTTCCTTAGGGCTTGCTGACAAAGAATATGTAAAACGTTACGCAAATAGTCCAGGAATTAATAAATTATACCCAAAATAAAATAGTGAGGATGCCTGACAGCATGAAATCATTTCTGCTCATAAAATTTTTTTATAACGTGTTTGAAAAAACCTTGCGTTACAGAAATAGCCTACCATGTAAACTCCAAATTGATTGGAGCGCAACAAATGAAAGACTAACCACGATTGGTCGGGCTATAAATACTATCTTTCGTTGTTAGGGGAGACGGGGAAAGGTAACATTTTTTCAAACACTTGTCGAAACGGGGCCTCATTGGCTAGACTCGCTGATATAATCACTTAGGAGCGTTAGTTCGAAACCACTTGTTTAAATAAGCTTGATAAAGCGACAGTGCGTTGAAGCCAGCTCACATTTTTGCTAAAATAAAAGCCTGGAACATAAGCAGATGGGAATTTGTGCCAGTAAATGTGCCAGAATTCATTGCTAATCAACGTATCTGTGTTTATTTCCATGAAATTGTGGTAAGCTTGAACCATTCAGTATCTTTTAATGAAAATTGAATGTAAATTGTTAATTTATGCCTGTATATATATGTGTAGTTCAGTGGCAAACAGGAGATAAAGCCTATAATGCTCCAGCCTGAACAGAGGGTGTCGGAGGGAAGTAAAACGGCATGGAATGGCCAAATAGTACACTGACACCTGGATGATTGATTAGACAGAAATAATGCTGGAAGTGCAGAGGCGTGGTAACCATTAAGGAGGTAAATACTGGTATAAAGTATTTCAGATGAAGCTGACAGTTGGCCTAACGCTCTGAACTCAATGTTTGTGTTGTATTGTGATCAGTGTAAAAGAGAATATAAATTAGTTATGAAGTAGAAGGTACATCCTTCTTGTTTTCAGGGACCGTGGTCTTGATGGTACTGAGCAGCACCTGGTCAGAGCTTTGCTGAATCCAGAGTCGGACAGCATACTCCTTGGTCCATTTAGCTATCAGTGAGGTGTCTCCAGAGCCCAGGGGAGAATTCGAGCAGAGGAGTCCTTTCCTGCCGCCATCACGCAAGATAAGCAGATTTGGCCAGCTGAGCTCAACATTATGTCCCCTCATCTTGAAATAACTTTGTAAAAATAACATTCAGAGGGGAATTTAATTGTCTTAATATCAGGAACTGAGAACATCTCCAATACTAGTCCCTAAAGACAAACTATTGAAGTCATGATGACAAATACCAACAGAGCTTGAACAAAACAAAACCAGTATTACCTCATTTTACTACTACACAACTGACACACATAGGATATTTGTAATAATATATGTCACTACTATATTCATATTGGTAAATTCTGTACATATAATTTGTAATTTAAATTGATTGTGATTCCTGGTTCCCTTGTAGTTGAATCAGGACACATATTCATTCATGCCAGTAATGAATACATATTGTTATTTGAAAAGTTATCAGTGACTCTTTTAAGATATCCTTGTAGAGTGTTATATGTATGTGAGTGTCACAGTGTTGTCAAGTGTAGTGGAATAAATTAAATTGTTTATCCGTCTGTGGTTGTTATGACTTACACTTCATCATACACATACCCTAGACACATAACGTAGTCATCACACTATTCCAGAATAATTCTGACTGAGATATATAGATATGTGGTAGCAAGTAAGGTTATCTATAATACACTACTCTTAATAGATATAGATACCTTCACAGCTGATCTCAGTCAGTACACTAAGTCCCCTATAAATATTTATAACATCCCACTTCACCACATATATTGGGGTCTCGCTCTTGGGATTTTGAATCTTTCCCTATTAAAAATATTGGGGGTAATTCACTTCAGGGAATATAAGAATTAAAAAGGTATCCTTGGGTGGAATTAAATAAGGTTGAGCTCACGGTGCCTGTGTTGTCCATTAGATATACTTAGAGATTAAATTGTTGGTTAGACATTGTAGAAATTTACCTGATAGACAATGGCGGACCTGGCCAAGTTTCGATCTGCTGCTGTACAGACTGCAAAAGAGTTAGGATTAGATGGGCAAGTTATGGTTGCCTATGTTACTACGGAATGTGACAAATTTATTGAACGCGAAGAAAGAAGGTTTGAAGCCGAAAGAAAGTTAGAGGCTGAAAGGGAAATTAAGAGGTTGCAATTTGAAGCTGAGGCTGAGACTAAGAGGTTGCAGATTGAGGCTGACAAAGAGGCTAAAGCATTGGAAGCAGAAGAAAGAAGGCAGGCTGCAGAAAGGGAAGAGAAGAAATTAGCTGCAGAAAGGGAAGAGAAGAAATTAGCTGCAGAAAGGGAAGAGAAGAGATTAGCTGCAGAGAGGGAAGCAGAAAAGGAGGAGAAAAGATTACAAAGGGAACATGAATTACGACTAAGGGAGTTTGAGTTTCAAGGCCATGCTCCTGAAAATGGTGCCAGTCCCTTTGCCTCTGATGCTACGGTTACTCAGGGAGCCTCAACCTCAGCTATGAACTTTCATTTAGATCATTTTGTTGAGAAAGACGATGATATTGAGAGCTATATAAATAGATATGAACTATTAGCTACCACGTATGGGTTAGAGAGAGAAAGGTGGAGCTTAAAGTTATCTCAGGGACTTCGTGGGGCAGCTTATGAAGTTTTTGCAAAAATGAGCAGAGGTGATCAGGAAAATTATGACATGCTAAAGCAGGCTCTTTTGTTAAGGTATGAAAAGAATGCAGAATTTTATAGGAAAAAATTTAGGAATGCTAAACTACTGTCAGGTGAAACCTATCACCAGTTCTCTGCACGAATAGAGACATACTTGGAGAAATGGACTTCTCTGGGGAAAACCCAAGATCTTAAGGAAATGGTCCTTATAGAGCAACTAAGAGAGTCCATGGCTCCAGACCTGAGAAAGTTTCTCATGGAACAAGGTGCAGAGAGGCTGGGTGAGTTGCTAAATGTTGCTGAAAGGTATCAAGCAGCTCAAGCAGAGGAAACAGGTAATAAAAAGAAACAGGTGGACAACTTTAGGGCACCACAGAACTTTAATAAATTTGATCCTAGGGATCAAAATAAAGGTAAGCACCAATTTGATAGGCCACGGTATGACAATAAAAATAAATTCCCACAATTCGATGAAAGGAAATATGATGAAAGAAAATCTTTCAACCAAGGAAAAAGGTGGTGTAAGAATTGTCAGATGGACAATCATGACACTGACCGTTGCAGAAGGAAACCTGTGTATATGGCAACCCTTCAGGTCAGGTCGACCTCAAGACAGGAGGAGGATATTATGTTGGATACCACTCCAGAAGAGATGAGGAAGGCACAGGCTGGGGATAAAACACTCAAGCCTTGTTTCAGAAAATTGTCAACTTGTCATACAACTCCAGGCAAGGGAGATTTTTACATGAAAAACAAGTTGATGTATAGGAAGACTGGAGCTAGATCCAAGGGTCAGGGACAACTGGTACTTCCTAAAAGATATAGGGCAGACTTAATAAGGAGCCTACATGTGAAACCAGATGGGGACCATGAGAAGATAGGTACCATCATTCAAAAGGTGGCTCCCAATTATTATTGGCCCAAAGCAAGATGGGACATTGAGAATTTTGTAGAAAGGTGTAGCATAGCACATGAGGGAACACCCACAAGTGGGAACATGGATCAGGACCTGGACACGCCACGGGGCAAAATTAGGCCTGATAATAAAAAGAGATATAAATTTGATAAAGTGGACCAAATGGAATGGGAAGCCCCTTTTCACGGACAAGCTTCACTTAACTGTTTTACAATGGCCACTATGCGGAGAGTGCAAAAAGATGTCTTACCCCAGGATAAGCCGAAAATCCCTCAATCGGACTTAAACAAACTGGAGGAAGAGGATGTAGGGAGGAAATCTCTCATCAAGAATTTTAAGTGGGGAGAAAGCCCCAAAAGAAAAATTGGTAGCGGTCGTTTTGTGAATGATAAGTCTGGGAGGAAAAATCATCACTATAAAGCTTCGAGTGGAAGAGACCATACCGGTGCATGGACAAATAGGTCCACACAATTAAAGGTCCATATGTAGCTTTGTTAAGAACGTGGACTGATGAAAAGGCAGAGGAAAACATTACATCTTCATACCAATATGTGAATGAGCTGACCACTCGGTTAAAAACTGGCTGGAAACTTGCCAATGAAAATTTGAAACAAGCCAGGAAGAAACATGCTGCCTATTATAACAGGAAGGCGAAGGACAGAGATTTGGCTGTGGGAGAGAAGGTACTGCTTCTTTTGCCCGGGAGTCAGAATAAGTTACAAATTGGATGGCAGGGTCCATATACAGTTTTAGAGAAGGTGTCTAGAACAAATTATAAGATAGATAAGAAGGGGAAAGAAAAAATCTATCATGTGAATCTCCTGAAGAAATATTTGGAAAGAGAAGATCAGGAAGAGACACACTTGTTGACCTTGTCCATCGCCATGGAGATGAAAAAGGAACCACTTTCATCATTTGAATATCCATTACACCCCTGTGAGACAGCAGCACAGGTGAAAATCAGTACACATTTAACGAAAACTCAGAAAGAGAGAGTGCAACAGGTTCTAAATAATCATGCAGAGGTGTTAACAGACCGACCAGGGCATACAAACCTATTGGAATATGATATGAAACTCATAGACTCCACACCTGTCTGTATGAAACCATATTCGATTCCGTTTGCTAAGGAAAAGCTTTGAAGGAAGAGATAGACTATCTATTGAAGGAAGGAATTATTTCGCACAGTGAGTCTTCGTATAGTTCCGGTGTTGTACTCTTAAGGAAGCCCTCTGGAGAACATAGACTCTGTATAGATTACAGGAGACTGAATGCTATTACAGAAGGACAGGTGGATCCATTGCCGGATACAAATCAGCTGTTTGCCAGACTAAATAAAGCTAAATATTTCTCAAAAGTGGATCTGAGTAAAGGATACTATCAGATTCCAGTAAAGCCTGAGGTCAGACCATACCTAGCTTTTAGTACCTCAGAAGGACACTATGAGTTTAATAGATTGCCATTTGGATTGAAGAATGCGCCTAGTGTCTTCTCTAGAATGATGAGAAAATTATTGGACCCTCTGAATAATCCATGTATAACAAATTTCATGGATGATATCCTGATAGCCACAGAAACATTTGAGGAACACATTGACTCTCTGAACATGCTGTTTAATCGACTTAGGGAGGCAAATTTAACAGCCCGACCAACCAAATGTTGCGTTGGATGTAAAGAATTGGAATTTTTGGGACACCCAGTTTATCAGGGAAACATGACCCCTGACCCAAAGAATTTAGAGAAACTACAGAAAGCCCCGAGACCACAAACCAAGAAGGACGTGAGATCCTTTGTCTCATTATGTGGTTTCTACCAGAAGTATATCAAAAACTTTAATTCCATATGTGCACCTTTAACGGAATTGACACGTAAAGGACATCCAGATCGCATTACATGGACACCACAATGTGAAATGACTTACCAAGAATTGAAGGAAAAGCTCACAAGTAAACCCATTTTGAAATTACCTGACTTAAGTCAAGAATTCATTGTAAGGACGGATGCAAGTAATATTGGGTTAGGTGCAACTCTACTACAGAAATCAGATGCATTGGATGGAGAATTAAGCCCAGTGGCATATGCTAGCAGAAAGTTGAATAAAGCTGAAATCAACTACTCAACTAGCGAAAAAGAATGTCTTGCAGTAATATGGCGATAAAGAAATTCAATATTTATCTATATGGGAAGGCATTTAAGTTGCAAACAGACCACAAACCTTTATCGTTTCTCGGACAGGCTAAGCATGAGCAATCTAGGTTACTCCGATGGTCTTTACTTTTGGCTCCATATAATTTTAGCATTGAGTATATATCTGGAAAAACCAATTTGGGAGCGGATTTTTTAAGCCGCCATCCGTGTGATGAGAATCACCGTAAACCCCAGAAATAATAATAAATTTCTCTATGTGTATATAGAATAAAGGACTGACATATAATGTCTGTTTTAAGAGGGGAGGTGTCGTGGAATATTCTAATCCACATATATAAATTATTAGTTAAATATTAAGCCTAACAAATAAAATTAATAAAGAAAAGAGCAATGGTAAATAACAGTGCTGTCACAAAGACTGTACTCGAAATCCCCTTGTTTTCTACTGCGTAAGCAAATTGTAACGTTTCACGTTGATATTAAAGGCCTTCTGCAACATACACGCGTTTCCCAAACACACAATAAAATGTGCTGCCTTTCTAAGAAAAACCTTGAAATATGCAAGTTGACCTAAATTTTAAATTCCATTCATGTCTTTTTCTACACTGCGTTACCAAAACGAACGAGACAGATGGACAAAAAGGATAGCGGGAAGGGAGAGGCAGAAAGCCGAACACTAAACACGCTTCGCGCGATACACAAATGCTGCCATCACGCGTGTAAGACTACAAGCACTAACTTTTTCGGACGGACAGTGATAAATTCACTACCCTTCCCAGAGTTAGGTTTTAAAATCATAAAAAACGCTTATTAGGAAAGATAACAATAGATGGGTTTACGGTTGAAAACATAACAGTACCCAGACAGCACATCTTCGAAACAGGAGGTAGAAAATACATATTTTGAACGCAGCCACGTAGCTCTTTTAAATTGGGATATTTGGGTTCCTTAGGGCTTGCTGACAAAGAATATGTAAAACGTTACGCAAATAGTCCAGGAATTAATAAATTATAACCAAAATAAAATAGTGAGGATGCCTGACAACATGAAATCATTTCTGCTCATAAAATTTTTTTTATAACGTGTTTGAAAAAAACCTTACGTTACAGAAATAGCCTACCATGTAAACTCCAAATTGATTGGAGCGCAACAAATGAAAGACTAACCACGATTGGTCGGCCTATAAATACTATCTTTCGTCGTTAGGGGAAACGGGGAAAGGTAACATTTTTTCAAACACTTGTCGAAACGTGGCCTCATTGGCTAGACTCGCTGATATCCTCACTTAGGAGCGTTAGTTCGAGACCACTAGTTCAAATAAGCTTGATAAAGCAACAGTGCGTTGAAGCCAGCTCACATTTTTGCTAAAATAAAAGCCTGGAACATAAGCAGATGGGAATTTGTGCCAGTATTTGTGCCAGAATTCATTGCTAATCAACGTATCTGTGTTTATTTCCATGAAATTGTGGTAAGCTTGAACCATTCAGTATCTTTTAATGAAAATTGAATGTAAATTGTTAATTTATGCCTGTATATATATGTGTAGTTCAGTGGCAAACAGGAGATAAAGCCTATAATGCTCCAGCCTGAACAGAGGGTGTCGGAGGGAAGTAAAACGGCATGGAATGGCCAAATAGTACACTGACACCTGGATGATTGATTAGACAGAAATAATGCTGGAAGTGCAGAGGCGTGGTAACCATTAAGGAGGTAAATACTGGTATAAAGTATTTCAGATGAAGCTGACAGTTGGCCTAACGCTCCGAACTCAATGTTTGTGATGTATTGTGCTCAGTGTAGAACTAGAGTATCAATTAGTTATGAAGTAGAAGGTACATCCTTCTTGTTTTCAGGGACCGTGGTCTTGATGGTACTGAGCAGCACCTGGTCAGAGCTTTGCTGAATCCAGAGTCGGACAGCATACTCCTTGGTCCATTTAGCTTTCAGTGAGGTGTCGCCAGAGGCCCGGGGAGAATTCGTGGAGAGGAGTCCTTTACTGCAACCATCAATCAAGATAAGCTGATTTGGCCAGCTGAGCTCAACATTATGTCCCCTCATCTTGAAATGACTTTGTAAAAATAACATTCAGAGGGGAATTTAATTGTCTTAATATCAGGAACTGGAACATCTCCAATACTAGTCCCTAAAGACAAACTATTGAAGTCATGATGACAAATACCAACAGAGCTTGAACAAAACAAAACCAGTATTACCTCATTTTACTACTACACAACTGACACACATAGGATATTTGTAATAATATATGTCACTACTATATTCATATTGGTAAATTCTGTACATATAATTTGTAATTTAAATTGATTGTGATTCCTGGTTCCCTTGTAGTTGAATCAGGACACATATTCATTCATGCCAGTAATGAATACATATTGTTATTTGAAAAGTTATCAGTGACTCTTTTAAGATATCCTTGTAGAGTGTTATATGTATGTGAGTGTCACAGTGTTGTCAAGTGTAGTGGAATAAATTAAATTGTTTATCCGTCTGTGGTTGTTATGACTTACACTTCATCATACACATACCCTAGACACATAACGTAGTCATCACACTATTCCAGAATAATTCTGACTGAGATATATAGATATGTGGTAGCAAGTAAGGTTATCTATAATACACTACTCTTAATAGATATAGATACCTTCACAGCTGATCTCAGTCAGTACACTAAGTCCCCTATAAATATTTATAACATCCCACTTCACCACAGTTACAAACAGGTGACAAAGACAAGAATTACATATAGGTACTACAAAAACATACGATGATGAGAAACATACACCAAATGAGCGATACAAGTAGATGAAACAAGTAAACAACAACGGTGATAAGCGACAAAAGAACAATAATAATGCAAGAAAATCGTATAACCAGAAAGAAATATCAAAACAAAAAGCGCAGTAAATTGTGTATCACGACGTTTTTTATTTAAAAAAAAAAAAGAAAAGTCGTAACTAAGAAATAAGTAGGAACATCAGAGGCCCGTGTAGCGTAATAAAAACAAATTAAATTAAATTAAAACAAGATAAAAGTAGATCAATTGCAAACATTCGTTAGAAAGAAAGATGAAAGATAGGCAGACAGAAAGAAAGTCAGGACGAACGAAATAAAGAAAGAACACCAGACAATAGAAAAGATTGAGTAGAAACAGACATTCCGGAGATTCGATCTAGATCCCCGAAGCGATACCGTCGCCTCGGTGCGAGAGCTGAGCGTGTTACGGAAACGACCAGCTAAGCACCAAATAATTTACATATTTTAGTTATTTGTTTTAGAGAAGGCATAGTGAACATGCGTTGTTTTTTAAAGCCTAGCATATGGCAATCATGTAAGGCATTACGTGGGATCAATTGAAATGGAAAAGCACATTCTCTGCGGATAAGTTCGGCATCACTCGGTAAACTATTCGCCTTACTTTAAATGATTTTTTAATTATAATGAGTGGCAGTTAAACATTTTATTTATGTGTAAGTCCAACAAGAAGAACACCAACTGCTTGTTCTTTAAATTTTTGATATTATTATGGGGAGATTATGTTTGGGATAGGTATTAGCCAGAAATAATTGCACCGATGTGTTTGTGAGTTTTGTACAAATAGCAATTGGAAGTATTACTGCCATAGTTGGAAGGGGTCACGAGTTTTAAATTTTGAAATTGATATTAGCCTAAAATACGCGTTGCGATAACAATGATTTAACACCCCGACCCACATAGTTCTAAAGAGACAGGATTGGTCTAGATGTATAAATATATAACAAAGAGTCTTGCTCACACGTAAAAAATATTTTTTTATTTAAAAACAAATAAGAATCATAAAGGAAGATCATTGTTGCATGGGGCATGGAATATCTGTAATTATGGAGAGCATTAATTTTTCTTTACGGTCCAGAAACTGTGAAAACTATAATTAAAAATTGTATGACAGACAGACAGACAGATATATATATATATATATATATATATATATATATATATATATATATATATATATATACAATGACATGTCATTGGGCCGAAGGGCTGAAAGCCCAAGAGCCGCTGGTTAAGGGAAAAAAAAAAAAAAAATATATATATATATATATATAGATAGAGAGAGAGATAGATAGATAGATAGATAGATAGATAGATAGATAGATAGATAGATAGATAGATAGATAGATAGATAGATAGATAGATAGATAGATACGGACGGACGGACGGACGGACAGACGGACAGACAGACAGACAGACAGTTCAAAAAAAGAAACGCAACTTTTTTGGTGTTACTTTTATTAAAGATACTCGCTGATTGGACATCAGTCAACCTATCGACTGTGTCCAACTGGTCATTAACTTCTCGTGGTTACCTGAATTATACTCACCTCATGATTTGTGAGGTCATGAAAGAGGTCAAGGTCAAAACAAACATTTTGATAATAACTCGTGACAGGTTCATGAGAATCCCGTGAAATTTACTGAACACAAAACTCTCTGACCATATTATTGAATGCCTATAAAAGAGCCGCGGTAGCATAGTGGTTAGTGCACTGGCTTCCTAGCTCAGTGGTCTATGGTTCGATCCCCAGATCTTAAACAAGTTGGGATTTTTTTAGGCCCAAAAGACAGCTCCTGGTCCCCCGACCCCAGCCCCCAATTGGGTACCAGAGCAACTTCTGGTGTGGAAGGTTTTAAGGCGGCCGGCACTTGTGTGATTGCTGACCATAGTCCGGGATCCTTTACCTTTTTTTTTTTTTAATAAGAGATTGACGCTCCTCGAATAAATTCAGTTGAAAATTCAATGCGCAAGTATGGCTCATCTCACTACAGAACAACGACTCATCATCATTGGACGTTTACAGACTGGACAGTCACAAAGTGTAGTAGCCAGACAATTTAATGTGGTTAGAAGCACCATTAGTCGCCTTTGGAGGCGATTTCAAGAAACTGCCTCAGTGGCAGACCGGCCGCGCAGTGGAAGACCCAGAGTCACAACTCCTGCCGAAGACCGCTTCATACGGTTGCGTCACCTCAGGAATCGACTTGCATCTGCGTCCTCCATAGTCCAGTCAATGTCAGCAGCTCGTCGAATTTCAGATCAAACGGCCAGGAACCGGTGCACGACTCTGGTCTTTGGGCTAGAAGACCCTACAGAGGTCCTGTTCTTACGGACCGGCATCGCCAGAACCGACTGCAGTGGGCGAACCAGCATCGTCAATGGACCGTTGGGAATGACTGGAGACGGGTTGGTTTAGTGATGAATCATTTTGTGTGCTCCAGCGACACGATAGACGGAGAAGAGTTTACCGCAGAGTCCATGAGCGCTACGCCCAGAACAGCGTTGATGAGGCTCCTCCACATGGTGGTGGAGGTGTACTGATGTGGGGGGCGATCAACTTCATGGGAAGAAGTGACCTGGTGCAAATTGAAGGACGCCTGAATGCCCAACGATACGTCGCTGAAATTCTTCGTCCTCACGTCCTTCCATTTCTGGCTGCACGAGGGTCGATTTTTCAGCAGGATAACGCTCGACCTCATGTGGCACAACTCACCACCCAGTTCCTTGCTGACAACAACGTCCAGACCATTCCGTGGCCAGCCATGTCATCAGACATGAACCCCATAGAACACTTATGGGATGAACTCGACAGACGACTCCGCCAGCGAGACGTGGCTCCAGCCAATCTCCGACAGTTGTCTCTTGCACTGCGGGAAGAGTGGGCAGCCATCCCGCAACAACAGATCCAACGGCTAATCGGATCTTTGTCAAGGAGATGTCGTTCTCCGATAGAGGCCAGAGGAGGCCAAACACCTTACTGAAACGGAGGCCTCATTCGCAAAGAATAAAAGTCCAAACCAAATTTAATGAACATCATTTCTTTGTTAAAGTCTGAAAGTTTCTTCATGCCAAGATTGAAACATTAATTCCGTAAAATAAAATGTTGGTACAAGTTTGAAATTTGGTGTCCATTACCACTGCAATAATGTTGCGTTTCTTTTTTTGAACAGTATAGATAGATAGATAGATAGATAGATAGATAGATAGATAGATAGATAGATAGATAGATAGATAGATAGATAGATAGATAGATAGATAGATAGATAGATAGATAGATAGATAGATAGATAGATAGATAGATAGATCGATGGATGGATGGGTGGGTGGGTGGGTGGGTGGGTGGGTGGGTAGTGGGTGGGTGGGTTCGGGTTGGGTGGGTGGGTAGGTAGATAGATAGATGTTGCTTAACTAGAGCTGCTGAGCTTCTCGCTCTTTTGCAGCCAATACCAAGTTGAAGACTCCTTGGTATTATCTACACTAGGCTTTTTCTGTGGCTTTTCTGCCATTCCGAAATGTGCTGAGTTGAAGTCATGAGCTCAAGTTGTCCAGCTTGTATTGCTTTTAAAGGATCATCACATCTGGTCCCAAGCTAGGAGGAAGAAGCATGTGGCATACTGTGCATTCCCTGCCATCCAAGGGAGCCCTCCAAATATGCAGAGTTAAAATACAGTGCTCTGGTTCTGGGCTCTCCCTAGGAATTGTCACACTCTACACAGAGCCACTTCTCAAATCCAATTGCCCATCATGGGCCCATAGTGAGATCCTCCTGCATGTAGCCAACCAGGTAAAACGCCAGAGTAACGTCTGGGGCTTAAATGCAATGCTGAGCTCTCAACATGTTTCACCACAGGGGGAATCCCTGGAAGTGTGTGAATGATTTCAAGAGTCAATGAGGGTGTAATTAGCCTCTCAGACAGGTTCACTTCCACTTTTGATTACTGTAGCGTTGTGCTTAGCTGGTGGTGATATAAGGATGATTCCAGATATGCCTCCATGCATATATATATATATATATATATATATATATATATATATATATATATATATATATATATATATATATATATATATTATATATATATATATATATATATATATATATATATATATATATATAGAGAGAGAGAGAGAGAGAGAGAGAGAGAGAGAGAGAGAGAATTCTGTACAGTCTTAACATCATAGCATAGAACAGAGTCAAAACAGAAGTGATAAACAACCCCAGGGTCAGAATTATAGGGGACGTGATAATCTATGACTGTCGGGTGTAGTTATTTAAAAGATCTTTGAAGCAAGGATTTTCATAACCATGTCCCAAAATACAACAGGTGGAAGAAACAATATCAACAGCCTATAGTTACACGTAGCAATCGCTCAAACCACGGCGAGAAACCCGACAGACATTATTCGAGCACGAGTCGAACTTCGCCGAATAATCGGAACGTAGATTTGTAACGAATAGATAATATGAAAGATGGACGTTTGCGTTATCAACTTACAGACATCAAAGTTGCGACCACACGAGTTACAAGACCTGCGAGATAACTGCTGGAAGCAAGGTGAAACAGGAATAAACTTCAAACGCGGTGTGTTCTGTCATCTAGACACTTTGATTAACATCTCAAGACATGAAAGTAATAGTTACCTCTACACCATCAAATTCAGTGTGAACCGTACTAGGTTGCGGGTTAGCAATCTACCTACTCATAGATAAGTTTTATGAAACCTAAATATTCTTTTCTTATAAGATTTTTCTTATCAGATTTAGAACATCTCCATACTGTAACAACTGTTTCTTGTTCCCTGGAGGTCTCTGAGGAGAGAAAATGGTAAATGTAAACCCCATATCAGCTACTGCCGTATGGTTGGGGGGGGGGGGTGTGAAGTGTCAGAGACTTCACTATACTAGATCTCAGCTTTATGAGGTGGAGTGACCTGTTTCCTTCTTTGCTGCCTTAGCCTTCCTAACTCAAGCACAGCCATGCACCCATTTACTGTTGGGTAGAACGCTGCAAGATGTTTAATCCAGCAAGCGTCTCTCATGTGACACAAGGAAAACTAACTGCACCCTCAGGAAAACTTACTGCTCCTTAAATATTATAGTTTTACTCGCCGGCGTGACCCAAATTCTTACTGAAAGCCACGGGAACGTCAGAAGTAAATCTTTGTCGTCGACGACATACATCAAAATTTGTAGATTAAAACACCTGTTTCTGCTGGAATCAAAGACTGACAGCCTTGATAACACTACATTTTTATCTGGGTATCTTCTTTTCAAATATGGATACTCGTCGTGTCTTTTTTATCGCCATGTCTCTAGTGGCCGTTGCTGAGGCATACATCAAGTCATCTTCTGACCTACACATGAAAAATTAACATATGTTTGAATCACCAACCGACCCATCTATCTGCACATATGTTTAAAATTCCACCCCAAGTACTTGGACTGAATAAAGATAAGTATTTAATGACTGGCTGTAAAATCCATCTTCGCAATTGATTCATGTGGTGCAAGTTTTCTGTCTTCTTAAAGCAGAGGTCGGCATCCGGTCGACCGCATGCTACCACTAGTTCCCAGGGGATGATTTGATAGATCTCTACGTGAGAGAAGGGGAAAAAGGACGGATTTTTGAGCTATTGAAATTTCCGACCACCTCTCTCCTGCGACATTTAACAGTGTGGTATCGTCTGGTGCAGGGGTCGGCAACCTTTCCATGACAAAGAGCCAAATATTTAATTTTGTCTCCATTTTAAAAAACTGAAGAGCCGCATGAAAAAAAAGCATATGGTATCTCTCATTCAATTATATATATATATATATATATATATATATATATATATATATATATATATATATATATATATATATATATATATATATATATATATATATATATATATATATATATATATATATATATATATATATATATATATATATATATATATATATATATATATATATATATATATATATATATATATATATATATATATATATATATATATATATGTGTGTGTGTGTGTGTGTTTGTGTGTGTGTATGTATATATATATATATATATATAATTGAAGTAATAAACATAATTTTTCAAATGTCATTTTACTACACAATAAGTATACAATTTTTTCAGTAACAAATATTGAGACAAGATGTAACATAATAATAAAATAAAATACACTAATGAAAAGTAAGGAAATTTAATGAGACTTTTGCGGTTGGATTTCCTTGCAAAGTTGGTCAATTCATTCATCATAACCCTCCACTCCCAAAGGAGCATTTGCTTCAACAAACACATGCGAAGTCCTCCTTTATTTTCTTTAATTGACTTGTCCATGTTTGTTGAAGTTTTTTGTGGTTTAAATTTTTTACAGGATGGGGTAACCGGCCCCCATGCCCAACCCTCCTTAGTCGCTTTCTACGACATGCTTGACAGGGAACAGTGTTACTATTCTTTGCTCCCCTTTCGGGCCCCGGTAACACACGGGTGAAAGTTGGTCAATATTTGGTGAATAATTGTTGTTTAAATTTTCAAGCATGACTGGAGACTCACGTCATTTAATTGGCTTCTTAATTTGTTATTGATATACGAGTAATTCCTGTTGGAAAATAATTGTTCACAAAAATTTGTTGAACCAAAAATTGAAAGAAGCCCAAATGCAAATTTCTTCAGCTTGAACATAGCTGTCGGGTAAACAGTTCCAACCATCAAATATGATTTGATCTTGTTTTTTGAGCTCACTTATTTCAGACCACTTGTGTTGTAGTGAAAGTGCTGATTTTTGCCTTTCAAGATTTTCTAGCTCATGGACCAGATGTGTAAATTTTGAACACCACAATGCTTTGTCCTCTAAATCTACCAGTTCAATTTCAAAATCAGCTTGGTCATTTGAGGAAAGGCTGAAAATTTCAGTTTGGTGTTATCTGTTTCAAGAGCTTTTATCAAATATGACAAGGTTGCCTTTTCTTTTCTAAACTTTTGAAAGCGATCAGCAAATGAAACTGTTATTTTCTCAATAACTTTTTTGAGGAACTTGAGGTCAGTGCTACTTTCATTAGTTTGCATATGTTCTTTTAATGCTGGGAAGTATAACAATTTGTCAGTTTCAATGTCTCTAGCAAACAAAGACAGCCTGGTGCTCAAATGAAAGCACATCTTCCAAGAGCGAAATAGCTGTATTGTCCTTTCCTTGGAGTTTTTTATTAAAATGTTCAAGTGAGAAGTCATGTCCAGCCTGAAGTAGAATTACTGTAACCAATCAGGGTTTGATAACTCAGGATATTCATGTTTCTTCTCTTTCAGCCATATCTTTACTTCATTAAGACAAGCAGCAAACCTCATCAGAACCTTGCCTGTAGATAACCACCATACCTTGTTATGCAAAAGAAGATCAGAGTATTCATGACTGACTTCTTGGAGAAACTCACAAAACTGTCGGTGATTCAGACTACTTGCCATTATTTGGTTTACAATCTTAACTACTAATTCCATTACCTTCAACATTTCTTCTGGGAAGGTGTGGTGAAGTGGGATGTTATAAATATTTATAGGGGACTTAGTGTACTGACTGAGATCAGCTGTGAAGGTATATATATCTAATAAGAGTAGTGTATTATATATATAACCTTACTTGCTACCACATATCTATATATCTCAGTCAGAATTATTCTGGAATAGTGTGATGACTACGTTATGTGTCTAGGGTATGTGTATGATGAAGTGTAAGTCACAACAACAGACAGATAAACAATTTAATTTAATCCACTACTCTTAACAACACTGTGACACTCACATACATATAACACTCTATGAGAATATCTTAAAGAAGTCACTCGTAACTTTTCAAATAACAATATGTATTCATTACTGGCATGAATGAATATGTGTCCTGATTCAACTACAAGGGAACCAGGAATCACAATCAATTTTAATTACAAGTTATGTACAGAATTTATCAATATGAATATTGTAGTGACATATATTATTAAAAATATCCTATGTGTGTGTTACGCACGGATCATTATTATTTTTCGTTTGTATAAACATTTTTTCATATGTATGATCATTTTTTTGACTGAAGTGTGTATTATGTTTTCTATGGTCAAAGGGACATAATCCGAGTTATCGAGACTACAATTTTTTAGGAGTTTGCCTTCTCTTGTATAGAGACACGTTCGGTCTATAATTTCTTGAACGAAGCGTGACCTATCAGTCAACTATGGTAGATGTCTGAAACCTTTCTTAACGCTTCTTTTCATGACCATAAAAGGCGCGACTGTGTAAGACTTTTATCTCGAATGTTCTTAGAATCGTCTTATTGTGAACGGCAACTCAGAGATTGTCGTTCTGCGCATGTCAAAAGCTGGGAGTTCGTTCTGTGTGTTCCGCCCAGTTCGGGAGTTGAGAAATGGTTTAAGAAGCGAGCAGACGCGACCTGCGTCTTGTGATTCTCTGAGGGAAATACATTGTCGTTGTGAGTTAGTTAGCTAACTAGACTATTTCCCAGTATTATTCACGCCTGCCTGGAGGCATATGTTCATGGTTGATTTTCCGAAATAAGGTAATTCCTCTTGTATCGAACTTTATGCTATCATCTAGAGGTTCGTCATTTTGTCGCCTATTTGCTCGCCTGTGTGATTCCAAAATGGAGAGGTACTTTGACTAGGATTAAGTCACCGGTATCTGTATACCTGAACTAGTTAAATATATATGGGTCGCTCTAGACCAACAAGACTATTGTCTGTGTTCCAGGATTCGTTATATCAGAGATCACGTCCAAGTCAGATGGTTAGACTTAGGAACATTATAAAGGTCGAGCTGACCTGTAGCCCATGTATGCTATTCACGTGCAGACAGTAAACGGACTGATTGTATACATCTGATCTGCTAGCATCAGAATGGGAGCATTTATTATTGTTTATGAACATTGAAGATCTGTAGCTGACACTGTTGCAGAAGTTATAGAAATTATTATTATTTATACAGCTTCACGAACTAGAACTCTATGATTTATGAATTTCTGAATCTATTGAACTGTGATGTCTTATGACGCATATATACAACAGCTGTCATTGCTGACTACAGAAATTGTTTTCAATGTGCCATATCATCTTGCTGAACTCGTTAACTATGTTGATGTCATAAGTATCATGACTGTTTTGTGGCGTGCAATAAATGGAAGAAACTTATACAACGAAGTTACCCTTTCTATGACTCTACACGTCATGTTGCCTGTGTGATAACCCTGTGAACTGTTCCACTACCACATACACAGCAACATCCTAAATCAGAGAAGACACCTACATCTTACACTTTAATACCAGGTGTCGATAAGGGTGGCAAGTTACCACTTCAGCTCAAATCCACCCTTATCATTTTTGGTGGCCAGAGCTGGTTCTATCATCTGATATTTTGGCGCACCATATCATTTTTGGTGGCCATAGGATGGTTCACTCTGATTCCAGCTATCAAGGGGGTCAGCAAACCCAGACATCATCATCATACTAGATACAACTACAGCATCAACTACCACCTTACAAGAAATTTTATTGAAAGTATCCGGATTTTCTGACAGTTGCTGATTTTGAAACTACCCGGCGCTGCTCGGCAATATTGAAGTTTATGTAAAATTAGAAGGACAAGTACCGAGCGAATGGATTTCCTAATCTGGTGAAAAGAAGGACAAGTGCCGTAACAACTGTTCCGGTCTCAGGGGTACTGTTGCGGGTTCAGAAGGTCAAGTGCCGGTTAAATCAATTTAGAAGATTCAGAAGGTCAAGTGCCGTAACAACTGTTGCAGTATTAGAAGCTCTTTTCCTTCGTCATGGCTGTTTATGGGAGCAGAAGTTAATCAACGTTGGATCATTATCCTCAGAATGCTGATTACATCCTGTTCTGCACCGTGCTGACGCTGGATTTATAGAAGTTAAGTGGCCTGTTTTGTTTGTGAACTGTGCCCTTATGTTCTAACTGAGCCTTCTGTACTTTCACACTTTCTCCTATTGTTTTCATGATACATGTTTATATGTTATATGTTATTTGTTATTTGTATATTTATATGTTTATATTTCAGCGGGTTTTCTCGGTTGGGCGGTGTCTTTCAGTAGAAGATACCACGTCACAGAGGTTCTACTGTTAGCGTTTTCGTTAGGGACTGTGCGAATTTCCTACAGTGAAATTTGCTAGCGACAATCGTTGCTATATCTGTTTAGTTGTGACGAGTTGTGTTTTATTTTTGTATGTTATTTGTATATATTTTTTTCTTTTTTTTTTTCTTTTCTCTCTTTCTTTGTGTTTTTTAGTTTCGATTTCGATTGTTTGTATTTGTAGGTCTCCCCTTTGCTATTATTCAGTTCTTTACGTATATTTTTTGTGTATACACTGTAGCGTCATTTGTTAGTCATATCTTCGCATATTTCTTTTTAGTTTTGCTGTTTGTGTATTTGACTTATGCGAATGTTTTCGTATTGTTTGATCTTTGTTGATTGTTTACATTGACTCTGATCTTTGTTGTTGTTTACATTGACTCTGATCTTTGTTGTTGTTTACATTGACTTTGATCTTTGTTATTGTTTACATTGTTGGTGACCTTTGTTATTGTTTACATTGTCTTGTTATTGTTTACATAGTTCTTGCATAGTTAGCTTTCACTATTGTTAATATATGCTCATGCACTATTGGTCTATAGTGCACTTATCATAACAAACTGGTGGTTTTTTGCTTATGCACTATTGTAGTGCAGTTATGATAAATAACTGATGGTTATGCACTGATTTGGGTAGTGCACTGATGATTAAGAAGTGACTTGTGATATTATTATACATTTGATAATACAAGTTGGTGTCAACTCCTGTTTCCCACAGAGATTGGGTTCAACATAGAGATTATACAAGCACTTTATTAAGTCTTGTTGCTATTTAACATTGAAAATAAGAGACTTGAAAAAGAAGCTGAAAATAAGAGACTTGAAAAAGAAGCTGAAAATAAGAGACTTGAAAAAGAAGCTGAAAATAAGAGACTTGAAAAAGAAGCTGAAAATAAGAGACTTGAAAAAGAAGCTGAAAATAAGAGACTTGAAATAGAGGCTGAAGAAAAAAAGTTACAGGCCCAGGCTGAAGAAAGAAAGTTACAGGCTGAGGCTGAAGAAAGAAGGTTACAAAGAGAGGCTGATGAGAGAAAAGCAAAAATGGAACATGATGAAAAAGTCTTAGCTTTAGAGTTAGAGAAGTTAAAGTTATTGAACACTGGTAATGCTAATGATGCAAATAAGGTGTCAAATAAGACTAATGCTAAGGATTTCAAGCTTAATCTACCAGCATTTAATCCCTCAATCGATGATATAACATTTTATCTAGATAGATTTGAAAGTGCATGTAATGTGCATAATATAGATAAAACATTATATGTGTATCATCTGTCCAAGATACTTAGAGGTGATGCTTTGACTTTGTTGAGTATGGTAGATGTGCCTGACAAAAACAACTATGAGGTTGTCAGGGCGGCATTGTTAAAGAAGTACCAACTTAACGAGGACGGATATCGTCTTAAATTTAAAACCATGTTACCAGAAACTGGAGTTGAATTCTCTGAATTCATCTCAGGCATCCGTCTTACTTTTTTACGATGGGTTGAGTTGTCTAAGACAGAAAATACATTTGAAGCTCTTATGGATTTACTACTTAGAGATAAGGTTATGTCTTCTGTTAATGAAGCTTTTCTATCTTTTCTTCATGAGCGTAAGCCTAAAAACATAAAAGAAATGGAAGAATACTGTAGCCAGTATGTTACTGCGCATCCGCACATAACCATTAGTAACTCTAAGGTGAAAGAAGGTCTGCCAGTTGCTTCGGCAGCACCTTATGGCCCAAATTTTATGCGTAAATTTCAGGGTAGCCAGAAAAAATTTCAATAAAAAGAGTAATCGTAATTATGCCCAGAACCATAGTGATCAATTCCAGGGTGATTCTTCTTCCCAGAACTGGAGACAACCTAATACTACACGTTATTCTACTCCGGTTAACTTTAGAAATTTTCACAAAGGTAATCGGTATAGAGGGAAATATTTTTC
The DNA here is from genome assembly GCA_024509875.1 of Oreohelix idahoensis. Taxonomy (NCBI): domain Eukaryota; kingdom Metazoa; phylum Mollusca; class Gastropoda; order Stylommatophora; family Oreohelicidae; genus Oreohelix; species Oreohelix idahoensis. The sequence continues at coordinate 120,526 of JAMPIV010012776.1, forward strand.
TCAGAGAGACCTCAATACCAAGATAATAGAGGTTCTCAACAGCATAGAGATAGTAATGACAGTTATGGAAACTGGAACTCAAACCAGGATAAAAATTACAGTAGGGACTTTAATGATAATTGCAGAGGCAATAATGGTCGCGGTAGATCGCAACATAAGAGAAAAAGATATCAACAGACAAACTCTGTTCAACAAGAATCTCAGGGAGCAGATAAACAGGTTAATAATGATAAAGACCATAATGCTATCGGATGCTCATCTTTTGATTTTGGTAGGGCAAATAAATGTATCCAATGCAGTACTTTATTTGATCCGAAAACCGTTAGTACTCTAAGCTGTGGTCATCCTTTGCCCGCTCTTCCTGCTAATGTTGCTCATGATGGGAGAGGTTCTCTTATATTACATAAGGGGCTAGTAAATAGTAATCCAGTCTCAGTGTTGTTTGATTCTGGATGTACTACTGTCGGCGTTAGGCAATCTCTTGTAGATCCATCCTGTGCTACAGGAAAAGTCATCAAATGTGTCACATTTGGTGGCACGTTAGAAAAGTATCCTACTGCTATAATACACCTTGCTACTCCTTTCTTCACGGGAGAGGTCCACGCGTGTCTACTTCCAAACCCTATTGCGGACCTTATTATTGGTCGTATTCACGGAGTTAGGGAATGTACCCCACAGCAGATTGCTGTTTGGGAAGAGCAAAACATTGAAGCTACCAATGCGGTGGTCACAAGAGCACATGCTCTGGATCCACCTCAAACTTCATTAACTAATAATGATGAAGTAAATGACCAAGATAGTCACTTGACTATTACACGTGACTCATTTATCAAATTGCAAGAAGAAGAAGATCCTTCTTTACAAAAATTCTTCATTCTAGCAAAAAAAAGGTGATCCTAATCAGAACACTAATAGGAAATCTTGGATTTCTATGAAGAACGGCGTACTTGTACGTATGGTACAAGACTCGACTACGTCCACTCATTCACAAATTCTTGTGCCTAAGAGCATGAGATTGCAAATATTGCAACATGCTCATGACTCGCAATGTGCTGGACATATGGGTTTTTCCCGTACAAAGTCGAGGGTTCTTGCGGCTTTCTTTTGGCCATTTGTGAGCAAGGACATACGAATGTACTGTCGCTCTTGCAAAGTATGTCAGGAGGTCAAATCTAAAGGACCACGACATGCTGCGCCTATCCAGGCTGCTGACATTCCTATTCGCCCTTTTCAAAAAATGGCAATAGATATTATCGGTCCTTTTAGAATTAAGTCGGCTAGAGGACATCAATTTATCCTTACATGTGTCGATATGTGCACACGTTGGCCAGAGGCAATACCTCTCAAGAGCATCTCAACTGCTGATATCGCAGACGCTCTTTGGCTGATATTTTCTCGCTTGGGTTTTCCCGGAGAAATATTGTCAGACCATGGCACTCAACTTATATCAGACACTATGTCACAGGTAATGTCTATGCTACACATTAAAAGGTCTCTCAGCAGTATCTATCACCCAATGTCTAATGGGTTGGTCGAACGTTTAAATAGGACTCTGAAAACTTTACTTGGTAAAATAACTGAGGATCATCCTCAGGATTGGGACAGGGTCTTACCCGCGGCTCTCTTTGCGTATAGAGAGGTCCCCAATGAACATACGGGGTTTTCCCCTTTTGAACTTGTCTTTGGCGCGCAACCGCGCGGCCCTATGTCTTTACTTCACGATCTAATCACTGCCGATAATATTAGCGATGAGACTCAATCTTCTTATGAGTACGTCATTGCTCTTAGGCAAAAGATCATCGAGGCATGCAAACTAGCAACTTCGTCTTCAGAATTTGCTAAAGAAAAGGCAAGGCAGTTTGCAAATAAGAATAGATGTCTACGACAACTTTGTCCAGGTGACAAAGCTCTCGTTCTACTTCCTTCAAGGGAGAACAGACTTCTAATTGCATGGAAAGGTCCATATGCAATAGTCTCCAAAATTTCTGATGTCGACTATGTTGTCGATATTGATGGAAAGCATAAAACTTTCCACATAAATATGCTCACGGAATTTTATGAAAGACCTGACTATTTGCAGCCTATTTTCCAGGCTACGGACAATTCACAAGCAACTCATGGTCAGTACTCATCTCTGTCAGTTATACAGGATGAGGAAACTACTTTTTCTGATGTCAATCTTCCTCTTTCTATGGTCCCACTTTATTCTACGGAATCTTGGAAAAACGTGACCGTTTCTCCAAATCTTTCCGCTGAGGAACATCGACAAGTTTCTTCGATGTTGCAAACATTTCAGGATGTTCTTACAGACATCCCGGGACACACACATGTCATAGAACATGACATTGTGCTAACTGATCACAATCCTATCAGAGTCAGACCATATCCAATACCTATCCATTTCCAGTCTCAAGTCGAAAAAGAATTGGATGAAATGATACGTTTGGAAATCATTGAACCATCCACTTCAGCATACTCTTCGTCTATGGTTATTGTTCGAAAGAAGGATAATAACATTCGCATTTGCGTAGATTATCGCAAATTGAACCAAGTTACGAAGTTCGATGCTGAACCTATGCCTTCATTAGAAGAGCTACTCAATAAACTTTCTAATTCTAGATTCTTTACCAAACTAGATTTGTCTAAAGGTTATTGGCAAGTCCCGCTAACTGAACGTGCCAAACCTTTTACAGCTTTTTCTACACCTAGGGGTTTATTCCAATGGAATTTCATGCCTTTTGGTCTTATGAACGCCCCTGCTACATTCGTACGCATGATGCGGCGAATTCTCGCATATCGTACAGATGTCATAGCATACCTAGATGATATCTGTCTATTCAGTGATTCTTGGGAAGATCACTATTTGGGTTTATACGAATTACTGTCTACTCTTCGCGAGTATAACTTGACTGCAAAACCCTCTAAAGCCTTTATAGGATTTAGCGAGATTTCTTTCCTAGGTCATCGGGTTGGTCATGGTCTTTTAAAGACAGAGGACCACAATGTTTCAAAAATACTTAACATTTCGGTCCCTAAGACGAAGAAACAAGTAAGGAGTCTATTAGGTTTGATTCAATTCTACGGACGATTCATTCCGAATCTGTCCTCCATTATGGCACCGCTTTCTACTTTATTGAAGAAAGGGTCGCCTAATCTGATCCGCTGGTCTAAAGAATGTCAATCCTCATTGGACCAGGTTAAAGCCCTATTTTCATCTCCACCTATTCTTAAGTTACCTACTATTGAGAAGACTTTTGTTCTTCGAAGTGACGCCTCGTCAACAGGGATTGGGGCAGCACTAATGCAGGAGTATTCTGATACTTTGCATCCGGTGATGTATATCTCTAGGAAATTAAACGCTGCAGAAAAGAATTACTCGGTTTTAGACCGTGAGTTATTGGCTATGGTATGGTCTATTCTGAAGTTACAAAGATTTCTTCTAGGCGCACATTTCATTGTGGAAACCGACCAGAAAGCGCTTACTGCTATTCAGAGCAAAAACTTGAAGAGCTCGAGGTCCACTCGTTATGCCATAGCTCTTCAACCATTTCATTTCTCGGTTCGAGCTATCCGTGGTTCGGATAATGTAATGGCAGACATTCTGTCCAGATGTCCACACGATTCCACATGATTCTTCTGTCATATATATATATTTCCTGATATACAGTCCAATGTTATAATGACATGTTAGTAGATTTTGTCTCACTATTTTTTTTTGAGGGAAATTTATAACATTGTACCATGTAATTATCTAAGAAGGCTTAGTTAGTGATATACGGGCCAAAAGATCACTCGGCCACATTTAAATAAATTATTTTCAGGATTGTATTAAGAAATTTACCAGTTGTCTTTAAGATTTGTGTTATTGATATTTTCGCAGCACATCATTGAAGTCTGCGAGTTACATCATTGAAGTCTGCGAGTTTATGTCCATTGTGGAACTTTGAGGATATCAAGTCCTGTCCTACATTGGGAGCGGATGATGTCCACATCTTCTTCTATTGAATGTTTTATGTCACCGAAGATCAACACATGTATTACTTATTAATTACTGTTACTTTATATAATGTAATAATATAGTGCGGTATATTAGTAAATTACACCGCTATTTGCAACACATTGTATGATAACACATAATATATTTAATTTCATATATTGGTATGAGAATAATTTGATTGTCATTATGTTGTTGCCATCATTGTGGCGTGTGTTGGTGGCACCTTCCTGGAATATATCAGCGTATACTTAGATAAATTTTTTCTCTAAGGATCTGAGATATGATCTCAGTGTCGCTCCATGCGTTGAGCTAATTTGTTAGGTATATATCCACGCATCATACGTGCGTTAGGAGCCTAGATTTTTTCCGGCTCCAGGATTTAAAAAAAAAAAAATGTTTCATTTTTTTTTTCCAGGGAGGGTGCGGTAATGTTACGCACGGATCATTATTATTTTTCGTTTGTATAAACATTTTTCATATGTATGATCATTTTTTTGACTGAAGTGTGTATTATGTTTTCTATGGTCAAAGGGACATAATCCGAGTTATCGAAACTACAATTTTTTAGGAGTTTGCCTTCTCTTGTATAGAGACACGTTCGGTCTATAATTTCTTGAACGAAGCGTGACCACATCTCCTTATTTGGTAGTATCAGTCAACTATGGTAGATGTCTGAAACCTTTCTTAACGCTTCTTTTCATGACCATAAAAGGCGCGACTGTGTAAGACTTTTATCTCGAATGTTCTTAGAATCGTCTTATTGTGAACGGCAACTCAGAGATTGTCGTTCTGCGCATGTCAAAAGCTGGGAGTTCGTTCTGTGTGTTCCGCCCAGTTCGGAGTTTAGAAATGGTTTAAGAAGCGAGCAGACGCGACCTGCGTCTTGTGATTCTCTGAGGGAAATACATTGTCGTTGTGAGTTAGTTAGCTAACTAGACTATTTCCCAGTATTATTCACGCCTGCCTGGAGGCATATGTTCATGGTTGATTTTCCGAAATAAGGTAATTCCTCTTGTATCGAACTTTATGCTATCATCTAGAGGTTCGTCATTTTGTCGCCTATTTGCTCGCCTGTGTGATTCCAAAATGGAGAGGTACTTTGACTAGGATTAAGTCACCGGTATCTGTATACCTGAACTAGTTAAATATATATGGGTCGCTCTAGACCAACAAGACTATTGTCTGTGTTCCAGGATTCGTTATATCAGAGATCACGTCCAAGTCAGATGGTTAGACTTAGGAACATTATAAAGGTCGAGCTGACCTGTAGCCCATGTATGCTATTCACGTGCAGACAGTAAACGGACTGATTGTATACATCTGATCTGCTAGCATCAGAATGGGAGCATTTATTATTGTTTATGAACATTGAAGATCTGTAGCTGACACTGTTGCAGAAGTTATAGAAATTATTATTATTTATACAGCTTCACGAACTAGAACTCTATGATTTATGAATTTTCTGAATCTATTGAACTGTGATGTCTTATGACGCATATATACAACAGCTGTCATTGCTGACTACAGAAATTGTTTTCAATGTGCCATATCATCTTGCTGAACTCGTTAACTATGTTGATGTCATAAGTATCATGACTGTTTTGTGGCGTGCAATAAATGTGATAAGAAACTTATAAACGAAGTGGTTACCCTTTCTATGGACTCTACACGTCATGTAGTGCCCTGTTGAGTGATAACCCTGTGAACTGTTCCACTACCACATACACAGCAACATCCTAAATCTGATTTGGCCATGTTGTCAGTTGCCAATGTTAAGACAATTAATTCCCCTCTTAATGACAAAGTCTAGTTCAAGGATGACGGGGACATAAAGTTGAGACTAGACGTGGCCATAGTTAGCTTATCTGGCAATAGGTTATTGCCGGCAAGAAAGGAACTATTCTTGTGGAATTCTCATCTGGGGCTTGGAGGACACGCTTGGATACTACACAACTGTACAAGTGATGTATGCTGTCGAATGGATTTCAGATGGAAAAGCTACTGACCTAGGTGCTGCTTCGTGAAGTACCATCAAGAGTGACCACTGTACCACAATTCAAGAATAAAACACAGATACGTTGATTAGCAATGAATTCTGGCACAAATACTGGCACAAATTCCCATCTGCTTATGTTCCAGGCTTTTAATTTAGCAAAAATATGAGCGGGCTTCAACGCACTGTTGCTTTATCAAGCTTATTTGAACTAGTGGTCTCGAACTAACGCTCCTAAGTGATTATATCAGCGAGACTGGCCAATGAGCCACGTTTCGACAAGTGTTTGAAAAAATGTTATCTTTTCCCGTCTCCCCTAACAACCAAGATAGTATTTATAGCCCGACCAATCGTGGTTAGGCTTTGATTTGTTGCGCTCCAATCAATTTGGAGTTTACATGGTAGGCTATTTCTGTAACGTAAATTTTTTTCAAACACGTTAAAAAAAAATCTTATGAGCAGAAATGATTTTATGCTGTCAGGCACCCCCAATATTTTATTTTGGGTATAATTTATTAATTCCTGGACTTTTTGCGTAACGTTTTACATATTATTTGTCAGCAAGCCCTAAGGAACCCAAAAATACTAATTTAAAGGAGCTACGTGGCTGCGTTCAAAATATGCAATTTCTTCTACCTCCTGTTTCGAAGATGTGCTGTCTGGGTACTGTTATGTTTCAAACCGTAAACACATCTAAATGTTAGTCTTGCCTAATAAGAGTTTTTTTATGATTTTATAAACCTAACTCTGGGAAAGGGTAGTGTATTTTATCACGGTCCGTCTGAAAAAAAATTAGTGCATGTAGACTTACACGCGTGATGGCAGCATTTGTGTATCGCGCGACGCGTGTTGCATGCGTTCCTGATTTTCAGCCCTCCCCTCTCTCTTTATCCTTTTGTCCATCTGTTCGTTCGTTTGGTAACGCAGTATAATTAATGTTAGGATTAATTTAGGTCATTACGCAGTACGTCTCAATGTTTTTCTTAGAAATGCAGCACACGTTTCATTGAAGAAGGCGGGTAATAATACAGTAAGCTTTTATATCAACGTGAAAGCGTTACAATTTGCAGACGTAGCAGAAAACAAGGGGGATTTCGCAGTACATTCTTTGTGACAGCACTGTTATTTTACCATGCTGCTTTCCTCTATTATTAATGTTTATTAATAGGCTTTATATTTACTTGATAATTTATATATGTGGATTAGAATATTCCACTACACCTCCCCTCTTAAAACAGACATTATATGTCAGTCCTTTATTCTATATACACATAGAGAAATTTATTATTATTTCTGGGGTTTACGGTGATTCTCATCACACGAATGGCGGCTTAAAAAATCCGCTCCCAAATTGGTTTTTCCAGATATATACTCAATGCTAAAATTATATGGAGCCAATAGTAAAGACCATCGGAGTAACCTGGAGTTCTCATGCCTAGCCTGTGCTAGAAACGATAAAGGTTTGTGGTCTGTTTGCAACTTAAATGCCTTCCCATATAGATAAATATTGAATTTCTTTATTGCCCATATTACTGCAAGACATTCTTTTTCGCTAGTTGAGTAGTTGATTTCAGCTTTATTCAACTTTCTGCTCGCATATGCCACTGGGCTTAATTCCCCATCCAATGCATCTGATTTCTGTAGTAGAGTTGCACCTAACCCAATATTACTTGCATCCGTCCTTACTATGAATTCTTGACTTAAGTCAGGTAATTTCAAAATGGGTTTACTTGTGAGCTTTTCCTTCAATTCTTGGTAAGTCATTTCACATTGTAGTGTCCATGTAATGCGATCTGGATGTCCTTTACGTGTCAATTCAGTTAACGGTGCACATATGGAATTAAAGTTTTTGATATACTTCTGGTAGAAACCACATAATGAGACAAAGGATCTCACGTCCTTCTTGGTTTGTGGTCTCGGGGCTATCTGTAGTTTCTCTAAATTCTTTGGGTCAGGGGTCATGTTTCCCTGATAAACTGTGTGTCCCAAAAATTCCAATTCTTTACATCCAACGCAACATTTGGTTGGTCGGGCTGTTAAATTTGCCTCCCTAAGTCGATCAAACAGCATGTTCAGAGAGTCAATGTGTTCCTCAAATGTTTCTGTTGCTATAAGGATATCATCCATAAAATTTGTTATACAGGGATTATTCATAGGATCCAATAATTTTCTCATCATTCTAGAGAAGACACTAGGCGCATTCTTCAATCCAAATGGCAATCTATTAAACTCATAGTGTCCTTCTGAGGTACTAAAAGCTAGGTATGGTCTAACCTCAGGCTTTACTGGAATCTGATAGTATCCTTTACACAGATCCACTTTTGAGAAATATTTAGCTTTATTTAGTCTGGCAAACAGCTGATTTGTATCCGGCAATGGATCCACCTGTCCTTCTGTAATAGCATTCAGTCTCCTGTAATCTATACAGAGTCTATGTTCTCCAGAGGGCTTCCTTAAGAGTACAACACCGGAACTATACGAAGACTCATGTGCGAAATAATTCCTTCCTTCAATAGATAGTCTATCTCTTCCTTCAAAGCTTTCTCCTTAGCAAATGGAATCGAATATGGTTTCATACAGACAGGTGTGGGGTCTATCAGTTTCATATCATATTCCAATAGGTTTGTATGCCCTGGTCGGTCTGTTAACACCTCTGCATGATTATTTAGAACCTGTTGCACTCTCTCTTTCTGAGTTTTCGTAAATGTGTACTGATTTTCACCTGTGCTGCTGTCTCACAGGGGTGTAATGGATATTCAAATGATGAAAGTGGTTCCTTTTTCATCTCCATGGCGATGGACAAGGTCAACAAGTGTGTCTCTTCCTGATGTTCTCTTTCCAAACATTTCTTCAGGAGATTCACATGATAGATTTTTTCTTTCCCCTTCTTATCTATCTTATAATTTGTTCTAGACACCTTCTCTAGAACTGTATATGGACCCTGCCATCCAATTTGTAACTTATTCTGACTCCCCGGCAAAAGAAGCAGTACTTTCTCTCCCACAGCCAAATTTCTGTCTTTTGCCTTCCTGTTATAATAGGCAGCATGTTTCTTCCTGGCTTGTTTCAAATTTTCATTGGCAAGTTTCCAGCCAGTTTTCAACCGAGTGGTCAGCTCATTCACATATTGGTATGAAGATGTAATGTTTTCCTCTGCCTTTTCATCAGTCCACGTTCTTAACAAAGCTACATATGGACCTTTAATTGTGTGGACCTATTTGTCCATGCACCGGTATGGTCTCTTCCACTCGAAGCTTTATGGTGATGTATTGATTTTTCCTCCCAGAGTTTATCATTCACAAAACGACCGCTAACCAATTTTTTTCTTTTGGGTGCTTAGTCTCCCCCCAGCTTAAAATTCTTGATGATAGATTTCCTCCCCTACATCATTCTTCCTCCAGTTTGTTTAAGTCCGATTGAGGGATTGTCGGCTTATCCTGGGGTAAGACATCTTTTTGCACTCTCCGCATAGTGGCCATTGTAAAACAGTTAAGTGAAGCCTGTCCGTGTTAAAGGGGCTTCCCAGTTGTGGTTCCATTTGGTGTCCACTCCTTTATTCAAATCGTTCTATATTTCCTTTTTATTATCAGGCCCTAATTTTGCCCCGTGGCGTGATTCCAGGTCCTGATCCATGCCCTGTTCCCACTTGTGGGTAGTTCCCTCATGTCGTGGCTATGCTACACCTTTTCTACAAAATTTTCAATGTCCCATCTTTGCTTTGGGCCAATAATGAATTGTGAGCCACCTTTTGAATGATGGTTACCTATTTTCTCATGGTCCCTCATCTATCTGGTTTCACAATGTAGGCTCCTTAATAATTCTGTCCTATATCTTTTTGGAAGTTCCAGGCTGTCCGTGACCATTGGATCTAGCTCCAGTCTTCCTATACATCAATCTTGTTTTTCATGAGTAAAAATCTCCCATTTTATCCTGGACGGTAGTTTGAGTATTGACAAGTTGACAATTTTCTGAAACAAGGCTTGAGTGTTTTATCCCCAGCCTGTGCCTTCCTCATCTCTTCTGGAGTGGTATCTAACATAATATCCTCCTCCTGTCTTGAGGTCGACCTGACCTGAAGGTTTGCCATATACACAGGTTTCCTTCTGCAACGGTCAGTGTCATGATTGTCCATCTGACAATTCTTACACCACCTTTTTCCTTGGTTGAAAGATTTTCTTTCATCATATTTCCTTTCATCGAATTGTGGGAATTTATTTTTATTTTCATACCGTGGCCTATCAAATTGGTGCTTACCTTTATTTTGATCCTTAGGATCAAATTTATTAAAGTTCTGTGGTGCCCTAAAGTTGTCCACCTGTTTCTTTTTATTACCTGTTACCTCTGCTTGAGCTGCTTGATACCTTTCAGCAACATTTAGCAACTCACCCAGCCTCTCTGCACCTTGTTCCATGAGAAACTTTCTCAGGTCTGGAGCCATGGACTCTCTTAATTTCTCTATAAGGACCATTTCCTTAAGATCTTGGGTTTTCCCCAGAGAAGTCCATTTCTCCAAGTATGTCTCTATTCGTGCAGAGAACTGGTGATAGGTTTCACCTGACAGTAGTTTAGCATTCCTAAATTTTTTCCTATAAAATTCTGCATTCTTTCATACCTTAACAAAAGAGCCTGCTTTAGCATGTCATAATTTTCCTGATCACCTCTGCTCATTTTTGCAAAAACTTCATAAGCTGCCCCACGAAGTCCCTGAGATAACTTTAAGCTCCACCTTTCTCTCTCTAACCCATACGTGGTAGCTAATAGTTCATACCTATTTAGGTAGCTCTCAATAACATCGTCTTTCTCAACAAAATGATCTAAATGAAAATTCATAGCTGAGGTTGAGGCTCCTTGAGTAACCGTAGCATCAGAGGCAAAGGGACTGGCACCATTTTCAGGAGCATGGCCTTGAAACTCAAACTCCCTTAGTCGTAACTCATGTGCCCTTTGTAATCTTTTATCTTCTGCTTCCCTTTCTGCAGCTAATCTTCTTCCTTCCCTTTCTGCAGCTAATTTCTTCTCTTCCCTTTCTGCAGCTAAATTTTTCTCTTCCCTTTCTGCAGCTAATTTCTTCTCTTCCCTTTCTGCAGCTAATTTCTTCTCTTCCCTTTCTGCAGCCAATCGTTGTTGTCTCCCTCTTCTTCCAATTTCTTAGCCTCAGCCTCAATCTGCAACCTCTTAGTCTCCTTGCCAGCCTCTAACTTTCTTTCGGCCTCTTTTTCTAATCTTCTTTCTTCGCGTTCAATAAATTTGTCACATTCCGTCGTGACATAGGCAACCATAACTTGCCCATCTAATCCTAACTCTTTTGCAGTCTGAACCGCAGCAGATCGAAATTTGGCCAGGTCCGCCATTGTCTATCATGTAAATTTATACAATGTCTAACCAACAATTCAATCTCTAATGGACAACACAGGCACCGTGAGCTCAACCTTATTTAATTCCACCCAAGGATACCTTTTAATTCTTATATTCCCTGAAGTGAATTACCCCCAATATTTTTAATAGGGAAAGATTCAAAATCCCAAGAGCGAGACCCCAATATATGTGGTGAAGTGGGATGTTATAAATATTTATAGGGGACTTAGTGTACTGACTGAGATCAGCTGTGAAGGTATATATATCTAATAAGAGTAGTGTATTATATATATAACCTTACTTGCTACCACATATCTATATATCTCAGTCAGAATTATTCTGGAATAGTGTGATGACTACGTTATGTGTCTAGGGTATGTGTATGATGAAGTGTAAGTCACAACAACAGACAGATAAACAATTTAATTTAATCCACTACTCTTAACAACACTGTGACACTCACATACATATAACACTCTATGAGAATATCTTAAAGAAGTCACTCGTAACTTTTCAAATAACAATATGTATTCATTACTGGCATGAATGAATATGTGTCCTGATTCAACTACAAGGGAACCAGGAATCACAATCAATTTAAATTACAAGTTATGTACAGAATTTATTTAATATGAATATTGTAGTGACATATATTATTACAAATGTTCTATGTGTGTCAGTTGTGTAGTTGTAAAATGAGGTAATACTGGTTTTGTTTTGTTCAAGCTCTGTTGGTATTTGTCATCATGACTTCAATAGTTTGTCTTTAGGGACTAGTATTGGAGATGTTCTCAGTTCCTGATATTAAGACAATTAAATTCCCCTCTTAATGTTATTTTTACAAAGTCAGTTCAAGATGAGGGGACATAATGTTGAGCTCAGCTGGCCAAGTTAGCTTATCTGGCGTGATGGCGGCAGGAAAGGACTCCTCTGCTCGAATTCTCCTCTGGGCTCTGGAGACACCTCACTGATAGCTAAAGGGACCAAGGAGTATGCTGTCCGACACTGGATTCAGCAAAGCTCTGACCAGGTGCTGCTCAGTACCATCAAGACCACTGTCCCACAATTTCATGGAAATAAACACAGATACGTTGATTAGCAATGAATTCTGGCACAATTACTGGCACAAATTTCCATCTGCTTATGTTCCAGGCTTTTATTTTAGCAAAATTGTGAGCTGGCTTCAACGCACTGATGCTTTATCAAGCTTATTTAAACAAGTGGTTTCGAACTAACGCTCCCAAGTGTGTATATCAGCGAGTCTGACCAATGAGCCCCGTTTCGACAAGTGTTTGAAAAAATGTTACCTTTCCCCGTTTCCCCTAACAACGAAAGATAGTATTTATAGCCCGACCAATCGTGGTTAGGCTTTCATTTGTTGCGCTCCAATCAATTTGGAGTTTACATGGTAGGCTATTTATGTAACGTAAAGTTTTTTTCAAACACGTTATAAAAAATTTTATGAGCAGAAATGATTTCATGCTGTCAGGCAGCCTCACTATTTTATTTTGGGTATAATTTATTAATTCCTGGACTATTTGCGTAACGTTTTACATATTATTTGTCAGCAAGCCCTAAGGAACCCAAAAATACAAATTTAAAGGAGCTACGTGGCTGCGTTCAAAATATGCAATTTCTTCTACCTCCTGTTTCGAAGAGGTGCTGTCTGGGTACTGTTATGTTTTCAACCGTAAACCCATCTAATGTTATCTTTTCTAATAAGAGTTTTTTATGATTTATAAACCTAACTCTGGGAAAGGGTAGTGTATTTTATCACTGTCCGTCTGAAAAAAAATTAGTGCATGTAGACTTACACGCGTGATGGCAGCATTTGTGTATCGCGCGACGCGTGTTGCATGCGTTCCTGATTTTCAGCCCTCCCCTCTCTCTATCCTTTTGTCCATCTGTTCGTTCGTTTTGGTAACGTAATATAATTAATGTTAGGATTAATTTAGGTCATTACGCAGGGCCTCTCAATGCTTTTCCAAGAAATACAGCACACGTTTCATTGAAGAAAGCGGGTAATAATACAGTAAGCTTTTACTATCAACGTGAAAGCGTTACAATTTGCAGACGAAGCATAAAACAAGGGGGATTTCGAGTACAGTCATTGTGACAGCACTGTTATTTACCATTGCTCTTCTCTTTATTTATTATATGTATTTATTAGGCTTTATATTTACTTGATAATTTATATATGTGGATTAGAATATTCCACGACACCTCCCCTCTTAAAACAGACATTATATGTCAGTCCTTTATTCTATATACACATAGAGAAATTCATTATTATTTCTGGGGTTTACGGTGATTCTCATCACACGGATGGCGGCTTAAAAAATCCGCTCCCAAATTGGTTTTTCCAGATATATACTCAATGCTAAAATTATATGGAGCCAAAAGTAAAGACCATCGGAGTAACCTAGAGTTCTCATGCTTAGCCTGTGCTAGAAACGATAAAGGTTTGTGATCTGTTTGCAACTTAAATGCCTTCCCATATAGATAAATATTGAATTTCTTTATCGCCCATATACTGCAAGACATTCTTTTTCGCTAGTTGAGTAGTTGATTTCAGCTTTATTCAACTTTCTGCTAGCATATGCCACTGGGCTTAATTCCCCATCCAATGCATCTGATTTCTGTAGTAGAGTTGCACCTAACCCAATATTACTTGCATCCGTCCTTACTATGAATTCTTGACTTAAGTCAGGTAATTTCAAAAATGGGTTTACTTGTGAGCTTTTCCTTCAATTCTTGGTAAGTCATTTCACATTGTGGTGTCCATGTAATGCGATCTGGATGTCCTTTACGTGTCAATTCCGTTAAAGGTGCACATATGGAATTAAAGTTTTTGATATACTTCTGGTAGAAACCACATAATGAGACAAAGGATCTCACGTCCTTCTTGGTTTGTGGTCTCGGGGCTTTCTGTAGTTTCTCTAAATTCTTTGGGTCAGGGGTCATGTTTCCCTGATAAACTGTGTGTCCCAAAAATTCCAATTCTTTACATCCAACGCAACATTTGGTTGGTCGGGCTGTTAAATTTGCCTCCCTAAGTCGATCAAACAGCATGTTCAGAGAGTCAATGTGTTTCTCAAATGTTTCTGTTGCTATAAGGATATCATCCATAAAATTTGTTATACAGGGATTATTCAGAGGATCCAATAATTTTCTCCTCCTTCTAGAGAAGACACTAGGCGCATTCTTCAATCCAAATGGCAATCTATTAAACTCATAGTGTCCTTCTGAGGTACTAAAAGCTCGGTATGGTCTAACCTCAGGCTTTACTGGAATCTGATAGTATCCTTTACTCAGATCCACTTTTGAGAAATATTTAGCTTTATTTAGTCTGGCAAACAGCTGATTTGTATCCGGCAATGGATCCACCTGTCCTTCTGTAATAGCGTTCAGTCTCCTGTAATCTATACAGAGTCTATGTTCTCCAGAGGGCTTCCTTAAAAGTACAACACCGGAACTATACGAAGACTCACTGTGCGAAATAATTCCTTCCTTCAACAGATAGTCTATCTCTTCCTTCAAAGCTTTCTCCTTAGCAAATGGAATCGAATATGGTTTCATACAGACAGGTGTGGGGTCTATGAGTTTCATATCATATTCCAATAGGTTTGTATGCCCTGGTCGGTCTGTTAACACCTCTGCATGATTATTTAGAACCTGTTGCACTCTCTCTTTCTGAGTTTCCGTTAAATGTGTACTGATTTTCACCTGTGCTGCTGTCTCACAGGGGTGTAATGGATATTCAAATGATGAAAGTGGTTCCTTTTTCATCTCCATGGCGATGGACAAGGTCAACAAGTGTGTCTCTTCCTGATGTTCTCTTTCCAAATATTTCTTCAGGAGATTCACATGATAGATTTTTTCTTTCCCCTTCTTATCTATCTTATAATTTGTTCTAGATACCTTCTCTAAAATTGTATATGGACCCTGCCATCCAATTTGTAACTTATTCTGACTCCCGGGCAAAAGAAGCAGTACTTTCTCTCCCACAGCCAAATTTCTGTCTTTCGCCTTCCTGTTATAATAGGCAGCATGTTTCTTCCTGGCTTGTTTCAAATTTTCATTGGCAAGTTTCCAGCCAGTTTTCAACCGAGTGGTCAGCTCATTCACATATTGGTATGAAGATGTAATGTTTCCTCTGCCTTTTCATCAGTCCACGTTCTTAACAAAGCTACATATGGACCTTTAATTTTGTGGACCTATTTGTCCATGCACCGGTATGGTCTCTTCCACTCGAAGCTTTATAGTGATGATTTTTCCTCCCAGAATTATCATTCACAAAACGACCGCTACCAATTTTTCTTTTGGGGCTTTCTCCCCCTCTTAAAATTCTTGATGAGAGATTTCCTCCTACATCCTCTTCCTCCAGTTTTTTTAAGTCCGATTGAGGGATTTTCGGCTTATCCTGGGGTAAGACATCTTTTGCACTCTCCGCATAGTGGCCATTGTAAAACAGTTAAGTGAAGCTTGTCCGTGAAAAGGGGCTTCCCATTCCATTTGGTCCACTTTATCAAATCTATATTTCTTTTTATTATCAGGCCTAATTTTGCCCCGTGGCGTGTCCAGGTCCTGATCCATGTTCCCACTTGTGGGTGTTCCCTCATGTGCTATGCTACACCTTTCTACAAAATTCTCAATGTCCCATCTTGCTTTGGGCCAATAATAATTGTGAGCCACCTTTTGAATGATGCTACCTATCTTCTCATGGTCCCCATCTGGTTTCACATGTAGGCTCCTTATTAAGTCTGCCCTGTATCTTTTTGGAAGAACCAGCTGTCCGTGACCTTTGGATCTAGCTCCAGTCTTCCTATACATCAACTTGTTTTTCATGTAAAAATCTCCCTTGCCTGGAGTTGTATGACAAGTTGACAATTTTCTGAAACAAGGCTTGAGTGTTTTATCCCCAGCCTGTGCCTTCCTCATCTCTTCTGGAGTGGTATCTAACATAATATCCTCCTCCTGTCTTGAGGTCGACCTGACCTGAAGGGTTGCCATCTACACAGGTTTCCTTCTGCAACGGTCAGTGTCATGATTGTCCATCTGACAATTCTTACACCACCTTTTTCCTTGGTTGAAAGATTTTCTTTCATCATATTTCCTTTCATCGAATTGTGGGAATTTATTTTTATTTTCATACCGTGGCCTATCAAATTGGTGCTTACCTTTATTTTGATCCTTAGGATCAAATTTATTAAAGTTCTGTGGTGCCCTAAAGTTGTCCACCTGTTTCTTTTTATTACCTGCTACCTCTGCTTGAGCTGCTTGATACCTTTCAGCAACATTTAGCAACTCATCCAGCCTCTCTGCACCTTGTTCCATGAGAAACTTTCTCAGGTCTGGAGCCATGGACTCTCTTAATTGCTCTATAAGGACCATTTCCTTAAGATCTTGGGTTTTCCCCAGAGAAGTCCATTTCTCCAAGTATGTCTCTATTCGTGCAGAGAACTGGTGATAGGTTTCACCTGACAGTAGTTTAGCATTCCTAAATTTTTTTCTATAAAATTCTGCATTCTTTTCATACCTTAACAAAAGAGCCTGCTTTAGCATGTCATAATTTTCCTGATCACCTCTGCTCATTTTTGCAAAAACTTCATAAGCTGCCCCACGAAGTCCCTGAGATAACTTTAAGCTCCACCTTTCTCTCTCTAACCCATACGTGGTAGCTAATAGTTCATACCTATTTAGGTAGCTCTCAATATCATCGTCTTTCTCAACAAAATGATCTAAATGAAAATTCATAGCTGAGGTTGAGGCTCCTTGAGTAACCGTAGCATCAGAGGCAAAGGGACTGGCACCATTTTCAGGAGCATGGCCTTGAAACTCAAACTCCCTTAGTCGTAACTCATGTTCCCTTTGTAATCTTTTATCTTCTGCTTCCCTTTCTGCAGCTAATCTCCTCTCTTCCCTTTCTGCAGCTAATTTCTTCTCTTCCCTTTCTGCAGCTAATTTCTTCTCTTCCCTTTCTGCAGCTAATTTCTTCTCTTCCCTTTCTGCAGCTAATTTCTTCTCTTCCCTTTCTGCAGCTAATTTCTTCTCTTCCCTTTCTGCAGCCAATCGTTTGTCTTCTCTTTCTGCCTCCAATTTCTTAGCCTCAGCTTCAAACTGTAACTTCTTAATTTCCTTGTCAGCCTCTAACTTTCTTTCGGCTTCAAACCTTCTTTCTTCACGTTCAATAAATTTGTCACATTCCGTCGTGACATAGGCAACCATAACTTGCCCATCTAATCCTAACTCTTTTGCAGTCTGAACCGCAGCAGATCGAAATTTGGCCAGGTCCGCCATTGTCTATTATGTAAATTTATACAATGTCTAACCAACAATTCAATCTCTAATGGACAACACAGGCACCGTGAGCTCAACCTTATTTAATTCCACCCAAGGATACCTTTTAATTCTTATATTCCCTGAAGTGAATTACCCCCAATATTTTTAATAGGAAAGATTCAAAATCCCAAGAGCGAGACCCCAATATATGTGGTGAAGTGGGATGTTATAAATATTTATAGGGGACTTAGTGTACTGACTGAGATCAGCTGTGAAGGTATATATATCTAATAAGAGTAGTGTATTATATATATATAACCTTACTTGCTACCACATATCTATATATCTCAGTCAGAATTATTCTGGAATAGTGTGATGACTACGTTATGTGTCTAGGGTATGTGTATGATGAAGTGTAAGTCACAACAACAGACAGATAAACAATTTAATTTAATCCACTACTCTTAACAACACTGTGACACTCACATACATATAACACTCTATGAGAATATCTTAAAGAAGTCACTCGTAACTTTTCAAATAACAATATGTATTCATTACTGGCATGAATGAATATGTGTCCTGATTCAACTACAAGGGAACCAGGAATCACAATCAATTTAAATTACAAGTTATGTACAGAAATTTATCAATATGAAATATTGTAGTGACATATATTATTAAAAATATCCTATGTGTGTCAGTTGTGTAGTGGTAATATGAGGTAATACTGGTTTTGTTTTGTTCAAGCTCTGTTGGTATTTGTCATCATGACTTCAATAGTTTGTCTTTAGGGACTAGTATTGGAGATGTTCTCAGTTCCTGATATTAAGACAATTAAATTCCCCTCTTAATGTTAATTTTACAAAGTCAGTTCAAGATGAGGGGACATAATGTTGAGCTCAGCTGGCCAAGTTAGCTTATCTGGCGTGATGGCGGCAGGGAAGGACTCCTCTGCTCGAATTCTCCTCTGGGCTCTGGAGACACCTCACTGATAGCTAAAAGGACCAAGGAGTATGCTGTCCGACACTGGATTCAGCAAAGCTCTGACCAGGTGCTGCTCAGTACCATCAAGACCACTGTCCCACAATTTCATGGAAATAAACACAGATACGTTGATTAGCAATGAATTCTGGCACAATTACTGGCACAAATTTCCATCTGCTTATGTTCCAGGCTTTTATCAAGCTTATTTAAACAAGTGGTTTCGAACTAACGCTCCCAAGTGTGTATATCAGTGAGACTGGCCAATGAGCCACGTTTCGACAAGTGTTTGAAAAAATGTTACCTTTTCCCGTTTCCCCTAACAACGAAAGATAGTATTTATAGTCCGACCAATCGTGGTTAGGCTTTCATTTGTTGCGCTCCAATCAATTGGGAGTTTACATGGTAGGCTATTTATGTAACGTAAGGTTTTTTCAAACACGTTATAAAAAAAATTTTATGAGCAGAAATGATTCCATGCTGTCAGGCATCCTCACTATTTTATTTTGGTATAATTTATTAATTCCTGGACTATTTGCGTAACGTTTTACATATTATTTGTCAGCAAGCCCTAAGGAACCCAAAAATACAAATTTAAAGGAGCTACGTGGCTGCGTTCAAAATATGTATTTTCTACCTCCTGTTTCGAAGATGTGCTGTCTGGGTACTGTTATGTTTTCAACCGTAAACCCATCTAATGTTGTCTTTCCTAATAAGAGTTTTTTATGATTTATAAACCTAACTCTGGGAAAGGTAGTGTATTTTATCACTGTCCGTCTGAAAAAAAATTAGTGCATGTAGACTTACACGCGTGATGGCGGCATTTGTGTATCGCGCGACGCGTGTTGCATGCGTTCCTGATTTTCAGCCCTCCCCTCTCTCTTTATCCTTTTGTCCATCTGTTCGTTCGTTTTGGTAACGTAATATAATTAATGTTAGGATTAATTTAGGTCATTACGCAGGGCCTCTCAATGTTTTTCTTAGAAATGCAGCACACGTTTCATTGAAGAACGCGGGTAATAATATAGTAGGCTTTTACTATCAACGTGAAAGCGTTACAATTTGCAGACGTAGCAGAAAACAAGGGGGATTTCTAGTACATTCTTTGTGACAGCACTGTTATTTTACCATTGCTCTTCTCTTTATTAATTTTATTTGTTAGGCTTCATATTTACTTGATAATTTATATATGTGGATTAGAATATTCCACGACAGAAGGTTTGTGCACAGAGGACTTCTTGGCGAATAATGCAGTGAAAAGAAATCACATCATGGTTAATACAGTTTGTTAATAAAGTAATGAAACCCTTTTTTCTCCCTCTCATGCTCGGAGCTCCATCTGTAGCAACGGATTTGATTTAGTTGATATCTATTACTTTCTTTTGCAAGCATTCAGATACTGCAGTTGCAATATCTTCTCCCCGAGTCTGTGGCAGTAGTTCAATCAACTCTTCTTGTGGTTCTTTAGAGTTTACATATCTGCAAATGAGAGCAACTTGTGCAATGTCATCCACATCACAAGACTCATCACATGCCAGAGAATATCCTGATGCTGATTTAATGTCTTCAATCTGCTAGCTAGTTATATCATCACTGTTCTTTTTTTACAGTCTTTGCAGACAGTGGCAAGTCTTTAATTTTTTTTTCACAATTTCACTTTTGTTTTGAAAATCTTTAAAACGATGCTCAGATATTTAAATAAAACATTCCTTCAAGTATTCTCCACCTGAAAATGGTTTTCCGCGACGTGCAATTTCTTTGGCAGCCACAAAAGTAGCAGCCGTAACATTGCTTGATGATTTTATCCATGAGGCAAACATATTCTGAGTTGCAGCTGCTTTGCACTGTAGCTCAAGGGCTACTTTTTTCTGGAATCACCCTCTGAATATTTTGTTTCAAATTCACTGTGCACTTTATGATAATGTCTTGCCACATTGGATTTCTTATTTTGAGTAAGTTTGTCATTGCAAATAAGGCATTGTGGGAGTCCATTATTATTTGGTATGAACAGGTAATTTGCAGTCCACTTTATTTTAAATTCTCTCTTTTCATCTTCAACTTTTCTCTTGTGGTCTTGGTATTTTCCTGTTTGAATACAGTTTTTAAATAATTTTTCAAAACAGATTAAAAATATTAAAACAAATTTTTGTATAACAGTTTGTCACATAAATTGTATTTTTTAATCAACGTGAATTTATTTGAAGCTGCTGGTGTAGGCTGAGTTAAATTTTGGTAAATAATAATAATAATTAATTAACTTTATTCATAATTAAAAAGTTTACAAACTATCAATAATTATTGATTATTGTTATTTTGTAAGCATTTGATAGTCCTTTATATAAATTTCCAGTGGAATCTGACTAAACAGCTTGATGATCTGGATTTTGCAGATGACTTGGCTCTTCTGTCCCATAACCATAATCAGATGCAAGAGAAAATGAAAATTCTCGATGAGAGGTCACAACAAATGGGCCTAAAAATACACACAGAAAAGACAAATGAGAATAAATGCAAGGAATGATAACAAGGTTGAACTTGAAGAAACACCACTAAAAGATGTAGAATCGTACACATATCTTGGCAGTAATATAGACAAAGTTGGAGGGACAGACAGTGATATCAAAATAAGAATACAAAAAGCAAGAGGAGCTTTCATTGCATGGGAAACATGGAGAATCAGAGAAATCTAGTCCAACACGAAAATAAGAATCTTCAACTCAAATGTCAAGTCAGTCCTATTGTATGGCTCTGAGACACGGAGAACAACAAAAACAACAACCAAAAAGCTACAGACTTTTATAAACGGGTGCTTGCGTAGAATAAAAGGACTGAAATGGTGTGACAAAGTCACAAATGTGGAATTGATGACAAGTACCACACAAGTGCCAGTGGAACAAGAGTCGAGAAGAAGACGCTGGCGATGGATAGGACACACATTGAGGAGACCTGTTGATAGCATTACAAGGTAGTCCTTGTTCTGAAATCCACAGGGAAAGAGAGACAGAGGTAGACCAAAAAACACATGGAGAAGAGAACTGGATACAGAGGTGAAAATGATGAGGAAAACATGGAAAAAACTTGAGCGGATGGCACCGGACAGGAAGACTTGGCATGTGCTTGGTGAAGGCCTATGCTCCTCTGGGAGCTAAAGGGTATTGATAAATAAATTTGACCTGACCTAGATTTGGTCAATTTATATAATTTAAATAGGAAATTGGATGAAGATATGCGTCGATATCTTTAAAAACCATAATTAAAGGGAAAAAATGTGTTGAAAACTTACCATTTAGCAAAAAAATTCAATTTTCACTGTAATTCGTTATCAGAAGAAATTTTGTATACCGGCAAGCAAGTACATTAGGACAGTTTCAACTGCAAACATGGCGGTTACAGTCTGCGTCGCTTGCGTGCGCGACGGACATCTCGTGAAAAAACTTGTTTATTTCGTAATCGAAAGTTCTGTAATCGGTTATGAATTCAAAAATAGAAATAAGGGAAAGCATTTCTCTTGTCTTTAAAACAAAAACAATATGACACAATCTTTAAAGGACCCCTCCCCCCACTCCCAAAAGCTTTGTCCACGACAAGTGTTTGTCAAAAGGTGGTTTTAGTGCGCGGATACTAAGTGTTAAGTAGCCGAGGGCCAAGAACCGCACGAGATGGCTCAAAGAGCCGCAGGTTGCCGACTCCTGGTCTGGGGTAAAGGTTTTTTCCCCCGCGTTGCAGTCAAAATCCATGAGCTAGCTTTCTTTAACAGTGAACTGTGCATGACAGGAACGCGATCTTTTCTTTGAAGAGAAGTTAACATTCGATAAAATATGATTTAATTTGAATTTTCAACCGCTCTGTTGATGGAGTAGGAGAAAGTAGATCGTCCGGCATTTGTGACAGAAATTTGTGAATCCAGTCAGCACGAGAGGACCTACAAGTCAACTGTGAAAGACCAACTAAGGAAGAAATAAAGAAAGCCATCAAGGTACTAAACGATGGAAAAGCGGCTGGTCCTGATGGGCATTCCAGCAGAAGCCATCAAAGTGAAAGTTGACACCTTTACAGAGATGTTAGGGTTCGTCCACATATGACGTCACGCAGTGAGAGAAAAGGGGGGGGGGGGGGGAGAGGTGGGTGTGATAAACGAGCGCAAAGGCCTTATTGCTCTATCTTTTCCTACATCTTTCGTATTGTATTTTCTCCGACATTTGCTCTTTCATGCAACATTTGCGATCCATATTTGCTATTTCATCGTTGTGATTACTCGCAACCGATATCTAGAGAACCACATTTGCTCTTTCATCGGGGGAAATAAAATCCTTTGATTGAGTCCACATGCCCGATATTATCGTTTGAAGCCCACATTGCATCGTGATAAATCAGGTAAAAACACATATGGTCATCCGAATCAAACATGGGCATGCGGTAATTTCTGTGACACCACATTGGACGCCCAGATTGGCTAGGGGAAAACGTCTCACCGCGGTTCAGACAAGCGTTGGTTTACCACATTTGACGCCCAGCTTGGCCAGGTGACTTCCAGAAATATATAATATAGCATAATCTACTAGAGTGGGGCAGTCAAGTTTTTTACCTTGTGAGGAAGAGATTAAACCCAAAAACGCATAGCCTAATACACGTGTTTATTCAGAGTGGATGATAATTCAGTTCTGTGATTAATTGTGTTCTTAAAGGATTTTGCGAAGGGAAAAGAAGGTTAGTAGATCTTATACTTATTAATACATTTTCTTAATTTTGTTTATTTTAACCTCACAGCTAAAATGTGCGAAAGATAAAGTTTCAAATAATTCTTGGCATAACTGATTAATAAAATCAGAAGATTTTCCTAGAAGATGATAGGATGATAGGAGGTAATTAATAGTTCATATTTCACCTTTATCATCATCACAGTCTCCCATGCGCACACACTCTCATGCACAAGATATTTAACATCATTAGAATTGAACTCAGAGAGAGAGAGATGAATAATGAGCAATAGTTTAAATGCAAGTCAACCAGTGATGTTAAATGTGAAAACTTACGAAGACTTTTGTGTGTCTTCAGTTCATCAGAAGTCTGAGTCTACACGCAACGTGTCTGACGTCTAACCAGAAATAAGTAATCAAAAACGGACATTTGGCTAGCAGAATTCGCCATAGGACATCTTTCATTCCTCAATTAAAAAGGAATATTGTCTCACCCACAAGTCATAAGGTGGACGCAGCATTTTTCGTCACCATATACTGCTTGCTCACAAGCTCAATACATCGTTATCACAAGTTCAATACAGAGTCATCATAAAATTCTAATCACTACGCTACTCCGAAAGATCATTATTATCTGAAGTCAAGCAAAAGAGCTCAAAAGAGGAATAGCAAAATTATATAATTTATACCCACTGTTGAGCAAATCACACTTTATAAGCGCATTTTTATGAAGCAGCATCCCGAAATTATAATATTAAAGATGAAGCAATCACGTACAACAAACGCAAGATATTTATGAGTCCTACACAATATCAACACTAAACATATCCAATAGATGCAAAACCAAACTCATCCAGTTAACCAGTACCGTCGGGAGGATTTAGGAACAACTAGTACCTTTTGTCATATGACCAAGCCTATTAACGGTTGATCTAAGCACTACAGAGATATACTTCAACACAGTATGAACCATGGATAAACTACATGAGATAATCTACATCACGTACTCCCCTATTCGTGCAGCGTTCTCCGATACGACAGACAGTATATCTCCAACTCAGAACACGTCCCTTCACCGCTTTCAGGATATAGACCACTTCCACCCCCCCACTCCGGACAGTATAACCGTATACACAAACCCCCTTTGGGGGACATTTTATGCAATACATGTGAATCCTCATAACTAGGGAGAAGGCATTCTAGAGGGACACATGGACTGTGTAAGAGTATCCTCACCATTTTTGGGGGTAAACAACGTATCATCTATCACAAACACATACTCATTTCACTTTCACACCATCCACAAGTTTCATTCTTTAATTAACTATTACATTAAATTATCACTGTAATATTATTATTTCATCTGTGTGTTTTTGTGAGACTCCGTCTTTCACCTCAAAAATCGTCCTTTGCACCATCAATCCCCGACGTTCCTAAATACCAAACAATAAACAGTGAAACAAACCACATATATTATTGTTGCTGATTAATTTTCATTAAATAAACCCCAACCAACTACATCGGTTGATCATAAATTATCAAGGGAGTTAATTCGTTAATGTAAGTCACTCACGTACATTTGACCAGTAAATGAGTTTGTAGTAACCCCGAGTGACCTATTCACCCTCGATAGCTCAAATTAACAATGACACTCTACTAAATACTCAACACTAGCTACTCAGATGAGGTTGGGGGGCCTGGCTTTTTATTCCACGTCGGGGGGGGGGGGGGGGGGGGGGGGGGGGGGGGGGGGGGGAGGGGAATGTGGGGGGGGGGGGGGGGGGGGGGGGGTAAATAATGGGGTGTTTTGTATTTGGGTGGGGGGGGAAGAGAAGGGGTGAGAGGGTTTAAGAGTAACCCCACATGAGCGCAGCCAACAGGTTGTGG